>JAHQIW010002093.1:0-511302 GCA_019055375.1 Parelaphostrongylus tenuis
TATGGGCAACATCTAAAACCTGAGGTGGCTTCGGATTTGTGAATACCCTTTCTTAAAAAAAACTATGCGGTGAAAAAAAGAATTGTGAATTTGACTAATGCTCGATTTAATTGAATTTAATACAGGCTCGCGATTCGCAAATAAAATGAGTGGTTCTTGATCACCTGTATCACCTGTCGTCCCGTTGATCGTCGAGTGACTCGAGCGGGTACCAGCAACACTTCCATTTTCCTTATCGCGCGCAAGAGTAGCTCAGTGGGTCCTCCTCGCGCTAGCGAATCACTGAGCATCATATCCTTCTTCTATACCTTTCGTAAATAAATCAGACAATCAGGTCGCTGGTCTTCCCGAAGAGCGCTTGATGTCCCGAAGAATTCCGTCGGTAACCGCTCTCGTCCATCGGTGTCGTCGAAGCGCATCACGTGTCAGGTCCCACCTTATTTTCATTATCCTGACGTGAAGAATGGCGCCATTGATCTTCGATCGCTGACGTGGGTCGGAACTTTGGATCCTTTCTCTCATTTGCGAGTACCGGATACTCCTAGCATCGACCTTTCGACTGCGTGCTCAATAACGCCAAGTGATTTTTTATCCTGCTTACGTAGCGACAAGGTTTGTGATGCATACGTTACGGCAGGGAAATTCGTCGGAATCGAAAAGGTGGGGCACGGAGTCGGATGTTCGTTGCACTTTTCACTACATCTTCGATGCTCTTTAACGTTCTCCAAGCCGCTCGTTTTCTCCTGCTCAACTCTGGAGCTAGGTCGAGGTTCTTGATAGCAATCAAAAATTGAATTATGGCGAAGTCAAAGGCAGAATGAGGGTATTGCAGGTACAGTACGTAACGCGTAATCCACGCTAATAGGTAATTGCAAGTTAGAAGCCATCTCAAGCTTTGGGTTTGCTTAGTATCTCGGCACTGTTGTAAGTGTCCTATTGTCTGAACTTCAAACTTAGTTGAAACTTCTCTTTCTAAAGAGTTTACATTCTTGTCCTAACGAGAATATTGTTGGATGGTAAATTGTTATGCCAAAGATAGGCTCATCACGACAGCAGGACCGAAATGAGGATTTCGGGCTTTCACCTGGAAGTTCATTTAGAAGAGAGTTAATGTAGAAAGGTTTGACGTGATACAAGAGCTTATAGCTGTAAAAGACTGGAAAGGCTGCTTTATATCTACTTTGTAACGCTTTCCATAACCCGTGAACAATGGAATCGAATCAAGCAGCATTCTAATCAAAAAGATTGATTACAAATGACTAATGTGAAATGGCAGGTGTGAAGACGTTTTTTAGAGGTCAAAAAGCTGGGAATACTTCCGTATAAAAAAATCACGGATAGCCACAATCATTATTGATACGACTCTAGCCACAATCATTATTCATACGAAGGCACAAGTAGCGCAGTGAATAGAAGTGCTTAGTAATGCACATTGGAATCATTGCTTATTTGATTGTGCTCTTGTAGAATCTTAAGATGAGTCTCCTCAAGCATATCTAGTCTATTACTACAGAAAGCCGCTTGTACTTGTTATTTGTAGGAACTTCTTTCAAGCGATTCTCGCACAGATTTGCCGATTACAAGGACACAGACTACATAGTCGGCACGACGTAGGGTGGAATAAGTGACTGCCCTATTTTGTACTGCATCACTAACTACTACAATTACTAATCCATGAAGCTATAAATACACCAATTGAATGTGGTTTTAAAAGCGTGCGGCAAAGTTTACCAAAGACATCTCAAGTCAAGCCATCGAGATGCGCAGCAAAAGAAACGAAGATGTGGAAAAAGAAAGAAAAGGACTAAAAAAATGCACCTCACCATTAGCATATTGACATTTGTTGCCCAATTAAAACACGTTGCCGTTATACAAATAAATATCAATACCTAAACAAATACATTGAAAACGTTCAACAATTTACTTTTATAGGAAGCTGGAAGAGGTCGCAAATTTATATGGAGTTCTCAGAATGTCAATTTTTTGCAATAGATTGATGAAAAAGTAACAGCGTTATATGCACTGTTGAAATGCACCCTTGAATATCGTAATGCTTTCCATAATTAATTGTGGACTTGTTATACATGATTTCGATCTCGTTTCTCGCCTTATGTTTTATTGCTGATAATGTAATAATTGCTGTTTCAACTTATTTTGTCTCAAAGTATGGAAAGGATATCAAACAAAAGCGAGTTTGAGCAGACTTCACATTGAAGCTCAAAATGAGATGGCAAGCAGCAGAAACATCTTGCAACATCATCAGTAACAACACATTTGGCACAGGAAATGTTAAAGAAGGTAAAATGCAGAGATGGCTCAAGAAGTTTGTGAAGGAGGCGCTTTTCACCAACGCATATACCACAATTACTAATGCACCATTCAAGTCATGGGAAAGAAATCATCGAAGCTGCTTCTCTACAGACCATACGAGATGGCAGAAGAACTCAACGTCGACCGTATTCGCCAAAATCAAATGACTACAGTAGTTGCGGTTTCAGAATTGTTTTAGACCGCAAACACTTTTCTACTTTTCAACAATGTCATAATAAACTCTTCTTCCCCCCAAACGTTTTCAAAACTGCATGATTTTGGTAGTTACACGTCTTGCTTGACATATGACATATATAGTAAGAGCAAAAAGAGTGCTTATAGATCAGTGTGGAATTGAAACATAATATCTAAGAGAATGTTTTTAGTTTTTTGAAGTGTGGCGAGTCATTAGTTTAGGCCGCTTGCGGTCTTGCCCTTCTCATCAGAGCTACACTCCCGTCAGCTAACTTTAACATATTAGGTCTCCGACTAGGTATCCGAACGTGATCCAATATTTCAAAAATTAATATTTTCAAACAATCGAAAATATCAAATAACATCAACTAAAGTATTCCCCGTCTGCCTGGGTGCAAATCGGTCAACGCTTTGGCAACAAGTCAATTCCACGCTCATAAAACTTCGATTATTCTTCTACGCAAGTCAGCCGAGTCAATTCTCGACGGAAAAAATTGACATCTCGAATTGCTTCTTCTTGTCCAACCAGTGCTCCAATGATCTGAAGAGATGGAAATCGTACGGAGACAGATCTAGCGATGATCCAAGTGCTCGCAGCGCAAACCGGTCAACTTCTTTCTTGTTTCTTGGCAGCGTGTGGCTTTGCATTGTCTTGAAGCAAAACGAATTGGCGCCGGCGATCACGTGGAATTACTTGATTGCAACGGTTCAGTTGCTGACAACACCGCTCAGTGTTGATGGTCTGACCGACTTGCAACAAGTCCCAATGAATCGGCCCACTTCGCTCCCAGAAAATGATCAACATTGCTTTGGCGCAAATCGCTTGTGATCTTGGTGTTGGTGTTCCTTGTTGACCTGGTTCTATGTGTTCCTTTGTTGAACAGGTATGTGGAAAAATATACCAAACGATGCGCACGAAAATTTCTGCACTAAATAAATGAAAAAGAAATTTGCGTTTTTGCGAAGCTTTTCCTTTCCTGGATCAAGTTCGGAACATTAGTTGAAGATCTAAGAATAGGTAAAGGGATACATAGTGTATCAAGACCTGACGGCATGAATGTCGTCTGGGCACTTATTAACAGTTGATGGCACATGCCTGTCATTTTTGGGAAACACAATATCTTTACGTGGGACGTCATGCCTTTGCAGAGACGGGCGAAGCTGACAGAACGTGCGTATGCCACTGACATGCCAAACTTTGAAAAGACTCAATAACCTCTCTCAGAAAAGTGGAATATTTACATCAGTTATTGCATGGATTAGAGACAGAGTCTATAGTCGAAAATGACAGCCTTGTGTCATCGATGTAAAGAAAGCCCAGGACAACATGTCAGATTTTCAGTATACCGCGTCTTCCCTTCTCTACTAATGTGATCGCTAGTGGAGTTTGTGGTTTTGAATAGGCGAGCGAGATGCCGAAACGCACGCAAGCCACTGACATGCTACACTCGAAAAGACTGAAAACATTTTCTCAATATTGAATGTTACTGATATGATGTTACTATATATTAGCACGTTTATACTGAGATTTAGGAAAAACAGTCAATAAAGATAATACACAATGGTTCATTTTTGTCCGTTATTCGACTGTTTTTGAAAGGTTTCGTTTTCAAACTTTGAGATATTCGGAGAGACTGATTTGACCGTTTTCAAGGTTTTGTCACGTCTGTGCTTACGTACGTTTTCGGCGATCTAGCTCTCCTTGTTAGAGCCACACGCCTAGCCACCCTACATTGTCAGCCTCTCTGAATATATGGAAGTTTTAGAAGTGAGGTTTTGTA
Source organism: Parelaphostrongylus tenuis (assembly GCA_019055375.1). Lineage (NCBI taxonomy): Eukaryota > Metazoa > Nematoda > Chromadorea > Rhabditida > Metastrongylidae > Parelaphostrongylus > Parelaphostrongylus tenuis. The sequence goes on from JAHQIW010002093.1 coordinate 4,287, forward strand.
AATGAGGCGGAAGAAAAAAGTTTTTTCTAATCATAAATGATAGCCATGTGATATCGGCTGTAAAAAAGGATTCAAGAAAGATTTCATTCTGTCAGGTCTTATCATTCTGCATCGCCCCTTCCCTACTATGTGGGCTTGCTAGTGAGAGTTTGTGGCCATGAATAGGCGAGCGAGATGCCGAAACGTACTCAAGCCACTAGCGTAACAAATCCTCGAAAACGGCTGAATCAGCCTCTTTGAATACATCGCGGTTGAATATTCACTTATTATTTACATTTACAACCTATCACCATGTGTTTTTTTGTGCCGTAGCGCATTTTCTTTCGTTTTCTTTATCCACATCGTTATCGAAGTTCTTCAATATACTGGATTCCCCTGCTACTTTTAGAATTTCGGATGTCCTCATAAATGTAACTGAGAACCATTGAACTTGATTGTGCATGAATTTTGAAAAAGTAATGCAACTGTGCTTCCAGATCCCATCACGAGCAGTGGTCACCATTTTTGATTAAGAGAGGCAGCCGATCTGGGAGAGTCTGACACTGCCATTTAGAATTCCGGGTAGGCAGAAGAACTAGCAAAGCCGAGCCGAGACTGAATCAACATCAGCTCTATGCTGAACAGCACCATCACCATCGGTACTATGGGCTGGGTGACGTGTTAAGATAACGATGAAGTGTATGAATATGCAAGTGGTACCAAGACGCTAAATCGATTCACCCCACCAACCTCTGTTGTAATCAATCAACGAACGCCTTGGGTAGCGCATTAGGTTGGATACATCCAAAATTCCAAAAGAAATCGACTCGACCGGCATTTGTTCTAATTTGAAAGTAGGACGATATCCCTCCATGCAGCCAGCTGTAGCAGCATGAAAGATGCTCAAAAACCTTTGTAGAGGGTGAATGCGTGGAAGTAAAGCGAATGCAAGAAGTCTTAAGATAGGCAGAGTAAACTGTGATGACTGGTTGTGTGATTAAATAAATATGGTACAATAGAATCTTCCATTTCAAGTAGATTGCTCATTCATATCTCTCTCATCGGATTGTAAAAAAATATTGGGTAGAAATATTAGTAATAAAGAGGATATGAACTACTGACCCATGTCGTCGTCATATTTGGAATTGCACGAAGTGCGAAAAATAAGCTAGGAATGCTAATGACAGCACCGATACCACACACAATCGCATCCGATCGAATAGTCTTCACGAAGCGGAACGGACCAACACCGTCATGTAGCCACTAAAACAAAGCAACAACCACTCAAAAACTCGGAAGACCGATATCTTTATCTAATTCAATATATTACATCAAGACATACTATTATTGGTATGCTGGCTAAAGATGTCCTTCAAGAAATACAGAGTTTTGAGTTCTACCACGTCCGATAACCCGTTCAACCGCACGCCGACAAACTGGTGTCAGAATGACGTCATTCTATTGCAAAATGTGGTTAAACAAAAGAACTCTCGTAAGATGTCAAAACAGTTTCGATGGACGTTTATTTCTACGCATCGATTAGTAACAGCGCAAGTCTTTTCCGAGCCAGATATGCATTCAGGCAGCTCCCTGATGATCAATGACGTAATACAATTCTATTACCACCAAGCGCATTTCCGCCTTACTTCTATACGGATGGCTATTGGGCCATAGTTATATTTACCCTTTTCCAAACGGCAGTAATTGATTTTCGCAAGTGGCGAGCAATCTTCGTAATTCAACATGAATTTTTTCTTTGCTTGAGAAAAGCTGAGGTTTTGCGCCCCACCCTGATACTACATATTTTCTCTACACCCTCATGTACTTTTGGCACATACATGACTCTTATGTGCGAGGATAACTCCAAGTGTTAAACTTAATCTTCTTTTGACTCTTACAGCGCACCATGCAAACCTTCTGAAAATCACATTGCTTTGGATTTATGGAAAATTGTGCTCAAACCTTATACCTCAGCCAGACACACAGAACAAATCAAGTGTGAAAATGACATTTTTCTCGCTATTACAGCGCACTGAAAAGGCGTTTCCAAAAATTAAGTGCAGCGTTGAAATTGTCTAAATTTAAGCTTTCGAATGATTACTACTATTTAAGATTTCAGAAAACTCTATCCGGCAAAAAAGATCTTTGAGTCGTTGAGAATCAGAATGACGCAAATGGCTAAGTGGCTGTCTTATGAGGTAATATGCCTCCAAAAAGAAGAACAATGCGGCTTTGATTTTAACGCACTGGAACCGTTTTTGGTTCGATATCGTTAACAAATCTTGTAAGTGATTCTTCCAATAACATATCTTCATTATTCTTTATTCGTTGAACAAAGTCTGGAAGGCCTAAATGTCCATCTCTTTATGGTCATAGTTGGGCGTCCAGCCGAGTTTGCATAAGAAGAAAAACACTGATATGACTCGTCAAAAGGCTCAGGCGGCTCGCCGAGCAAGTCGGATACTCATTCGTACATCTCTACGATCCTTTGGTAGAGCCCAGTGCATAGCCCGTCATTTAGGAATTGATCAACATCTAGCGCTTGTGACTATGGACGTGTTCATTTGAAAGAGTAATGAATGCAGATGATATGCCAAGATATTCCAGACTGCAGAGATCGTATTCAAAAATTTTCCATTGTTGATTCAATAGAAACATTTACTTAATTCACACGATTGCTTGATTTAATTACTCAATTCGATTTTTCCTCAAAAGATAGGCGAGTTTTCTTTACTGATGCTTACTCTATCAATTTAACTTCATCTTTTTACAAGAAGTGCATAATCGTTTATACTGTAACAAAAGTGGTGGTGATTTACTAGGTCATAGCTGTCTGGTTAGTGGACGTTTCAAACAGAAATTATCATTTACAATGCGGAACTTCCATAATTTGCCTTTTTCAAATGAAGAGTCAGAAATTGGTACAATACTGGCGGAATTGAGAACATTTGAGTAGCGTTATTCAATTGCAGTTGTACTTTCATTTTATTCCAAATGGGAGTGAAGCTTGAGTACTTACATCTATACATAAATCGATGGTGACATTATTTCTACTTGAATTCCTGTACAAAATGGACTATGACATTAATACTGCTTAGAGAACTGCTCAATGTGCGTGTTGGATTCATTAGTCCAGATAATCGAAAGCTGTGGTCGAGTAGTTGTGATGTTCGTCGATGCTCAGCGCGGGGATGACCCCCACTCCGCAACACTCTCCAACAATTGGCGCCCTATGAAACGCCACAGCCAAGTTATCCTAAAGATTGCAAGGAGACGTGTTCGACCAAGATTCTACGGCATTCAAGAAGAAGAAAAACGAATTGGGTGCTAGTACTGGGATCCGCAGTGAAAAAGAGATAGACAACTGTAGACGGATCAAAGAAAAAAAGGTCCAGCTCACTCATGACAGAAGGAAAGAACATACCTGTGAAAGCATCGACCCCATAGCAACACCTACTATGCCGGCAGTACAGGTGATAGCACCAAAAATCAGGTTCACCCTAAAATTGCCGCTGTCATTACAGTAGTCAACGACAACCAATGCAGATTTCGCACAGACGTCCTCACAACAAAAGCATTAAGCTTATGAACACTTGAGAGTAAAATTTGATGAAAGTGAAGTGACTCTAAAGGGCTTGAAACTTAGGAGCTCGTGTCAAAATCGACTGAGGAAGGTACAGTGGCCAGAGCTGAGCAGTACGCTCACCGCTGACGATGGTTTAAATCCTAACTGAAATGTGCTAGCAAGTTCCACTATCTTCAATGATCAACGCATAATCAACCTAAGGCTGTCACAAGGAGACTCTCTGTTGAAAGACATCCTTTGGTAGAGAAAGGAATGGAGACTTGTAACTAGGTGTGAGATCTTGAAAATTGGAGATCATGCTACATGACAGAGAACTAATTTACTCTTTGGGCCCAAAAGCTCTAAGTCTAGTGTTGTTATGAATATTGCCAATTTCGCTCTTTATCCGTCCCTACCGAGGATGCCCAAAAAAAATTAAGCGCATTTCGCTGTCTTTTTGCGGTATCTACTCCACAATTTTCTCTACGAGTCCCATATAAAGGATAAGAGATAAAGCTCTCGACGTTGATCAATACCTTAGGAATGCGACATGCATTCGTCTTCAATTTTTAACTTCGTTTGAGGTGATTGAATGCATAGCCTCTACAATGATTCACGCTTGCCTCCCGCTGAACCGAGTCAGTGCAGCTTATCCTCCCAGACAAGTCTGGTACCAATTTATCGACTCCGAAGGACGGACGGCCTGGTGATCCATGAGCGCGAGATCGAACCACTGACTTTGCGTGTGACGCAGAGCACCTCTAACCACTGCGCCCCGTGCGCTCTACGAGTCCCATATAACAATTGAAAGTATCAGTAACACTCGAAGAAGAGGTGGTATCACGTCTCCAACTATGCTGCTGAGAATAGATTTTTCTAATAATATGACTATTTCTTTCGAATCCTAAATACAGAATACGGTAAGTATGGTGACTGACTGGGCTTTCGTGCCCGGACTGAGCTGATCCGTACTGTTTAATCCTGCTCCGTAGCGTAACTATGTTCGATTGCCGTTGGCACCCACCATGTTAATGTACCAACCATAAAAATAACTGCAGTATAGGCGATTGTTGAAAACACGTATGTCGCACTGAAAAAATCAAAGTTAGCTTTATTTTCGTAAGTTTAATTCTTGTCGGACACTTAATACTAAACAAGATTCCGATATATAATAATATATTTATATATATATATATATATATGGGGGCGCCGTGGCCGAGTGGTGTGATGCTGTCGCGGGGCGCGTGGAGACGAGTTCCATCCCTGCCTCTCCGCGTGAACAAGAGCACCCTGTGGAAAACCGCAGCTGGGCTATCTCCAAAGTTGCAGACGTGCTCGGTCGATACTTCACGTCAATCAAGATGAAGACAAAAAACGAAATGAAAGCTACAAGTACTGGGATCCGCACAATAAAAATTGTGATAACGAATCGTGTAAATAGGAATAAATGGTGCATGTATTTATACATACATGCATATATATATATATATATATATCATAGCTGCGCTCTATGAAAATCAATCTACATGACTGAATTATACATATTAAACGCTCACTATCAATTCGATCCGCAAGGGCCGCCAAAGGTACCTCATTTGCAAACATTTGAAAACTTTGCCATTTTTGTGAGTGTTACTGACTGCAGGTCAAGCTAATTGTCCTTGAAATGTAATCAAGTGTACAACACTACCTATTCAGTGGTTTTTTTTTTCGCTTGATGGCGCGTGTCAATGGTACGGCATTGATTTCTTTCAACATGAAATATCTCCCGCGGACCTCACTGAATTGTATGGCACCGTGCAACTGACGAGGCTCGAGGGCCGAAACTCGTGTATTGCACTGTACAAGTGCCTATGACAGACTATATGTGTTGCTCGAAGTGAATTGTCAGGAATACTGAAATTTGAGCCTGGTCTTAAGAAACATTCGAAACGAATAGTATTTCGTTAGAATGTTCTCACAAAATAGTTACTATTTGAGCCAACATGTCATGTGGTGTGTTAGATGGACTGAGTTATAGATCCCGATACACGTGTTTTCAACCCTTACGGTTTCATCAATCAGACAATATCTTTCGTCTTTTTACCAATCCTATCGAACGGAAGGTATGATATATCAACGATACTAGCCATAGGAAATCGAGTATACAAGACTGTCCGTTTGGTGATATTGCCACTCAGTGGACGCAGTAGAGTGTTTGTCGTCGCCTACTCTTAGTATAGGGAACTGAGCGCCCCGAGAGGATCAGCAAAAGAAGAAGGGTACTGTCCGACTCATTATACCGTCAAGGTTAAAACACGTATATCAGGCTCTATAAGTCAACCCATTTAAGACACTACATGACATGTTGGCTCAAGCATTAATCATGAGATATATTGAAATTTGAGCGTGGTCTTGAGAAAACACTCGAAACGAAAGGTATGATAATTTACAAAGCTTCTAAAGTTCCCATCAGAAGAAGTAATCGAACTTTTTCGATCGAAAGAAGCATTTACGTGTAACTGTAATGAGAATTTTTCAAACGCGGAAAGCTAGCAAGCTTGGCTACCAGAGCAAGACTCAGAAGAACCAAGTGTGCTTGTATCACACGAAATCCTTAACCATTGCGATTTCTATGTCTCTTCATCAACTTATTGATAAAATATCTTCTATGAATGTTTCAAATTCCTTGATACTCTAAGGCAATATCGCGACTGTGTAGAGTCTTGACCAAAGAAGCTTTGTTACACATTGTTATGCAAAAATCACGTTTTGGATAGCCCTCTGAAGTGGAAAAATCTTAACGATTTGCATGCAACCAAACTCGTGTTGAGAGAATACTTATGCAGAAGATCTGTTATACATCTGAGAAGCAATATTAGTAATTTTACTTCCCGTAAAACCCACTTGTTTGTCAAGCTTTTGAGATCTTCGAAGTAATTGGTGCGCCGTATTTCAGGCAGATGTGCACCCTCTGCGCGTTCTGCTTCTCCCCGTTTCGGCTCCTTGACAAAGAAGATGATCAAAAAAGGCACAGAACACCTGAATAGTCACATTTTTATATCGATAAGAGTAAAAAGGCGACGACGAAATGAGTATAACCAAAACGCCACTATTGCATTTTCTATTGAAAAGGCAAAAAAGATCAATCCGAACAACTTTTAAGTTCGAGTTATTCCATAATATTTTATGAATTTGGACACCATTATCAAATCACTTGCAGTTTATGTAAGAAAATTCAGTTAATCAACAATATTGAGGCTGGCGATTATAGATGTTGCCTGACTCATTTTATAAGCTATTTATAATTTTTACAGTTTTTCCCCCTCAGATGCTTATCCATGTGAGAAAGGTGATAATCCCGATAGAGCAATATCAGACTATACGATGGGTAGTACCGTGATCTGTTCTTTCCCCCCTTTCCCACGATCTTTGCAAAATGTGGCTCTGCCACTTTGCAATGCGAGGTCGAGCGTTATCCTAGAAAATTGTGGCCTGTGACCATCTTTCAGAGTTGCTCCCTCTAGGCACTGGCATTCATAGCCCCTTTTGTTGCCACGCATTTCCAAAAACAGCATGCCTTGCCAATCTCAGAATACCGAAAGCATATTTTGCGATAGCCATGTGTGCAGCGCAATCGTGATCGTTCAGTGCATGTGGCGTTTATCAAGACATCACTTTGCGGTGACCTAATTCATTTTGATGACGATCGAAGGTGCTATCGTATCCAAGTGTCTGCTAGAACACTTTCCAGCAAACTATAACCTTTTGGAATCAATCATATTCGAAATAGAAAATATGAATAAAACATTAGTGCGAAAAAGAGAATGAGAGAACTCATTGCTTTCTACGACAAGTACTAATGCTTTAATTCCTGCGAACTAATTTTTTTCTGACCTTTATTTAATGGTTTCATAAACTAAATTTAGTCTATAGAGACAATAACAAGGGGTTTATGGCGCACTGATTTACTCTGCTCTCTATCCATTTATGTTTAATAGTCGGTAGAACTCTTATCTGGTGAGGAAACAAACACTGATTAGCGTCGGTAGACTTTTGTTTAATGTTATGGTAAAGCTGGAGCGTAGATTGGTTAGTGATGCAAGTTATCAGTTGGTGGTGTTGTAGATCCACCTTTTTCTTTAATACTCTCTTGCAATCACTTGAGAATTCCCTAGTTCGGCCACCTTCAATACACGAAGGGATTTGGCACATTCAGCATTCTGAAGCACTCATGAGGCAGGTAAACACCTCTAAGCATTAGTCGAACAAAAGCAAACGTTTGAAGATATTTTGATAGATGAATTCGAGGTAGCAATCAAATCATAGGAAGTGCTTAAACTCGCTCTATGTGATAGCGGGTCATGCAAAAGAGATATAAAATAAAGAGGTAACCACCAATATAAGATAATGGTGATATAGTCCCCCTAGCCAGTGATTCACTACAACTAACCCAGTATTGCTGTTACTCGTATTCCCCAACGCCAATCGCCTGTCACTGCTGCCACTGTTGAGCCAACCATAAATCCGAAGCCACTGAAAAAGAAACACTTCGAACAATCAAAGAGTGGGAAATATAAAAGACGCTCTTGGTCCTTTAGAGGTGCGATAGATAGATCTTGTAGTCAGTGAAGATAACAACAGTTTTCTAAGTAGAGCGATTGTGGTGGTAGCCGGCCAGATATCATTCATCACCAAGTGTGAGTTTTTATGTTGTATGGTTGAGGTCGGTAGTTCCCGAACTACAAAACACGCTCAGAAAACAAACTGCCTATGTATGAAATATCACTATTCCTACCCCACGACTGGGAACCCTCGTGTGAAAGCTCTTCGTGCAACGGACATCTTCTTGAGTTGAACGGCATTATCTAAGGATATTTGTGATGTGCCATGATTTTTGGACTTCGTACAGAAATTTGACACTCTTTACACCTTTTCCCGGGGCGCGTGCAAACTACTACACTATTGGGACCCCTGTTGTCTTTTTGCGATGCAATATATCGATTCTGCCACGAACCAACTTTCAGCTATATGGCCTGACAAATAAGCATTGAACTAGCAGAACAGGCGCTATTAAAAAGTCGTGAAAATTGCGCTCGGAAAGAGCATGACTCGGGTTGAAGTATCGCCCTACATTCAACTTTTGCATTTCAACATATCTCACCATTATTATCTGTAATATGGTCTCTTAATGGGCCTTATACATCCCTATACACGTGCTTCGACCTGACAGTCTCGTCAGTCGAGCAGCCCATTATCAGACCACATGACATGATGGCTCAAATAATAATTATGGGATATGTTGAAATTTGAGCGTGGTCTTAATAAAACACTCAAGATAGAGGTATAATTTTTTCATTTCAGTCGAGATTATTGGATATATAATTGTGACATTATAAAGCTGCTGAAGAGCGGAGAAATCCCAGTAGTGTTAACTTTATAGTGGTTATGTAATTAATTAACTTATACTGAATGAGGCGCACTAGATAGAAAGCAATACCCAATTGTATACAGGCCCTGGACTATGTCTCATATATGTTTGTTTTGGATGTTATTGTTGGCAAAGTCACCAAAAGTGAGTTTCGATATATCCTTCCTGGGACATAAAAGAATGCGGTGCATAGATGAATTATTATTTTTCCTACATTAATCTAAAACCTAATTTTCCTTGGTTTTTTCCTGGTTTTATGAAACCGATCTGTCTACTTTTTGTGGTTTTTCACATGCATCATTCTATTACCTTCCACATGGAATCGCAAAGTAGAAGAACATCAACATGCGACTTCGATTCGTACCAGTGAACATGTCAGCGATTATCGAAGGTGAAATCACAGCGTACGATGCCTCTCCGACTCCAACCATTCCACGAAGTAATACGAACAACCAGAACATCTTAAATTTGTAGTTATATAATTTTTAGTTCAATTTTCCGTCTATTATGATATTAAGTGATAGTTTCTTTATCTTTTCTTAGCTCACGTATCTGCTTGCTTTGATTTAATTGGAAAAATATGAACCATGAAGGATCAAATGAATGATTAATAAGATTTCTTAACGGAAGATGAATGAGAGTAAAGAACGAACTCTAGCAGGTACAAATGTTGACGCGAAAACGGAAAATACCCATATTGATATTCCAGCTACCATAATCCATTTTCGAACGTATCTACAAGTATCTATTTCAACTCCTTCAGTGTGAGATATGAACATTGACTTAATTCTGTAGCGATTCATGTACTCTACTAGTCAAAAGCGCGTTTGATTACAAATATGTTTGTTGCTTCAATCACACTGTTCGGGTTATCAATCCCCATTTTATGTTAGATCATGACGAAGCGATGCATTTTTACATCGTGTAATCCGGACAATTACCACGTAAGAGAAATATTCATAGAAACTGCTCTACGATGTCACGACTGGAATTGGCGGCATGGCGTAAAGTTTAGAATTTGGTCAACGCTAGACGTTCTTATCATTTCAAGTTTATCGCTTACCTATCGCCTAAAAATCCACAGACTGGAGAGCTAATCATAAAAAATACCATAAATATCGTTTGTAAAAGACCTCCATGAGCGTCACAGATATTATAAAAGCTTTGAACACTCGTTAATACTCCTGAAAAGTTAAGATATTTGCCGAAGTTGAATTCTGTACACAATTTGTAATTTATAGTTGTCACTCCATAAGAATAAGTGCTTTTCTCTCTAGTGAAAGCATCTTCTGGCAAAGAAATAAGAGAAAAGAGAAAACACCTGACCTGCTATTGTGTATCTATCCATGTAGTTAAGAAGATTTATGGTAAACAGAATAGTAATAGTTATATAGGTCTTAGGCTTCTAAATGCATTCTACTTGATGAAAAGCTCGTAACAACTTTCGCTCACTGAATCTTCGTAGAAAGGAATTAGATGTTGAAGTTTTTTTTTTTGCGAAGATACCATAATAAAGATATCTCTAAATCTTCAAAAAAAATTGAAATGTTTTCTTTCATTTATCATAACTTCGTTTTTCAATGGACAGTCCAGAGGAAAAACAAACTATTGATGAAAAATGGTCATTACTACCTTTGAACTCGTCTTAGCTAATTTAAGACGATGGTAGATTTTCGAAATTGAAGATTTGACAACTTTACAAGCAGAGACTTACTTTACTTATAGAAGAGACTTTGCTCTGTCAACACAGTAATCAACTAAAAGAATTGAACTCTTTCAAATTTTAAATGCAATCTATAACAGACCGTATTGGTGACGTTTTTTTGAGTCATTATCTTCTCTGGCTGACTGAGATCCAACTTTTGCAACGGTTTTGGCGCTCGAGATAAAAGGCTGAAGGTCAACAAGAAGAAGTGAAACGAGTCGTGGGGGATTTTCCGTGAAGCAAGTAAAAACTGTGTCTTGTTTGCAAAGATCAATAAGCTCTAACGATTTCAAGCTAAACCGATAAAGCTTTATACGTAGATTTGAGATGATTCAATGAAAAGCTAAAAGACCAAATTGTTTTTCGGCTACTACCTGTCGAAGTAAACGCGTTTATTTGGAAATATGTTGATGTTTGCGTAATAAAAGTCATGACACTAAAGAATAATGGTTTTTCTGGCACTTTACTGAAGAAGTTTAAGCATGCGAGTAGATGTTACAATTATGAAAATGAACCTTCACTTGGGAAGTTGTTGATGAATGCTTTTCGGTAGATTTAGTGGTAGACGTCTTCTTCTCACCACTACCAGCAATTCCGTACTTTTCTTGGCCACTCTTGGCTAAATGCTGCGGTAAACGATCTTATAAGAATATCAAAAAATACAAAACAGCTACAAAATAAAGATTAATCTACTGAATATGAATTTAGAAAAAGAATAGTCGTTATTGAATTGGAACAGAAAATTTTGGGCTAATTGAAGGTTGGAAATTCTAACTAACACTGTGTCAGTTTCACGACTGTAATGAAGTGGTCAAGTACGGGGTTAAACCTTGTGGTTAAACCTAGCCCACTCAAGCACGCCATACCTCCGGACGGATTTTTCTGGATCACCACACCCACTCCAGTACGAAAAATTGGCAACCATTGTGATGAAGATTAGAGAACAACGATATTTGAAATCTCAGAAAGAATCGATTCGACCAGCATTCAACGACATTCAGAAGGCCAAAAATTTCAAAGAAATCCTTGAACGTGCCCACAAAATTCAAAGACTTTCGTGTACGACGAGTATGAGAAATAGGACGGTATCGTTAAATCACTAATGAATTGAAAACTATCATGTCTCTTTGTAGTTCACTATATGTAATTTGACTAGTCGGTCTTTCAAATCGTCGTCAAACGGTACGCCATTTTATACTCTTGATTTCATATTCAGATCAGGGACTAATAACAAGACCTAATCAATTTGTAGTGAGTGTAATTGAAGCAATTACACTTATACAAAGGTTTTTGCAGATCCCCATTGTGATGATGTCCTGAGAATGCCTGTGGAAAACTAATAAAGAGCAAGTTACAAAGCGAGTGATGAATCATCCTCCACGCTTCACATAAAGCGCGTACCTGTATTATCCAGTAGCTGATGAGCCGATGAGTGGCGATAAAATTTCGGCTTGCCTAAGACGTTGATAAAACCGCATCTAACGAACATGCCCACGGCACGTTATACAGACTGTTTCTTGCTCTGCATACACCTTTTGAACCGTCTTCAAACATAGCAGCCCTACTCAACATTTGAAATACTACTAACAAACTTTATTTTACCAGGATAACACAATTTAGATTTACTCAAGTGAACTCCTCCACGTCAGAACACTCCTCAATCGCGCCGATCTTCACGTTGCTCCCAAGATCTCAGTTCGCATTTGACTGCTCGCGTTCGCCTTACAAGAGACAGAAAGTGGAAGGTTCAACAAATGTCAATGACATGTTAATTGAAAAACGGGAACATAATATTTGGAGGAAAGATTGTTTCACTGTATAGCGATGACGTGGGTTCTTCCAATGAACCTCTATCACTCTTCTTTCCAACTCATACATCTCTGTGTGTTAATCGATAAGCTAGCCGATTGGTTCAGATAAGAAGTACGGGGTAAATGAGGTTTTTCTATGGGGTAGTAGAAGTAATTAGCTACAATACGACTTCTCATAATAAATATGCTGACGGTTGCTTCATGGTAAGACAGAAAGCTTGAAAGCAAGACTGCAAGACCCGATGGTTTTTGTGTGAGCATCCTAAGAGATACGAGCTCAACTACATGCTTTCTCCACAATTCATTCAACATTTGTTTTCGGAAAAGACTGATTTCTTAATCATTGCAGACAATTGCCCTTAATCATATATATCCAATAACTGCCATACCCGACTACCTTTAATCTCGGTATTCTTCAATAAATTATTGGTTTTCTTATATTGAGCCAAACATAAAGTTCTCAGAGACGGTTTCACCTTTTTTAGAGCCTGGAAAGATTAGGTTGTCTACAACCCACTTAGCCAGACACCTCCATTATTCCGTCTCGCCGGCATGTGTGCTGGAAGAGTGGAGTAAAATCCTATAAACTGGCTCGGGGAATACTCATTTCCACTGATAGCGAATTTGTAGCCTCTATAGGTTTTCAGGACATGACGCGTCCCCAAATGAAGATTTCCACAAAAGCAAGATTCGGTTAATTCTCCGTTTCGTTTCAAACGAGATAAGTACAGCTATAGAACGTTCTTCAAAACAGTAGACTTAGAGAATTCGGTAATTATTAAATACCACCTAATAATATGAGTGCCAAATAATTGGCAAACGCTTATACGACCGTCTGTGTGCAACGAAATAATGCAAAATAAGAACTAGAGGTAGAAGCCGTGAGTGCATGAACACACTTACAGTTTACCTAATCTAGCGTTCTGCGAAAAATTCATGAGCAAAACGGATAGGCCACTTTGTGTCTGCTTAAATAACACCTAGCCGACAAAGATGTTCACTAAGTACCGCGCTAGGCTCGCTTAAGACACAGGCACATACCAGAGAGCAATCTGAAGTAGAAGCCACCATGCTCGTGCAAGAACTAAAATTCCAGCGCGTAAGATTTAGCTCCCTGGATTAACGACATTATTTTGAGCACGAACTGCACGGCGAATCGCCTCCTAATTACACGTGACATGAGACACTATATAAGACACATTTTGATTCGGGCGGTTACGAGCCCATGTTTTTTGCTTAATGGCTTCCACTTGAACAATTACAGTGAAGAAGTTTTAGAAGGCGATGAGTATGTTGAACGTTGCACTGTGCTCGTGCGATTGAAATGGCGGTTTGGTGAAATCTTTCGGTAAAGTATTGGAGGCGTTTGGTTGACTGACGTACGAGCAACCTGGTCTTTTAGGCTGTGAAAAGGTGAAACGTCAGCTGCTGGGAAAAATTATATTGTTGGAACCTTGTGATTGGCTCATTGAGAAAAAAGGATTTGCTTATTCAATAACAGTGATTGCTGTGTAGAAACCGTCAGAATAACTAGGTTCAATGCCCACAAGTAGTTCCCAGTCCAAAACCTTGATGGCTGGTTGCTAGCAGAATCTATATCGTGTAGCAGAAGAAATGATAGTTGAAAAGGAGCTCCAGTAGTGCAACGCCTGGATCCCGAGAAACGTGAATAACGAGTTTAATTCCAGCATGAGACTAATGTTTTCATTACACTCATCATTATCTCCTATTCATTTACATCCAATTATCAGCATTGTCTACGGTATTTTATAAATATGTTGCACAGAACACGTCAAGATCTAAAGAAAGCGAAGGAACCAAAACTTCAACCATCGAGTCATCAAGAAAACAACAATAACAATGTCAATGACAGTAAGAGCAGCGTCAGCAACAACCACGGTTGATGACAACGTCGCTGCAGCTTAACAAGAGCATTCGCTGAGATATCCACATTTGGTGTATTTTTGAAGGTGTCATCCATTTTTAACTTCCGCATGGTAGCACCATCAATGCCGAACTCTATCGAGGGCAGCTGGATCGGGTCTACCACGCGTTTAAGGAAAAGTGCCCAACATTAATTTGTCGAAAGCGTGCTCTATTTCAGCTAGACATTGTCAAACCTCCCACTGCAAAGCAGACTATGAAAGGCTTAATGAATTAGAGGGTGTCGAGATCTTGCCGCACCCAGCCTTACAGCCCAAATGCTGCGCCGTTCGTTTATGGCCATTTCCGCTCAAGGGAGCATTATCTGTGTAACCGGTGATTTGGAGCAATTAATAATCAGTTTAAGAGGCATGTCAAGAGCTTTTTGATTCAAAATCCAAAAATTGGCGATTTCGAGAAGATCCGGAAATTTTTGGAGATCGTTGGCAGAAGATCGAAGATAATAATGGCCCTCATTTTGAAGATTAATTACTGTTGTCTATTTGAATTTATGTATCAGCTTTGAACCCTCAGAGGGTGGAAAGAAACTTTTTTTTTCAAGCTATTACACTCCATGAGCTCTAAACGAAGGGCAACTATATGTGCTGTTGCAGTACCGATAAAATTTGATCGCCTGGAAATTACTCAAAACGTCCTTGTAGTCATCAAGACTATTTGGGATCATCACATCATCATGGCTCCTACAATTCTCATTCGCAAAAAGCGTTTGAGAGCGTCACAGTGAGTCCCTTTTATACGAGAACTCTGGCTGACTGCTATAGTAGCTACAACGCCAAAATACAGCTTCTTTGGCACCGACTCTCACCTTCTCCAGATGTGAAGAAGCCACACAAGCATCACTATTTTGGTGCTTACAGCCGTTTTGCAAAGGAAGGGAAGTTTAACGAGATGGGCGCACGCATTCAATGCAGATCTTTGTTGAATCTTCATAGCGGCATGATTTGTTTTCTCACGTCACTATTAAGATAGATACTACGGTCAATGTGGATAGTTTAGGAAAGAAGAAAAACTGCTCATGAATCGGAGAAAAATTCGGTTTGCGAAGAATTCGCAGTGCGGTGGAGAACAAACCAAACTCTTGTTGATTGGACCTTTGAAGATGTAGAGGAGCATAAAGCAGGAGTTACATAAAAGAAAGAAGAAACTTAGTATATTCCAACCTTGCAGAGGTCACCATCTGATTCAACTAGCAACCCTGTCGCGCACAGACACTTGTGCTGAAACTTTGACCGCATCAAGTGAAGCACATACTTACGGAGCAGATTTTACTGAAAAATGGCTAACGGATAGATACAGGAATGCTGAGTGATTCGCGAGACATGAAAACTTCGAACGGAGTTTGATTCGTATTTCACTCATATTGGAGGTATGTGCTATCTCTAAATCTCTGAGGCCCTTTCTCTGCCATCACCGTTTCTGAGATATAAAGTATAGCATTTGTCAGCAACTAACCATCAATATATTTGGCCTAGTAAGCATATATATAGGCATTAAATTTAATTGAAATTAGACTTATATATAACCCGCAAGAATTCTTGATATTATCCTTTTAATTTCTTATATCCCATTTTTTCGTAACACCATAAAACTGCTCGAAAAAAATAAAAGTTTATAGAATGGGTAAAAGTTAAATAAGGAGGGTTGAAAACTGGATTGCTACAACATGAAGGCGTCAGATTGCAGACGATCATTTGCAGGATGAGCATTTATCTCCTCAACTTAGATCAGTTAGTCGCATTGCCTTTCTGGAAGTTTGATAAGCTATGGGTTGATGCTCGAGTATGTCACCATAGTCAAAGAGAGCTTCCACCATGGGCACCGATCACAATGCAAAAATTAACGAATGCAAAATATGCAGGGGTCTGTACCACTCATGAAGGCGTCTGTTGGACTGTCCAACTAAGTAAGTACATGGTGTCTGAAATGTAGATTTTTCTAAATGTTGTGTACGCCGTTATTTCTTCATAAAGAAGTTGTCAATCAATCAGACGTGAACCTATCTATGATGCAAAATGATTCATAAGCGAAGCTCTGAAGAGATCGTACATCTGTGTTGAGACGTCGCGTGATGAATTCAATAGATGATCCTCCTCTCTCCATGAGTCGAATTGTGTTATAGTTTGTGTACGCATGTGATCATTCCGACGCATACGAGCGCAGCTGTGTTCGGTCTACGTGGATTCTGCCCAGCACGTCGATTCGGCCAGAAGCCTGCAATCTACTGACTGAGAAGTAGTTTTTCCATACGAAACTAATTTGGTTTGACCATCAGTAACAACTTGTATTTATACCTCCTGCGCGCCTAGCATAATGAACATGAGCTCTATGCAGTACCCTGCAAGCCATACCGTTAGTTCTGTCTTGCAAGAGCAATGCTTATATACTTTACTTACTTGGACACTTAGATGACCCGTCTTCACTAGTAGTGCGACCCCAATGGAAATTCTATTTGTATCTCTTTCGCGCAGCTGTCGCTTGTGGTGTTAATCTGTTTCCTTGTATAGCCCGAGACACGTGTTTCGTCCTTACAGACTCATCAGCCGGCAGAACCCGCCGTCTGTCGATCTTTTTATAGTCAGTCCTCTCGGGAGCGTTGCACTCCTTATAGAGAGTTATCGACGACGTACGTTTTACACTCTATGTCAAGCGAAAATTTTCACCTAACACAGAGTGTTTTCGCACTCGAATGCTAGCTGGCTGGTATTTTTATCATATTATACCTTTCTTTCGAGTGCTTTATTAATATCACCTGACACAGAATGTTTTCGCACTGTTTTCGCACAGGTGAAAATTTCGCTTGATATAGAGTGTAAAACGTACGTCGTCGATAACTCTCTATAAGGAGTGTAACGCTCCCGAGAGAACTGACTATAAAAAGATCGACAGACGACGGGTTCTGCCCGGCTGATGAGTTTGTAAGGACGAAACACGTATCGCTGTACAAGAGCCCTTACCAGACCATATGACATGTTGGCTCAAATAATAATGAAAGGATCGATTGAAATTTGAGCGTGGTCTTAATAAAGCACTCGAAGGAAAGGTATAGTGTTAGTCTGTTTCAAACATGATGACGTATGCCAAACTCATCCTGTGATCCTGATCGCTGCAACATATAGATGCACATGGCTGCAGTTGACCACGAATACGTTCAATTGTGATTAAAGCGGTCCCTCAAGAGGAAGCTTCCATCTTGTGCGAGTACACTTACCCTTATCTTCCCCTCATTACTCACCTGTTCCTCTCATTTTGTGACAGATCCATCTGTTTATATATCGATATATCTACTTTTAGACTCCGAAGACGAGATGTTTTCGAAGATCTAAGCTGCGCAAACCTACTACCATTGTGAGCGTATATTGCATTTTGCAAGACTTCGTTCAAGTACCCTGTGATTGGTGCATGGATTTTTTGACGTGTTTGAAGTATCAGCTCATGCTCCTACTCCTTAACAGAGCGCTGAGAAAACTGTTGAACCAAAAACTTCTGCAAGGAGTTTTTGGATCCGTTATCTGGTCGGTGGTCCCTTTAACAAATCCATATTCGGAAATTGCCCTTCTGTTCCTGTCTACTTCCTCATACATATTCCAAGTTCATTCAATTCAAAATACAATGTAATCATCGTGACTAAGAAACCTCGATCCTTTCATATTAGCGGAAGAGTGACCAGCTCGCGAGTAGTTATTACCAAGGCGGTGAAAATTTTTTCTAGGATTTACTCTTAGCCAGGCACTCGCGTGTAACATCGGACTTCTTTTTCACCTTGGGAGATTTTGTCCATCCCCACCACTTCCACCCTTTCCCGGTTTTCATTACAGTCCGATACCTTGGAAAACCATTCATCCAAGATGAGGCCGTCGACCTTCGGGAGCCATGAATTGAATCAATAGAAGTAGAAATGAACAATTCATATTATCGTTTATCGTTTATCGTCATAGCGGCATTTTCTAGTATCTACAATGTCAGCATGGGAACACGAGCCGCCAAAGAATGGCGAACGAAAGAATATAAAGCTCGTAGACCTACCGTATTGTCAAACTGGGGAGTGAATGTAATCAACCGCCGTGTATGATACAAGTAACGTTGTAAATGAACCATGCTTATCTCAGAAATGAGTTGCAATAAGACTGATAAGGACAAAGTTTGCGTGTAAATGATGTAAGCCATTCCATTCTTCATTTTATTTACCCAAAGCAATGAGCATTTTAATTTTATCGTCAGTCTCAAACATATGTCTTTAACATATCCGACTGTGTAATAACCTCGACATTGATCAACATTATGGGATTTTCTTCTGGTATCGATGTTCAACAGCAATTACACTTGGAGAAAATTCATAAAAAGGTGTGGAGATATTAAATTTCCAGTGTGATTGAAATTTGAGTAATGGGTTTTCTTTCACCGAGGTGGCGGAAATATTTGTCTATTGGATTGATATTAACTTCATCCTTCTGGGCTCTTAAGAAAGCGAAATAACCGCAACGCCATATTGAGGGAGCAATGTAGTGAAATTCTTGCTCTGCTCATCACGAAAACGCTGAGTTAGGTGTTTTTCTCTGTGCAGAGTGTAAAATATCATTTAACAAGCATCTTGGTTCTAGCTGATCCATAAACTGATAGCTTAAATGCAATTCTTTCGCTGAGCAGACGCATCCTTCTAGCAGCTTCCTTCACGTCGTCTGCAATTCAGACTTCGCCAGGGTTCAACTTTTCCACAAAGAATTTTTGAACTCCGGCCTGTGTAATCTTGCCGCAGATGAGCAATCAGTTGAACAGCAGTAACAGATATAAGGTAATAGTAATTTGTGAGAATGTTTGGGCGATATATTAAAGGGAAATGAGGACTCAAACCCTACTATGTCGACGACCAATCATCGGTATGTCGAAAATGCATGGACAAAACCCATCATGGTTGGTGGAAGACGACTTCGACACTATAAATATCAAAAAAGTGATAGCAGAGCGACGGTCTTGGTCGTGTAGTGCTAGCAAGCTCGTCGTATGGATGAGGCGCGGGTTCAGCTTTAGCTTGAAGTTTGGAGTTTTTTATATTTCTGAACTTTCCTAGATATAGAAAAATAGTACTTGGCAAACTGTGGTTGAGCTCACCATGTGTGACGTCTACATGGAAGCGTTGGTTCCACAAGCTGAAGTGTCAACAGATGGCTGGAAAGCCGACATCTGTGGCAAACGTTATTTTCGTTAAGGCACTTCTGTGAGAAAAAGCAGGTGAGATGTTCCCCAGCCATTTTACTCAATGGAGAAGTCAGAAGATGGGTCACTTTGACCTCTCCTACCCAGAAACGTTGTGATGAAGATCCAACCGATATCCTTTGTTTATCTCTGGCCTAGAATTTTCCAATTGTTAGTCCCCAATCTACAAAATTTTTTTGAGGCAGCTTCTTTGCCAGCTTTGTACTTTGAGCTGAAATTTCAACTCATATCCTAAAAAAAGCGTCTGTTTCTGACTGAACACTTGGGCTTAACGGCAAATCAAGCTCCGCAAAAAGTAACAAAGTATTAGTGGGACAACTATGGGAAAAAAGTCAAAGTTGTAAACATTATTCTGTTCAATGAGAACACAAGTACGAATCATTCCTCCCAAATGCTCACCTATTCCATTTTAAAAATCCGATGATCTCTTATGAATGTGTAAGCAGCAATGGCATTTGATTTCGCTAACTACTAATAGTGCATCAGGAAGATAAAATTATGTCAATAGGGTTTAAAATATCCGCGAGGTGAATCGTTCTCGTTACGAATTGCGTCCGATATCTAAGATGATTGATTTGTGCTGATTAGATTCAAGACGTAATAGAGTCAGTCAATTGATAGCCTAAAAATTTGACAATTCCTAGATTACGAGAGAATAACGAATTTAGAAGTGGTAATGATGCCGTTCGGATGCCCAAAATTATGATCAACTAAGCCCCTTTCCCTCAGCAGTGGGATAAGCAGCAACACCCATGTATGAAATGCTCTTTTAGGTTCATATAAAGCTAGCAAACAACTTTGATGAATTGCGAACGTCCTTTCACAGCTAAATCACCAATCTAAAGTAATCTGTGATCAAGAATCTTTATACAAAATTTGAAGAATTTTATGAAATTCAAAGCTGAAATGTGCACAATATATGAAATGTTGGATACTATAATTTAAAAGCATAAAGGAAATTAGAGATTGAAGGTAGAGCTTTGGAAAAACCTTGTTAGAGACCATAGCCACAGTGTGTGAAAAAGTGTTAAACAATATCCGATTTATCAAATAAGAATCCTGGCTCAACACATGCGAAGAGCTCGACTTATTGATTAGTAACTCACATTATGAATAAGTACTCAGGGCTCTTGCAGAACTTTATTGCGGAGAACGTTTCAACGCCTTAGACTTCGCAGCAGATACGATCAGGGTCAAGCATGCATGCTATCTTGCAGGCTTGCCAATAATCCAATCTAGTCTTATAACTCAAAGGACATTAAATGAAGGGTTTGGTGTTAAATAGTTTCACAGGGATGTGCTAGGCAATCGTATCTGTTTGTGCATCACAGAGGTGAATGACGGCTTGTTTGACTTGTGCATGCCTCTCAGACAGGCTTGGTTACTAAAGGGATGGGTGGTTTGCATACTCGGGATTAAACTGAATTGACAATCATTTATGCAGTGCTTCAAATAAAAAGCCTTCAGCTCTGTCATAATCGGCGATTATGTTTAGAGTGCACAGACATTCCCAATTTGAATCACTGATTAAGTAAAATTGCGCTATATCAAGTTTGAAAGCGAAAATTGAACATTAATTATGCAAAAAAAATGAAAACTTTAGCGAACATACTCTATTGCACTACAACTTTTATTGAGTGACAGTTGCTTGCATAATAAGTTGGGTTTTTGCGTAAATTGATTAGAATCAATTAAGATATTACTTCCGTAGAAAGTGATTTCTATTCACCATTCTTAATATTGCAGATCGCTGTGCTGTGCAGAGACGATTTTTGGTGGCGCAGGAATTTCATAATAAAGGTTTTCCGAAATTGAACACAATTAAGAGAAATTCAACGTCTTCATCAAGCACATCAATTCGAAACACGTCAATTTCAAACCTTACATCAAATAGAAGAAACAAAAGCTTGTCATGCCGTACAAACTATCTCAATGGTGCGACCGCAGATCTGAAAAAATTTCCTGCAAAACTAGCATAAACGTGCCACAGATGGTATGATCCTCACACATGAAGTACTACCGTTTTTCAAATAGGAATTTCGTTTTTTCAAAAACATTCCTTCTCCATGGCACAGTAAAAAGTTTTTCGAGGGAGCACTTTGAGCTTACCATTCCCAGTCTATACGGTCCTGAAGCATCTCCGAAAAGATGTGAAATGGGTATTTGCCACGAACTAGCCGTATTTCGCCGAGTTGGAGTCACCACATCCTAAATACACGCAATAGAAACATCAAGATAGAAATGATTTAAAGGATTTCAGATGAGTAAATCAAAATGATACTGCGTTGTAATAATCTGACAGAATGTTCCAAGCTTTTCAAGAGGTGTGGTATGACATCTCGGTGATATGCGTACGTTTCGAGGTTCTCGCACGCCTCATCAGTACCACGTGCCCTACGATTCACCCCGACCACTATTAGCATTCGCGCCCGAAGACGTATCACTCTACGTCGACTCGAAAGACTACCTGATGTGTGATGACCACGTATACCATGGAGATGCCACACAGACCTCTCACAAGGTCCGAACGAACAACAATGAACACAGCAGGTCTCAACAACAACATAGACTACATTAGCATATTTTGATCTACATGATACGATGATAAGGGTTACAAAAGTGTGAAAGAAGGCCGACGGCATAGGTGTAGTTTCAATTACTAGCATGCTCAGCGGGAGTCGGAGTCGGAGAAAATGATGTAGAAGAAGTCGAAACAGCCACAGTCTCATGATCGCTGAGCCGACGTTAACGCCAATCACGCAGCTACCGTTTCGACCTTGTGAGCCACACTGAGAAAACTCTGTGGTTGATGAGGATAGTGTACGGTGTAGATTGAGAAATTCGCAAACGGTAATTTTTTTTTTTGATTCGTGGGGTTGATGGATCGACATCATTCGGCTAACGTTTCAAAGTATTCGGCTTTTTCACGGATGATAACTCGAGTAGACTGTTCACAATCGACCGTCCTAGTCCAGGATCTTCATCGCTGTCGTTGCTTGACTCGAATATGTTTGTTGGATGACAGCTCGAATGAGAACTTTACTCAGCAATGCCCATTCACAATGGATGGCTCTTATCTCAATTACCTGCCTGCCTGCCAGCCGACAATAATTCCAGCAACTGCACGACACATCTTCCAGATAAAATAGATGGGCAGATATCTTTCCCAATCAGCTGTTATCGAACCTCGCTAAAAACTTTCAATATAGTCAGTGCTGATAACTCGAAGTCTTTTTGAGGTTGACGCAATGCAATGTCTTGCGTATTTCGGTGGCACCGTCCGCTTAAACAAAGCCGCACTGCATCACCCGTCTCATCAGAGCCACACAGTATCGTCTACCCTAATCAGAGTCACACGGATATCGTTCGTGACCACCAGAATCACACAAAGTGTCGTCCGCCTCACCAGAGTCACACGGTATCGCCCGCTTCGACGGAGCCATGTGGTATCGCCCGCCTCACTGGATCATACGTCTCATCAGAACGACACGCCGATACGAATATCGTATCCGCCGAAACGAACGTCAGACACTGAGATATTAATCTCGAAAAAGTTTCAGAACATTCTTACAGACTATGTAATTAGACAGATATCACTATGAACGGATCTGTAGAAGAACGACCATTCCTGTATAAAAGGACTTCGTCGAGTGAGGTCCTTCATTAAAGCGTTGCTATCACCGAAGAGGATTTAACTTCGACAACCGCGAATTTGAATATTCACAACAAGTACGACCAATTGTGAACAATCGGCACAGATTAACGTCTTCGAAGAGATTTAAGCGCTGATATTTTGGCCGAATAAAGTTTAGTCATGAACCTGTGATAGTAGCTGGATTTATTGATATTAAGTGTGCAAACATGACCCTGTCGTCTTTTTTTGATGTGATAACAGAAAAAATAAAGATTTGCAGATTCTTTTTTTGTAAGAATACGCTAGAAAACGCTATTGATTCATATGTCTTTCATATGCAAAATATTTTATATGATGGTTATTATAGGACTTTGAAGATGATGACTTCTGTACTCCGAAAACGCTATTTTTTTCGAATTTGCTAATTTGTAATTTGAATATGGTATTTAGAGGTGGTGATTTGACGATGCAATGTCAGTAGAGTAAGGCTATCAGAAAACCTCCAAGATCATCTCAACTCAGCTCTTTTATGGCGTTTTCGATCGGTTTTGCAACATGAAGTCGAGCGTTTTCATGACCAGTATTGCAAAGTTAGCTCCGTTTTGGTTTTTTAATATGAGCTTTGTAATAATATTCAAGATGCCTTCGTTTTCGCTTAGTTGTGCATTTTCTTACAAACATATACATTCTTCTTGCACTTGCTTTAGATGGAGCTCGATCCAAGCTCTATTAACATGTGATCTTTTCACTAGCACTTTCCTGCACGCGCCATTCCTGCAGAGCAGCAAGCGAATTTGCTCGCCACTATATCTCCATCTCAAAGGAAGCATAGGCAAGTTCTATGAGATAATGTTGACAAGGAAATGTGCAGCTGAACGGTACCAAAATCAAGCAATTTTAATTACTTTGTTTAATAAATCTGCAAAACAAACTTCCCACAAATGAGCTTTTTGTGTACAGAAGACGTCATCTTCTAAGTCCTATGAAAACCATCGTATGGAATATTTTATATATAAAAACATTGAAAATGGCGTTCAAACGCACTTTCAAACAAAAAGAATTCGAATATTTCATGATTATTATTGGAGCCAACATGTCATGTGGGTTGTTATGGGCTCTTGCACAGCCCGATACACGCTGTTCCGACCTTGCAGCCTCGTCAGTCGGGCAGGCCTTTCGTCTTAGTCAATTCTCTTGAGGGCCTCTACATCGCCTATAAAGAGTAAGGCGACGACGAACGATTTACTTTATTGCCGTCAATGAGATAAATCACGAGGTCGGCAGTGTTTGGCACTTCGATTTCTCTTGGTTGTTTTCTTTGGAATAGTATACTGTTTGTATATCACGGATCTCCCTCCTTGGAGGATCCCGTGCGGTTACTCGCGAGGGCACGTAGCGCGTTCCCAGGTGGAGGATACAGGAGTAAACGTGAACCAAAAGCAACCGTGTGCTTCCCAGAGACGCAGGTGGATGCAGGGAATAAGCTTTCTGCTTCTGCAGCGCCGATTCGACTAAACACTTTTTCACGAAAGAAGCCGGCCAAAAGCCTGCAATCAAGCGGCTGAGAAGTACATGGGAGACGATTAGGAGTCCCCTTAAACAAAGTAGCTCCTCCCGCTCCTCCGAGAGAGGACTGGCAAGCTACTAATAGTATCCAGCCCCTACGTTTAGAACCAAGCAAGCTATAGGACAGGTATCAAAATGCTAGAAACAGCAATAAATATGGGCCTCATTACCCAGACCCCGAAAGAGCCCATTGGCATTGCAGCTCCAGGTAGAATTAGTACGGAGAGGCTGCTAATATCTCAGAGCGAAAATGAAAACGGACTAAATCGACGATGTGCATCTATAGTGCACGAATAATTGTCACGATTCCGCTGTAGAAGATCTATTGATTCGAGCAAAAAGTATAAGGTGCGACGTCATTGGCCTGCCTGGAACGAGAAGACGCCACCCTTTCTACACCGTGTATGACACCGGAGATAGCTGTTTCTTGGAACACGCGGTCGCAGAGATGTCGGCATAGAGGCTTTAGTCACCAATTTGAGGAGAAAATACACATAATATCAATTGGATCCGTTAGCGATCCTGATGTAATCATCCCTCTTGCAGTTCCACACTATGGACGGCGAGAAAGCGAAGAAGAATTGAGAGGGAAGCATGCTAGCATTCTATGACTGCTGTGAAATGGTCGGATATCTACATAATGGAATATTCCAATTGTGAATCGTCTTCACTATAAGAAAATGTTCCTCTTCAACTTTGTTGTTACTGAAATATGATCCAATCAAGTTTAAAAGCTGCATCTTTATTGATTATTCACAATATTTCACGCACGACCAATACAGAGTCCTTCTGTAGGAGTGCACTGCTCTTCTGCTGCACACTGTGAGCACGGTTGACCAATTTCGTAAATCTTATTTCCGAACCGATTTCCTCAAAAAAGTGTAGTTTTGGGAACTTTTTAATTAGATAAAAGCAGCGAATATGGGCAAAGGCAGACATTATGGCAAACTTACGCATTCTTGTATTGACACACGACAAGCGTGCTTGAATGACAGTCTCGAATACCACAGCCAACATATCTGGTTCCTTGCCATACCAGCTAAAACGTATACAGTAAAAAATCACTGAGACCGATCTCTGCGCCCACATTGAGTGTATATATGCAAAACAAAAACCAATTTCTGAAGAGTAAACTCAAAGTTCAACATGTCTGATAATGATTTTTTGAGCCACGAATGTGGCCTGATGCAGGGTAACTAATAGCGTCCGGTACAAATGTTCCAATCTTGACAGTCTCGCAATACCGAGAGGAGGGCTGACAAAGAGTGCTGAGTATGTAAAAAAAACTGTTTTTTTGCTTCCACTTCGACTAAAATCTACGTTTCGTGACTTCATTAGAGAGTCATAGAGGTACTTCATTATATATATTACAATTAACTTGAATATTCTGAGCTCTAATCGAGGGAAGTTCGCGAAAATGTTAACTGTGATAGAAAACATTTGTATAACAATAACCTCTCGTTTGATTATAAAGAAAAACAGAGAACAATACTGACATGCTGATGTTAACATAAAGTCGTGGGATCAACATGATGGAATGCCGCATAGCTAAGTATTCAAGATCATTGGAATTTTAGCCCTTCGTAGAATTTACTCGCTAATGAATGATTCCCTAGCAAGTGTAATTTTTCTTTGTTAAATTTTGTTCTTGTTGCTTCTTTTGCCTTGGAGACAATCTAAATTCTTCTAATTCATGAGCTCTTCATATGATTCGTGAATTTCAAAACAGAATAGAGTTTCAAAACAATTCTATTTTTCAAAACACTGCTGCTCCAGCTTTTCTTCAACACTCGATATCGCCATATATTGCCATTGATGAAAGCATGATGAATTTCTTTGTATGGATAAACTGACTAGGCCGTTAGCATTAGTTTGCATATATGCTTCATGTCAGTTCTCAAGGATGCAATTTTCTAGCACCTTGAAGTAACACCAATGATCCATTGAATCACTTTGTTGACGCACTTTAGAATCGATTGTTCTTGCCCCATCCTTCTACTCGACCGGTCAGGCGAGGATTTCACTGGTGCGAAATACGATGCTATGTCAGGAGATGTGTCTCCAGGTTGCGGAAGTAGGACTGTAGGAAGAGAAGCTCGCCTACTTGCCCTTGAACACAGATTTGTTCAGAGGACAATCTTCTTCGCTGCTCCGGTCATTGTTGCACGTTTGCCTACACACACGAGAATATGCTCAGCACGCAGTTATGCTTGTGTGTGAGCGGCACGCTTCCTAACCTACGAATGAGTTCACATATTTGGGCAATTTAGGCAATTTAAGGCAATTTGTGTTAAGTATCATGTCATTTATATCGATCGTTCCTACCTAACGAATTTTTCATTTTTATATTTGGCGAAGAATAGGTGAAAGATGAAAAAGTGGTTAGGATACGTAGATGATTTCTATCGGAACTTGTGAAAGCACCCGTGATATCCTCATCAAATGAATTACATATGAGAGATAAGCGATAATCAAACAAAATCATCCACCTGAGTATAATGCCCAATTTGACCTGGACGGTTGAATAATTGCTGGGTGAGGATGTTCGCTCTTCCAACACCATAATCCTCTAGTTCTTCGAACCAACCTTCTGTGGCCTGAAAATTATCACAATAAATTAATGTTGTTTTCTTTCTCAATGATGCTCTCTTCTCAAACCACTTTTCGGCTGTTTTTCAGCTATAATAATATGGATGGTAGTGTACATCATACCATCTCAGCTATAACGCGCTTGTCAAAACCAGGTGTATAGATAGTGTAAAGATTTTCGCCAACATTATTTCCTTGTGAATGTGAGAATTGGCAGAAACCTGCGTGATATGTTGCCGACTGTTCAAGTTCGCAACTGTATTTCTGAATAGAAATTGTTAGGAAAAGTTAGTCTTGTTCATGATGCAGCAAATATTGGAACAAACTAAAATCCATATTACACACAAATTTAGGCAGTGCAGCGGCTTTTGGCGCCTGTTTATCGATTTCATCTACTGCTCGACCCGTCGCCACAACGGACCTGAAAGGTGCATTTGAACTCTCATTTATGTTGCGTTCATTTCACGATCATCATGCTGATTGTATGAGAAAAAATATCCGTTTGGTGAAAAAATCTTCTAATTTTTTGCACTGCCGAATTTATTGTGGCTAGGGACACAATCTCCCTCTATCGTCATTTATCCAGAAAAAAAAATGCCCATATATTTACTGAAGGTGTGGCAGCGAAATATTAGAGTAGGGTGAACAATATTCCAATTATGAAATCGATAATTCATGAGGAAAAAAATTTGTACTACCAATGGGGAATGGCGGGAACAATTCCCACTGGTTCAGATTTGTGCAGTTAATAAAAACTCTACATCATATGTCGTGCGAATCTCAAAACTCTTCCTTTCGATCGTTTCTCTGAATCCATTATGCGCAAAAGTTGGGCTTCGAATGCGTAAAGACCTGCCATATGAGTAATGCATTTTGAGGTTCACTATCATGCAGCTGCTGAATAAAAGTTCGACATTTAGCAGGTCTTGTGCGTGCATTTCAGGACTTGCAGTTACTGAACGACTTTACTACCATTGTGTTAAACGTGCTACACTGAGATGTGCGCAGACTTTTTAGGCTATAGTCACTGGCTGTTATAAAGAGACGAAGCGAATGAAATAAGTGACGGATGAGAAAATGCTCTCTATTAGACTATATATCAGCTCAACACAAACCTATAAAAGTTGTGCATATCCAGGAAGGCATTTCGTACTGCATCGGTCATCACTCCGTTACTTCCACAAATCTGAGATGCTCCACTATCTGAAAACTTTTGTCAAACTAGTACAAGAAGCAAAGATATAATAATCATAGCATAGCATCTAACAACGCTTTATCCATATGAATCATTTGAAATATTGAGCACTGATGTATTACATAGCATTAATTCATCTTCATTAAATTGTAGAAGCTTCGCAGCATCACAATCGCTTAATTCTGCTGGTGTGTAGTTGTTCTGATTCTTACCTAGCTGCTCTTTCGGCCGGACGCATAGTCCGTCTTCACATCTTGAATTGGGGAAAATAGTGCAATCGCTACCAACTCGACAGTACTTTCCGTTACGCCACATGATAGAGCCGCCCATGTAACCACTGAATATCAATTCATGATGATTCTGTATTACAAAAAATGGAATACGGTATATGAGCGTCTTGAGACTAAAACCAACAGCCGCTTGTAGACGCATAGTACTTGTAACTTGGAGAAAGAAGAATCCGGGCAGATTACATGGGCACATCCAAGTTCAGTGTTTTTATAGTGGGCCATCTGAAAATCGTCATTCATAGTGCTTGATAGTAATTTCAACTCCAATTTAGAACTCACATTTGAAAATTCAAACAATGAAGGATCATATTTGTTGTCTTGATGTACGTAAGAGTTCTTCACTTTGCCCCACCATTTATCAAGTGCTTGTTTCATGTGCTTTTTCACATCAAATGTTTTTACTCCATAACTACCAAAGAATCTAAAAATTCAGAGATTGAGAGAGATGCCCGCATAATCGGTTATTCAAAAATGGCGCCAAAGTTGGAAAACATAATATAAAGCTGAAACTGAGCTGAAAAGACGCGAATAAAATGATTACGAGAGCTCTCTATCAAAGCGTTCGAATAGTTCAATACCATGCCCTTATGTAACATGTAAACCTCACGCTTTTGTGCATCAGCACTTGCTTGTTTTCGCAAAATTACAATAGATCTCTGTCGTTCGACATGATAAGGCAGGAACCGTAGCTTAATCGTAGTTTTCTCACTAATTTTGAGCAACAAAAAAAATGCTTGCATTCACTGCAATTTTTATCCACGCAAGGTCACTAGTTTGCTATTATTAATGCTTCATTGTTCTATAGGTCACTCACGTCTCCCTATTCTGTCCATACGATCGGTGTCGAGTAAAGTCGTAACCACAACCTTGTGCAAGCTCTTTCGCTATTTTTTCCAACTCACAGCTCCAGCTCTGAAAAAAAAGCACATCTACGAAAAGTTGTAGGATCACGAGTTGAAGCAACCTACCAATTTGTAGATGTTTTTTGCGGGTCCAAGTTGGCGATTGAGGTCACGCTCTTTCCCTTTTGCCAGTCGTGATCGCGCATCATTATGGTACTTCAAATACAAGTCACGCATTTCATCGGTGTTATCTCTATCCGGACACACTAAAAGGAATCTCAGTGCTGAGAACATTTTTACATTGATTGTTTAAATGAACTCACTTGCTGCGTCCAGGACTACGAATACGTAGGTCTGAAAGTATTCACTATTACTGAGATCGTCATTTCTCAGATAAATAAATGAAAAAGTGTTCATTTTCAATGAATTAGTTTCATTCAAAAGTACTGAGTTTCCGTCAGCCATCTGTAGATGATATAATAGTGGCAAAAGCTTTGAAAGAGTCTATTTTTCGGGAATGTTGATTGATATCCAAAATTGTGAATTTCAGGCGCGAGTCGAATCCACCTATAAGAAGGGCGCGTACTATCAGTACACCACCGAGAGGCCATCGTTCTCATTCCTGCGATCTAAGGTTTCGAAACTGTCAATAAACCAACGGTCAGCGGGTTTGGCCTGGTAAGTAGGTTTTGGCATTGAATCCAGTTACACTTACAGCTATTATATATATATATATATATATATATATACATATATTTATATACATGTGTATGCTGTAAATGTTTTTTGTTTCACGTATACATGTACACTACGAGAGTTCTTTACTTTGCCGCTTATATATCAATGCTATGACGTATCAACTCTATTCCGATAAATCTCACAGTTTTACATAACACTCAGAATTCCTAAATACGCAGTTATAAGAACATATCACTGCTATAATGAGAGCTGTGAGAGATATGTCAGTTTTCTTTAGTATCCCGTAATCACGTGTGAACCAATGCAATGTCTGATTAGTTACAAAGCATTGAACCTTCAGGAGAAGCCAAATCATGTTCTATCTACCTGGAACGGTCCTTAATCTCATGCAGTTACGATAAAGCTATGATATTTGGTTAGAAGCAAGTTTGCGAACATGCAGGTGTACGGGTAACTGTGAATAAAAATTTGGAACATACCGTAATCAGAAGCCAGAGCGGTACCATTTTTAGAGTGATAATTTCTTCCATCAACTGTCCCTTTTATGCTGCTTTCAACTGTTTTTTTTTCTGTACTTTTCAATCAATTTTATTGTTGAGCTAACCAAGAATAGTTTTGTTTTGTTTGGTTGAAAACATTTCCTATTTCCGACATACTCGTATCATTGCCTGAATGTACCCTGCATGAGTTTCTTTTTTCAAATTTTACAGCGCTATAAAAGGTGTTTTAGAAAAACCGGCTACATAGCCACAAATTCATGCTTCTCAAAGATTACCAACAGACTCGTACGAAAAATTCTTGTAAAGCGATTGAAGTTGAATATTTATTCATTTGCTCATAATCGAGAAGTACTTTCACAACTATAGGATTTTTAGGATTTCTCACAAGTTTGGCACTTTAATGCTAAGCAATAAGTGTCCAACCGAATAATTCAAACTGCTCAATAACGCTATTCAATTTAATTCCTAATTTTCTTCTTTGAGCCAAACACGAAGTGTTATCTTAAACTTTATTTGACAGCTGACGTTTCGGCAGTTCGCCTTCTTCAGAGCCCGGAAAGGTCAAATTGTCCGCAATCCAATAACCAAACGCCTTCATTACTCCTTTGGAAAAAATCACCGGACGTAAATCCAGTCGCATCAAGGACAAAATTAAAACTCAACATATTCACCGTTTTTATATGTGTTCCTCCGAATGAGTCAAGTGGAGACCACCGGAAGATGATTACGTAGGCTCATAATGCACCTTACCCATTAAAACAACAGTCTTGTTTACTGACTCGAATCACGTGTGATAACGAGGCATTCCTCCCTGCGGTTTATAGCTGGATTGGTGTTATTAATTCAAAACGCTTCGAAGATCTTTAGCGTTGATGTTTTTTGTTCCTTCGCAAGGATGGTGACTTCGAAATCAGCTCCGTTGTTTTTCTGTTCTCTAGCGGGGTATTCCGTCTATTGAGACGTTTACAGGTGTTCTTCTATGCGGGCATAGAGCGCCTACCCGTTTCGCCAATATATTTATGGCTACACGTTTTGCAAATTTTCGTAATGACATAGCATCTTTCCATCAATTTTGATACCTTTATTGATCTCTTTGCTCGACAGTATGAAATGTGATTTACTTCTTTGCCTATTTTCAGTTGTGCTTGAATTATGGGTCGCAAAAATCAACGTATCACTGTAGTTGAGCTACGCGGACTGGAATGAACGAGGCCAACATTGTTAAAATAACCAGTTTTCAACAAAAGAAGTGTCTACAGAGCCGTGAAACGTTTCATGGAGATTGGAGGATTCGTATATCCAAATAATAATTATGAGGTAGGTTGAGATTTGCGCGTGGTCTCAAGAACACATTCGAAAGGAAAGATACAATATAGTGACGACAGCAGCCAAGAGATGTCAAGTGCACAACACTGTCTAGTAGGGACTAATCCACCTAACAGACAGTGTAAAATGTTCGTCGTCTCTTACTCCTAGTCCAGGAGACTGAGCGCCCCGAGATGAATGGCTAATGGCGAAAAGTACCGCAGGACTGATGAGACCGTCAAGGTCGAAACACGTGTATCGGGGTCCATAAGTCAGCCCATTTAACAGACCACATAACATGTTGGCTCAAATACTATTTACGCGATATATTAATGTTTGAGAGTGGTCTTAAGAAAATGCTTGAAACGAAAGGTTCCATTGCGTCTAAAAGCGCTCGGAATATCCGTTGCCAAATTCAACTAAATCCGGAGCGTTTGAGGCACAAATGGTCGCAAATGACTCGATATGAGCGAGCAAGCATTCGAGACATTGTCAAAAATGTCGAAGTTGCGCCTCTGTTGTTCACTTTCTGAACGAGATATGAATGAAGAACGGCTTTCAATGGCTCTCCGAATGACTCGTTTGATCGCTGATGCTGGTTTGTCTGAGGGAGGGCGGAACTTTTTCTGGCCAAGGTTCATAAATGTGTATATACACGTGTATATACATTCACTTATATATACGTATATATAAACTGCTAAAATTCTTTGTTTTACACGTCACATAGCAATGTTATGAAGTTACAAATTCATACTCATAAAATCCGCCTCAGATGTACAGTTTTGGACAACACTCACTGTTTTTGAATACGTAGTTAGATCAAGCTAACAATCCTATAAAAGTGTTATAATGAAGAGTTGCTGCAGAATTCTTTCTCTTTGGTATTCACTCACGTATGAATAAAACGAAACCTGATCGTCGTCAAGGGCAAAGCTTAATCACAGGATGTCCAGGGAAGACCAATTCATATTCTTTGTATCTGTAGCAGTCCTCAGTTTCATGGAGTTTCTACGAAGCTAATATTTGTGGTGAAAAATAGGATCGAGAAGATGCATGTGTCGATTAATAATGAACAATAGTTCTGTAACATACTGTAATCAGAAGCCTGAGCGGTACCATTCCTCGAATAACAATTATTACATCAAGTTGTCCTGCAACTCTGAATTGCACTTTAGCCAGCTACCCTTGTTTTCAGTCAATTTCAATATGATTCCAACAAAAACGATTTCATCCTGATCGTCATGAAAACAGTCCCTGTTTTCTACATAGTCATATCATTGAGTGAATATTTATTTGGTGCTCACTCACAATATGGATCGGCGTGTTTCAAAAAGGCCTTGAAAAATTACCCTCTCAGAGTTTACATCGGTTCCTGAGAGCAAAGAAGTCGGAGTTATTAGAAGAGAAGCTGTAACGTGGTTATCAAAGACTGTGTGCATAAAATTATATCTATGAATCGGTTTTGCTGGTTTTGAATAATCTCTTCTTTCACTGCTCAACACCGAAGTGACAACCTTCACATAAAGCAACTATTACTAATGTTTGTTGCTGGCACGTACGTGGTTTAATCCATCAGAAAACAATATAATCGTTGACCACAGTCATCCGTGCCATACAGAATTATTTTTATCACGTTTCTATAGACTCATCTTCTTCGTTATTCCGACTAGACTTCATTGCTTCGAAAAAATTCAAATCTCTGGATCCAGCTTCACGCGTTTTATAATTTACCATCTGATGAGAATCTGAAAAAAACTGTGAATGAAGTAATGGGTTTTTTAACATAAAAGTCTATGTAAGTCTGTAACGCGAACACCATGAACGTTAAATCTATTTGGGCCTTTTTTTTAATAAAATCGCGATATGGAATACATTTCCTCTTTTGTAATAACATTGCATAATTGAAAATATATGTTTCGAAGCAGTTCATACGGTAATTCAACTATGAAAGAGAAATGTTCAATGAACTACTAGCGTGCATGTTGGTTGGTTATTTTAGAATCGCTCGCAAGCTAACAGCATTTACGACGAGGTCACCTCATATTTATCTGTATTTGAGATATCGTCTGTTTTACAAGTCGGGATCACATCTACCTCATAAACAGTATTAAACATTTATCAATACTTTTGTTTTAAGTATTAATTAAGTAGGTGTAAGAATAACAAAAGACCTATAACTCTGGTGTCTCTACTCAACTCACATCTGGAAAAACGACAAAACATGTCAGTTGCGTAGATCATTTCAACAAAAAATTTTTATGGCTTGCAATGACTGAATGGGCTTTTATATAAAGTACATGTTACAAATTTATCTTCTAATTGTAGTATTCTAATTGAAAGATCTGATGCCTTCTTTCAAGGGTATGCCAATGCACTGCTGCTCTGTTGAGAGGCATGTTTAGAAAAGTGAGAAAGATCGCACCAATTTGAAACTGCATATGTTCACCTTTGAGGATAAATATCCACCTGTGAAATGACTTGCTGCGTTCACAATTGAAAAATCAAAAATTCATGAAAACACTTTGTTTTCAAGGAAATGAAGGTCTGTGTAAGAACAGTAAAGACCATGACTAACTGAGAGAACGGAAAAAAAAACTTCCGACATGTACTTCACAATAACAGGCTCACAAAGAGCTTGTGCAGTGATGGTGTGGTAAGTTATTAAAATTTTCGTGCTCAAATTAAGTAAGCAACTGATATGTTAAGTCCATTTACCCAGAAGTTGAACGAAGAGAAAATCATTGAGATTTCAACCTTACTAAGTGCTTATGCTGATTAAGAGGCGGAGGTGATCCCGATGTAGAATGGCTTAGGCGTAAAGTAGACGTATGTATCATGGTGACGTCGGCGTGAATTTTATTGGCAAGCGAGCGAATCCATAACAATCGCAGGACATGTGTATCAATAGATCATTGAACACACTTTTCGCTAGCAGTAGAAACGGCATATGAAGCACTTTTACCACATACATTTGTAATTATTCATTGTTACTAACAGATGAGGAAATGCATTCGAAACGTAACTATGTGGAAGAAGGCGCAAACGGCTCTAGCGTTCATGGTGTTCGACAGAGTGAACGGTGAAAACAGAAGCCTAAATAAATCAAAGCAAGTTACAGACTCACAAAGATCTGCATGTGAAAGCATCTTCTGCTATATTTGCTGAATCATTAGATTTTTTACAGATTTTAATTGAGAATATAATACGTTTTAGCCACCAAGGTCTAAGTGCTATACAGTCGCCTAATTCGTCCCACCGTGATTCATCAATAGCACCGTCGTCAGTTCAGGCGATCCCTTAGGCTAAACTCTCCTATAAAGAAATCGACGCCGAGCAATAAATAATTAGAAATAGATTATTGTTTGAGCAAGGTCTATAGAAGAGCGGTCGAATGGAGAGTTTTAGTAATAGATAAATAAATTGTTTGAATCAAAGAAGACGGCTGTCTCAGAAACATAATGAAAATAGTACACTGCTGGCACGGATGAAACATATACATATGATATACATATGAAACATATGATGATAGTACTATGGCAGGAATTATGATGCCTTTTCATAGATCAAACCCACAAGTATCAGTAGCAAGCATCAGCAAAAGTTGCCTTGGTGTGGAAATTACCACTTCAGCTCTGAGCTGTGGAGAGAAGAAAATGTTGTAACGCCAGCAAACAGTCCGATTGATATGAATATATGCAGTCAAAATCTAAAACCACCAGCTTCTCTACTAAGAGGCTCGACTGTCTTAATAGCAGGAATCGATAAAGCTCTACAAAGTACAATTTTCTTGAATTTCTGGAGCATGAATTTAGATCAAAATGATGCTAAGGTTCACAAATCATTCTGGCCAATTAGCAGGCTGTAGGAAAATTTTACGTCAACTCGATATCGGTCGGTGTGTATCCCTGAAGGCATGCAGGGTACATTTACGCAGTGATACGACTATGTGAAAAATAGGAAATGTTTTCAACCAAACAAAACAAAACTGATTCTTTGTTAGCTCAACAATAAAACTGATTGAAAAGTGTAGCAAAAAAAACAGTTGAAAGCAGCATAAAAGGGACAGTTGATGGAAGAAAATATCACTCTAAAAATGGTACCGCTCTGGCTTTTGATTACGGTATGTTCCAAATTTTTATTCACAGTATTCGTACACCTGCATGTTCGCAAACTTGCTTCTAACCAAATATCATAGCTTTATCGTAACTGCATGAAAATAAGGACCGTTCCAGGTAGATAGAACATGATTTGGCTTCTTCTGAAGGTTCAATGTTTTGAAACTAATCTGACATTGCATTGGTTCATACGTGATTACGGGATACTAAAGAAAAACTCTGGCATAATTTCTCACAACTCTTCATTATAGTAGTGATATGTTCTTACAACTTCGTATTTAGGAAATCTAAGTGTTATGTAAAGCTGTGAGCTTTATCGGATAGAGTTGATACGTCATAGCATTGATATATAAGCGGCGAAGTAAAGAACTCTCGTAGTGTACATGTATACGTGAAACAAAAAACATTTACAGCATACATATGTATATAAATATATATATATAATATATAATATATATATAATAGCTGTAAGTGTAACTGGACTCAATGCCATAATCTACTTACCAGGACAAACCCGCTGACCGTTGGTTTGTTGACAGTTTCGATACCTTAGATCGCAGAATGAGAACGATGGCCTCGGTGGTTTACTGGTAGCACGCGCCCTTCTTATAGGTGGATTCGACTCGCGCCTGAAATTCACAGTTTGGATATCAGTCAACATTCGCGATAAAATAGCTCTTTCATAAGCTTTTGTCCACTTATATCATCTATAGATGGCTGACGTAAGCTCAGTACTTTTGAATGAAACTAATTCACTGAAAATGAACATTTTTTCATTTATTTATCTGAGAAACGACGATCTCAGTAATAGTGAATACTTTCAGACCTACGTCTTCGTAGTCCTGGACGCAGCATAGTAAGTTTCATTCAAACAATCAATGTAAAAAATGTTCTCAGCATTGAGATTCCTTTTAGTGTGCCCGGATAGAGATAACACCGATGAAATGCGTGAGTTGTATTTGAAGTACCATAATGATGCGCGATCACGACTGGCAAAAGGGAAAGAGCGTGATCTCAATCGCCAACTTGGCCCGCAAAAACATCTACAAATTGGTAGGTCGCTTCAGCTCGTGATCCTACAACTTTTCGTAGATGCGCTTTTTTTTCAGAGCTGGAGCTGTGAGTTGGAAAAAATAGCAAAAGAGCTTGCACAAGGTTGTGGTTACGACTTTACACGACACCGATCGTATGGACAGAATAGAGAGACGTGAGTGACCTATAGAACAATGAAGCATTAATACTAGCAAACTAATGACCTTGAGTGGATAAAAATTGCAGTGAATGCAAGCATTTTTTTTCGTTGCTCAAAATTAGTGAGAAGAACTACGATTGAGCTACGGTTCCTGCCGTATCATCTCGAACGACGGAGATCTAATGTAATTTTTGCGAACAAGCAAGTGCTGATGCACAAAAGCGTGAGGTTTACATGTTACATAAGGGCATGGTATTGAGCTATTCGAACGCTTTGACAGAGAGCTCTCGTAATCATTTTATTCGCGTCTTTTCAGCTCAGTTTCAGTCTTATATTATGTCTTTCAACTTTGGCGCCATTTTTGAATAACCGATGATGCGGGCAT
This sequence comes from Parelaphostrongylus tenuis, assembly GCA_019055375.1. Taxonomy (NCBI): domain Eukaryota; kingdom Metazoa; phylum Nematoda; class Chromadorea; order Rhabditida; family Metastrongylidae; genus Parelaphostrongylus; species Parelaphostrongylus tenuis. Next base: position 42,224 of record JAHQIW010002093.1, read on the forward strand.
CTCTCTCAATCTCTGAATTTTTAGATTCTTTGGTAGTTATGGAGTAAGAACATTTGACGTGAAAAAGCACATCAAACAAGCACTTGATAAATGGTGGGGCAAAGTGAAGAACTCTTACGTGACATCAAGACAACAAATATGATCCTTCATTGTTTGAATTTTCAAATGTGAGTTCTAAATTGGCGTTGAAATTGCTATCAAGCACTCTGAATGACGATTTTCAGATGGCCCACTATAAAAACACTGAACTTGGATGTGCCCATGTAATCTGCCCGGATCCTTCATTCTCTAAATTACAAGTACTATGCGTCTACAAGCGGCTGTTGGTTTTAGTCTCAATACGCTCATATACCGTATTCCATTTTTTGTAATTCAGAACCATCATGAATTGATATTCAGTGGTTACATGGGCGGCTCTATCATGTGGCGTAACGGAAAGTACTGTCGAGTTGGTAGCGATTGCACTATTTTCCCCAATTCAAGATGTGAAGACGGACTATGCGTCCGGCCGAAAGAGCAGCCAGGTAAGAATACACAGAACTACACACTAGCAGAATTAAGTGATTGTGATGCTTCAAAGCTTCTACAATCTAATGAAGACTAATTAATGCTATGTATTACACAGTGCTCAATATTTTAAATGATTCATATGGATAAAGCGTTGTTAGATGCTATGCCATGATTATTATATCTTTGCTTCTCGTACTAGTTTGACGAAAGTTTTTAGATAGTGGAGCATCTCAGATTTGTGGAAGTAACGGAGTGATGACCGATGCAGTACGAAATGCCTTCCTGGATATGCACAACTTTTATAGGTTTGTGTTGAGCTGATATATAGTCTAATAGAGAGCATTTTCTCATCCGTCACTTATTTCATTCGCTTCGTCTCTTCATATCCGCCAGTGACTATAGCCTTCAAAGTTTGCGCACATCTCAGTGTAACACTGTTAACACAATGGTAGTAAAGTCGTTCAGTAACTGCAAGGTCCTGAAATGACACGCACAAGACCTGCTAAATGTCGAACTTTTATTCAGCAGCTGCATGATAGTGAACCTCAAAAAACATTACTCATATGGCAGGTCTTTACGCATTCGAAGCCCAACTTTTGCGCATAATGGATTTCAGAGAAACGATCGAAAGGAAAAGTTTTGAGATTCGCACGACATATGATGTAGGGTTTTATTTAACTGCACAAATCTGAACCAGTGGGAATTGTTTCCCGCCATTCCCCATTGGTAGTACAAATTTTTTTCCTCATGAATTATCGATTTCATAATTGGAATATTGTTCACCCTACTCTAATATTTCGCTGCCACACCTTCAGTAAATCTATGTGCATTTTTTTCTGAATAAATGACGATAGAGGGAGATTGTGTCCCTAGCCACAATAAATTCGGCAGTGCAAAAAATTAGAAAATTTTTTACCAAACGGGATATTTTTTTCTCATACAATCGGCATGATGATCGTGAAATGAACGCAAAATAAATGAGAGTTCGAATGCACCTTTCAGGTCCGTTGTGGCGACGGGTCGAGCAGTGGATAAAATCGATAAACAGGCGCCAAAAGCCGCTGCAATGCCTAAATTGGTGTGTAATTTGGATTTTAGTTTGTTCCATATTTGCTGTTTCATGAACGAGACTAACTTTTCCTAACAATTTCCATTCAGAAATACAGTTGCGAACTTGAACAGTCGGCAACATATCATGCAGGTTTCTGCCAATTCTCACATTCACAAGGAAATAATGTTGGCGAAAATCTTTACACTGTCTATACACCTGGTTTTGACAAGCGCGTTATAGCTGAGATGGTAAGATGTACACTACCATCCATATTATTATAGCTGAAAAACAGCCGAACAGTGGCTTGAGAAGAGAGCATCATTGAGAAAGAGCAACTACATTTATTCACTGTGATAATTTTGAGGTATCTTACCCCACATGGAGGATAGAATATCACGAACGGACCTTTAGCAAAGGTTTTTGATATAAAGACTGATTTTTTGTCCTGAATTTTTCATTTTTCAACGCTAACACCACGTCCTTGTAAAGAACGAAACAAACTTCCAACCACTATTGTGCATTGTGTATCGACTGTCTTTCGAGAACGTGCCTTTAAAGCGCATCTTTTACAACTAAACATTTTATATAGAGTTCTATGTGGAGGGAATTCTGATATGTAGCGAGCGAGCGAGTGATGGAAGAGTGCGTGTCATCATTGCGTATGATACGATACTTCTCCTATCAGCTTCTATGATCAACAACAAGGATACTGTTCGTTCTTTCCGGACATTTTAGCATTTTAACTCAAACATAGAAAATCTGGGACATGTATTTTATTTTTTGAAAGGTTTCTATATTACACCGTAACAGTGAAAAGAAAATTATATTTAACACTCAAGCTCTTTCGATGGACAGAGCTTCTCCTCAAAAAATTGAGCAATTCCTTGGTAGCACAAATCTTGATAGATTTAACAATGTTCTTGGTTTTTCTAGAAATCTCTTCATTGTGCTGCAATGCTGAAATTAAGATTGCACATGCGGCGCGTATGCCTTCCATCGGTATGTGCATGTATACTGGAACATTGGTATCGAGTCGCCGCCGTTCAACAACCAGTCGATAGCTCAAATCTCGAGTAATTCAATGATGTGCTTGTCTTTTGAAAAGATTCTTTCTACGAACTGTAGCAGCAAGAATAAATTTGTGTTACACACCTACTATTTTTCGCTAGACACGGCTTTTCTCTCAGGCTTTCACACCCAATTGATAGCGCAAATCTTACCATCTTTAAGGAAAAGTCTAGTTTTTGAAAAAAACCTTTTAGCACGTCGTTACAGCCAAAAGAATACTGAGTTTTACACTCGTCGCGAACCGCACGCCATATGTAACTTGCACTGCACGATCGACACGGCAGCGAGTGCGAAACACAGTTTATTTAGCTGTAACAACGCATTAAAACGTCCTTTTCAAAAACAAAGCTTATCATTGAGATCGTTGAGATTTGAGATGTCGAATAGTTATAAAAGTCTGAATAAGAATCTCTATCCAGCGAAAGATGCTTGAGTGAGAAAGTAAATTTGGAACTTATATATTGGACGACGACACATTTTTGAGCCGATCTCATCGCTGGACAAAAGTCTTTCAAAGAAATGATAACAATCGCTTGAGATCATAAATCTCTAGCACGAGTCCACGCCGCCTGTTTTTCTAAACAACCTTTTGTAATGCTGCAGCATCCAGAATTATATTTTTTGTTTCCCACTAGCATTTCATCTTATTTTACCACCAGTATAAGTCGGTGGAAGCAGGAAAAGCATATCAGCATGCAGAAAGTTTTCCGTAGTATAAGAATCTACGTTTCCATGTTGTAAAGTTTCCGTCGATGCGGTGAAAAATTTTCAATAATATAACAATGACTGCCGCCGTTTTAACGCATAGTGTGGTATCGCTATCGAGTCATGCGGTAAAACACCTTAGTAACTCGTTGCTGTGGCTTCCCTACACATTTTATTCTGCTATGAACCTTTTCGGCGACTTTGCTTCCGGTCAACTCACGGAGCGGAGAGGAGGGGGAGAGAGCGACCGATTGCGTTTGAAGTATTGTGATTTGGGGATTCCTTCACCACACCGACAGAAACTCCAGGTAAAAACATAGACTTTGATGCTAACGAAAATTGTTTACACGCTGATATGCTTTTTGTGTCTCCAGCAAATTATACGCGTGAAAAGAATGAAGGCGAAAGGCGAGTGAGAAACAAAATAATATTCTGGATGCTATAGCGATATAAAAGGGTGTTATTAGAAAAATCGGCGACTCGGAAATGTAGCCTGACATATGGCTATCGAAAGATTGCTAATACTTCTGTGAATAATTCCTGTCCAGCGAATGAGATCGGCTTGGAAAATGGTCGCCGCGTTACATATAAGTATCGAAATTTTTGACCACCTCTACAGTATAATATAAGAATCATCTAAAAAATAAAACATGCCCTTTACTTTTTTGATATTCATGCTGTCGAATACTTACGAATGCCTCGAAAAGACATGGAAAATAGCTTTTTTTGATCACGTGTGCGGATAGGGTGAAGTACCAAGAATACTTTTCTAGAGATAAGTATTTCTGACCAATAGTTTGCATAATGCCGGTGTTCTGAGGCTTTTATTCAAACACGGTCATCCTTACCGTTCAGAATTCTTCCCCTATCCATAAGTGCTCAACCTTTTCTCACTTACGCTAGCTCTTAATTTAAAATAAGCGACTTATTGATATAAACTTAGTTATAGTGAGAGTTTTCTATGAGCATGTATTGAATACAGTATGCGTAATAATTTATGATAGATTGCTAGTGATTCTCCAATTTTCATTCACTATGATGACTCTTTGGTCTTGTACAATACTAGGGTAGAGCAAAATCAAAGCTCTTCTTTTGATACCCTTTGTACAATGCATTGCAATCAATTGAATACCCAATTCAGTACGATTGTGTAGTAGGCCAGAGTTATTCTCTGTAGAAGACACGTATAACTTAACCAAAAGCATATGAGCGAGTAGAGAATTTTTTGTTCTATCAAAATAATACAAGATTTCTAAAAAGCTTTACCAAATAGCGAAAAAAAAACCTTAATCAAATAACGAAAATAGTGCAATTCGCTCAGCGCGCATCAATTTACATAACCATCCGTTAGGGGCTAATAAGTCAAAAAGAAGTTAGATACCAATATGTTTTTGAGAATGGATGACGTTTCGACAGATTTCAATGTAGAATTGCATTTTTATCGTAGTTCATCTGATAATAGCACAGCTCATTAGTGAAACTCAGCTATATGGTTATGATGAAGTAGTCAGTTAACTAAATCGAGATTCCGAAGATAAACACTGCGCTCTGTCTAAGAAAATAATATCAGGATTCTAGCCTATGAAAGAGACAAACAAGGTATAGAAATCTTCTGTTATACGGAAACTTAACTGTTTGGTAATTTGCAGGTCGTAACCTATTAAGTGTATGAATATGACTCCTCCGCTTTCTTTTCTGCTGTAATAAAGAAGAAATAAAAATATACAAGGTCAATTGTTCTTTCCATTTGACTACCTTTTAATAGACCTTCATAAACCTCTTTTTCTTCTTCTCGAAATGTAATTGAAAATGTCATTCATTCATAAGTGTCTAATATACAATATACTTTATATGATTGTTTTTATGAGACTTTGAAGATGACGAGTTTTGTACCCGGCAAACGCCATTTGCGGAAAGTTTACTTTGCAGATTTATTGAATAAGAGTATTTGAAATTGTTTGATTTTAGTATTGTTTAATTGTGCATTTTTCTGCGAACAATTTGGTATACAACTTGCCAATATTTCGTTCGCTTACTACTCATGCACGAATGACGCCTAGGTGAAAAGTGGATAGTGGAGCGGCGCACAAGATAAATGAGATTAGCAAGTACAGGCAAGTTGTATGTCAAAATGTTCACAAGAAAATGCGTAATTCAATCATAACGAGGTCATGTAACTTTATGGCAAAAAATATTCTAAAATACCAAGCGGCGCAAACTTCACAATTTTGCGGCTTGATAACACTCGCCTTGATACTGCAAACGCCGATCGAAAACGGTATGAAGGAGCTGAGGTGGTGGGGGAGGGGAGGGGGGAGTGGGAGCTGGGAATCTAAGAAACTTTTACCAAATCCGCCTTTCGTTCCCGACATTGCACCATGAGATCATAATTTAAAACTATCAAACTCGAACTACAAATTAGCAAATTCAAAAAAAAATCAAATTCAAAAAGTGGCATTTTTTTGGTACAAAAGTCGTCATTTCAAAAGTCTTATGAGAACCATCATATAAAATATTTCGTATATAGGAACATATGAATGAATAGCGTTTTTGACGCGTTTTCAAGCAAAAGAAAAAAAATTACGTATCTCAATTTTCGCTATCATTGCAGAGAAAAAAAACGGAGGAGTCATTTTTGTACACTAATAGTAATTCTTATTGGTAGTCCAATGAAATAAAAGAAATGATTATGTCAGATGATTTACTTCTGCTCTCGAAGAATACTTTGGATATACTAAATAGCTTATTGTTGCATGTTGTGGTGATAGCATTTTTTCAGTTTGCTTGCCTGTCTTTCAACGTTCACCCACTGAGGCGTTCGTAGTATATTCTTTCATTACAACTTGAGGCTCTGTTACATTTTCCGATTATCTTGTTAATCACTGCCCGAGCATGATTCCTCTGGAGGATCCAGAGTAGCAGAAATAAGGCGTTCTCAAGTCCACATTACAGGGTGTGCATCGGAGCGATTTGCGGTTTAAGAATCCTAATCTTTCAAGATGGCAACGAATTTTGTGACTTCAATAATGCCATTAGTGGAAAAGCCACTCTCAGACGGTGCAACAAACAAGACTCTCGTACTGGAAGAACAGTAGTCGTAATGCAGTAAACCTGCGTTAGTCTCACTACGGGCGATACTTTATTTTTCCAAGTAATCAAAAATGTCAAATAACATTGACTGAGGTTTTCTGTCTGCCTGGATGCAATTCTGCCAACGCTCCCGCAAGAATCATTTCCGCGTTCATAAAACTCATTATTCTTCGATGCAAACATCAGTCAATTTTCGAGCTTAATGATTGGTGTCTCGGAACATCTTCTTGCCCGTCCGACCAGTGCTCTAATGATCTGAAGAGATGGAAATCGGACGGAGACAGGCGTCTAGCAAATACGGCGGATGATTCAAGTGCCAGAGCCCAATCGGTCAACTTCTTCCCTATTTCCTTGACAAGCTGTGGAACTGCATTGTCTTGAAACAAAATAACTTGGCGACGGCGATGACGGGGACGATGTTTCATAACAACGTGTGCTGGCAATATCGCTTAGCGTTGATAGCCTGAGGCTTGCAATAAATTCTAATAAAACGGCCCACTTCGGTTTCAGGAAATGATCAGCATTGCTTTTGCGTTGATCGATTTGGTTTCGGTGTTGGTGTTCTTTGCTGACGTGGTGACAACCACTGATTTGGACGCGCTAGGTCTTAAAGAAGATCCATTTCTCATCACTGATAACATTTCTGTTCGAAATACTAAACGATGCGCAAGAAAATTTTGTACAAAATAGGTATTGTTTTTGTGGGAAAATTTTTATTTTCTGGCTCAAGTTTGACAACTTGGTTGGAGACCTAATAGTCAGAAAGTTCAATCGATTATCAAGAAGAGATTCCAGCCGCGTTGAAGCTTAAAGTAAAGATTAGTTCTCAGGTTATTCTTTTTATTTCAAAATTTCGTATTATAAAGATGTCGAAGTTCAAAGAAAGCCGGTCTTTCGAAATGTCTCCTTTGTATCATTTATCCATGTAGTAGAATTTGACCTTTTTTATCGTTAATAAGAATCTGAATTTATTGGAAACTGCCACATTGGATAATGAAACGCGTTGCGCTCGCCGCGCGATCCCATCTCTCGTCGCATGAAAAATCGACTTGGGACTCATGGGGTGAATCGCTGCTCCTACAGCACTATGGGAAGGTTGAATTCCAATGATGTGGAAGCGCAGACATCAATACGTAGATGAATCGTCTCCAAACTTTGCAATGGTCAGAGAACAGCGTTTGAACGACAACTCATTGTGAACTGCCTGAGCATGTTATAACGACCAAACTGTTTACGCTGACTGACAACTTCAAGAGCCTCGCCCATATCAGTGAACATAAGAGTCCACCAATGAAAAGTAACACAACGAATGAGGCATTTTGGTAGTAAATCAAAAGTTTTTCTTATTCGGTGTCGCTGTTGCTTCAAAATTTTACAAAGGAAGAGGCGATTTAGGCTGCTGGGCTGACTCAGAAAGCAAAATCCCATGACTGAAAAAACTGTAATTTGTTTCATCGGTTTGCCCATACAGTCACAGCACATCGCTGACTGACACTTAATACCACCAGATTGTTCAGTATCCTTATGCAACTACTAAGAAAGACGATGATTCAGTGGTCCTGAAAAAAGGCTGATTAAAAAAATCACTTAGGCTGACAAGCCAACATGGACTGAGAAAGTTAAAGAAATAGGCACCATAAGGAAATTCAACCAGTTCTAATTGGAACATTGCTTCGGCTCATTACATTCTATCTATCACAAAAGCAAGTTCTTATATGACGAAAAACTAACGTTATTATTGAAAAGGGGCCATCCACAACATTGCAAATAAGAGCACAATCTGTCTGCTGCCTGTCGTCTACATATTTTTCACTTAAGTCTTTCTGAAAATCATTGATCGAACGCTGAGCAGAGGACAGATATGCGAACAAGTATGGCCTCAAAAATGAATGACAAACCGTTGAACACATCATACGATAACAAGATTCATTGAAGTTTCGTGAGAGTATGAAAGAGCGTTCTGCTTACCTCTATCAAAGTGAGGAAAGTCTTGCCGCATTGAGGAAGGAAGACACAGAACCTCCGAGCAGTCAAGGAGTTTCTATATAAAGCATAAAAATTCGGTCTTTTCCCTTATCCGTACTCTGCGTCGATCTCTCAGAAAACCCCATTTTTAGGCTTTCTTAAAGTTTGAGCAAATATCAAATAGCTTTAAAAGAAATTCAAGTGGTATACTTCATTCTTGGAATGGCTCTATTACTATACTGAAATAGCATAAATGAAATTTTGTTTCTCATTCGAACATTTCTCGCTGTGCCAAGCATTTTCTTCAGGCTTTCAATATAAGTTCAATTGCTCAAATCTTGTGAGTTTCAAGACATATATAGTTTTAAATGGAGCTTTTACTGCGATGTAGCAGCCAGTATAAGATTAGTTTGGAAAATTTATAGTATTTTTGTCATTCGTATCTTTTTCCTATCCCTTGGGACAAAAGCGTTTTTTATTGTTTTCAAGTCATAGGAATTATCTAATAGCTAAAATTTTGTAGATTTTATAAGGGTCATTTGTATTTAATCTAGCTTTATTATTGCACCCTAATAGAGAAAATAAAATTGCCTTTCTCATTCAAGTATCTGCCGCTGAACAAAGCTTTCATTCAATAATTTAGAAGTCGATAGTCGAGAAATCGATATCTTAAATCCCTTCGACTGCGGTAAAGTGTTTGGCTTTTGTAAAAGGCTTTTCATTGGGCTGTAGCAGCCAAAAGAATGTTAAGTTTCGTGCCGCGCAACAACGACGTCAAATCATTGAGCTTTGCCGGTGGGTAAATAGGATTTCGCAACACGGCCGCCAGGCGACCATGCTTTTTCCAGTATCAAATTTGCGCAACCCAACGTTGCTGTGATTGTTATGGCGCAACAAGAAGTCCCTTCAGAATCAAATATGTTATTGTAACCTCCGAGATTTGAACTATCGCATGATTGCAAATGTCCAAGGAAAAAGTTTGTTTGCCGAATAATGTTGCAATGAAAAACATTTCAATCTCGGTGTTACGCCGCAATAAAGGTCCTTTACGAAAACCAAATAGACTGTTGGAATTGACGAAATTTAAGCTAACGAGTGGTTATCAAAAATTTAGACGGAAAGCTTTGATAAGCGAAAAATTTTTTGAATAAGAATTATGATTTAACTCTTGGTATATGGTGCAATAGTGAAGCCATTTTGGACACTAAACACCACATAGTTGCTTTGATTTCAGCTATCTAATGACTAATGTTTCTGCTGCGCTTTAGCTGGAGTCCAAGGATGGCCATGCGAGGGGAAAGGATTTTAAGAGAATCGACGTGATGGGTTGTGGACTGGTGAACTACAGAGCCTACGCCACCGACATTTCGTAACGTGAATTTTTTTCCCCAAATTACTAGCATCCCGTCGCTGAGCTGACGTATGGCGGTCTTCCTGATTTTCGTTTCTTGTACGGCAGTCACATGATATTTTATGCAGTGCGTGCTGCGTCAAGAAATACTGAAAGATCGGTGTCAGTGGAAAGCGTTCTTGCATTGTACGTGCAGAGTAAAAACAGTCTCCATGGCACTTCGCTTGCGTGTTCAACAGGTACGGTTCCAGAGACGTCCTATGTATCCCGAGATTACCTATCCTCTCACTAGTGGTCTTACCGCCTGACGTCCATAGACGGGAGAAACCAGCCCGCTGGGTACTGAGGCTGGTCTATTGCTCGTTGTGCAGATTGGTTTACGCGGAATCCTGACTATATACTGCAAGGGCTATTTCAGGCCTCCACGATTTTGATACCAAGGAGTTAGCTTTTGGCGGTAGATACTTGGTCGCACTTCCCACCAAATAATTCGGAGATAGTGTTAAATCCGAATTCAATAAACGAAAAACTATACTGACCGCTCACGGTAGAAGATAAAAGCCTTCAAGGAATTTAAGGAACAAGCAGAATTCCGTGTAGGATTCTGCTGCATGGGTCACATCCAAACTCTATCACGGGTCACTGAAGTCTGTCGGGAATACCACATGTCCTCAATCCTAACATATGTGAACTATAAAAAAGGCGTTTGATTGCGTCAAAACGAATGCATCTCATCAGCGTTTGTCGATCAAAGAGTGGATTCGTCCTATATGAAAATCTTGTCGGACTGCTATCGCAACTGCACCACGAAAATACAGCTTTCATCGATCTCTGAGTGTGTGCACCTTGGGCGTTCATTGAAGATGGAAAACAACATGAGGAAGGAACTAGATAGAAGGAGGAGAACAGCATGGGCCGCCTTCGGCCTCTCAAAAAAGCCACTAACCGATTAACGGATACAAAACTCCATGTTAACCTTTTCGATTCAACGACCTTACCGGCGGTCTTCTATGCAGCTGGGACGTGAGCTGATACTTCGATCACGTTAAGACTAGTATGAACAACGAACAGAGCGCTTGAACGATGTTTTTTCAAACTTACTCGGCGCACGCAGCATCTGACCGGCTTGCATAGCCCAGATCTTCAAGGTCAATCGCATCTTCGTGAACCAGAGGTGTATACATCTATAGAGAAAGACGGATGGGCCGGTCATATATTGATAAGAACAAGTGACAGATGGACGAAAATAACGGTAGAGTGGATTTCACGACAATGCACACGTCCTCAAGGACGACCCTTAACACGTCGGGCGGACGCTTTCGTTAAAAGAATTAAAGAGCTATACTCGTAACTGTCGATATTTTTCAGATCACGGTATGACACTCGCACTAGCCGCCATGCTCAAATCAAACCAACATCATGGACGACAATCGCGAGAGGAGGCGAATGGAATATGTGCTGTAGTCAGCACAGGTAGTGAAGAGGGATCGTCCAAGTATCTAAGCGTCTAACGATGATTCAGACTTTGAGACAATTAGATGATATGTTTTTTTTTGAGGGTCAAAACAAGATACGGATAACGGAAAAGTGCCGAGAATCTTCCGAGAGCTTCATGAATGAATCACAACGATATACATGCGATCTATAACCATATTATCATCAACATCAGGAAAGGAGCTTCTCGAAACAATCTTGCTTTACCAAAATTACTCATTGTCACGCTCAAGTGGTCGTGCGAAAATTATAACAGAATAGTATGTATCAACGGTAAAAAAAACCTTCACCTACTTCTCGCTGATATCGTCTGATTTGGCTACCCACCACGTGAAAGTGCGTCCTGAGCACAGCACCTTGGCTATTTGTTAAGAGTAAGTGCTGTGCGCATGTCTTTAGATTTGTAATCGTCCTCTAGTTGCTGATAACCAAGAAAAGCTTGATCGAAAATGTTGAACACGGTGATGTGGTTCTCCGAGTTATTGGTTAAATCTTTTCTTACCTCCTTAGGCCTCAAAACAGGATAAGCATGTCGTTTGTCGTCGGAATAAAGTCAAAATCGAATAACCAAGCCTAGGAAAAGTTAGATTTCCGATTCTGACGTAATCGAGTTCAGTAAGATTCTCATTTCCCACAATCAGCAAATTGGTCACCCTAAAGTTAAAGTCCTATTACGGAAAAAAATTCTTTAATGATGCCTATGACTACGACATACTTCTCCTCGTCTGCTTGTACATTGTAAGTTGTGTTCGACTCTTATCATGGAAGGAGGAACCACTTCTGGTGTACTGACGACCACACTGCATCGCTTAATGGGTCAAATAGCCACCTCTTCCCGTAACATTAACGAATCTACAAAGTCTCTTGTAGATATATCTCCTGTCACAGTTTTTATCTAAGGACAATTGCTAGGAATGATCGCAAAAAAATGTCAACTTTTCATGGAGCACAGAGAGAAAATAGTTCGATTAACGTCATCGGCACCTGCTACGATTTAATTTGTTAGGAAAACGAGTGGTACCAAGCTGACTTCTTTCCTTTTTTTTTCTGTAGACCAGCGTCGGGTATTGTGCGGATTGCTTATTAGATTTGTTTCCTAGCTTATATAGGACTAAGGTGCCCGACTTGCGTGTAGTCTCCTAATTTTTGAGGACAAACTTATTAATAATGTTAAATGACGGTCAAATTGATCGTTTTGGAGGTTGAGATAATAGGGCGGGCATTTATGGATATGTCGCCCATTGTAGCCTCACTGAAAAGTTTGTTAACAAATCGATGAGTTTCTAGTGACGATTGGTGGCATTGAATGGAATTAAACATTGATTTAGACACTTTGAGCAAATCACTATCACTGTGTTACCAGCTACGAATCTCTCGAATATATCTTAGATCTTGAAAAACGAACTAGAATCATTCGATCATGCTCATGATTTCAAAGAGATTTCGTAATAATGTTGATCCACGTTGAGTATTCACTGACAACATCTCCATTTCTGTTTCTATACCGCTATAGAACCTTTACTGAGTTCAAAGAATTGTTACTTCAAACACTCCAGCCCCATCAAAAATGTCAGAATAGGTTTCAGTTCAATTTCCTTACAAGCTGCAAGATGGTTAATATAGAAAATCTACTATTTGTGAAATTACAAACCTTTCCGTGATCTCCAACTGTGTGGTGAACTCTAAACACTGTAGTCCATTAGGTTTTCATGCCTTTTGTGAATTATCAGGTGCGGAATTAAGGGATAATCATGGTTTATGCCAATTAAAATGGCCAATGCTTCAGTAGCAATTCTGTTGGCTGTCACAATGTTAGGCCAACTTCTTAGGCAGCTGATGCTTCTTCGATTTTTGCAAACAAAACATCTGAAGCTCTCTATGTGTCCATCGTCATTTTCTATGGTTGCATCGAAAAAGGCATGTTTGCAAAGTAACTATTCTGATTGGTTTTTTAATAGGCACCAACAGATACGCGAAGCCAACTCAAATAAACAGCTGTTATATCACAAAATTGCTTATTTTTATATTTGCAAGCAACTATATGGACACTTAAGATGACCTTGCCGTTTTTGACATCGTAAGGCATTCCTATTTTGTCGTCGGTAGAAGAAGTCGACCGTTAAATTCAGATATATCGGATAGTTCCAATGCATGCCTTTCATAAGTGAAATGTTTACAGTTTTTTGGTTTTTCTTGGTATTTTTTGGTTGGATGGCGGCAAATGAATAATCAACCTGATTGGCTGAACAAAACTTTTCATTGGAGTGATATTAATTATTCGATACCTTAGATTTCCGACTAGAGCCGTAACTGGCCGGTCTTCCACGGAGCCTTTCTCAAGGGAACCTTGTAAAATTCAAATAAAATGAAGTTTTACACGACCACACTTCCTTATTTCGCTTATACTTCGCTGGACAGGACTCCTTTTTTTACTGCTAGTACACTTTTGATTGCACAAGTCTCAGAGAACTGAAAATATGTTCGTTTTTGGAAAAGCTGTTTTGATAGCGCTGTAGAAGAACGAAATTTGCGCTTTATACTGTGCCAAACAGGGCTCTTATTTTAGACTATTAGCAATCATTCAACCAGGGGCAGTCTTATTTTCTGGGAAAGACCGTTTCACTGCACTGAAGCAGAAAAGATAAGATCAAGTTTCACATGATCGGCAAGCTTGTTAACCGATTAGTCTAGCATTGAGGGCAGTGCGATCGATCGAGGGCTAAAGTATTAGGCATGTGGGATGTACCTTATTATTCATTTAAAAATTTCTACTTCGCTTTAGAAGAAACTCAAGATAAATCGATTGACTGGAATATTACGATAGTTTTCTACAATTTGATGTGCTTTTCGTGCTTCCATCAAGATATACGCGTGAAATGACGGCGCTCGGGAGGTGTGACACATGATATTATTCTGGATTTTACATCATTAGATTTATAGGGACTTTCCTATCGATTAGTCTCTATTTGATCTCTCACACGACTTCTTGACCTCAATAACTCGATGGGCAATAACAAGTTTAATACTTCTACGTCGACTAGTGCGCGAACAAAGCAACTGTATACGTACTCAAAGCAAGGCCAAAAGCTAATAACGAACGATCCGAGATGTGCATATGAATGTGTCGAGGATAGACTACGTTCGGCGTGATCAACCAATCGAGCGATCAACTCTATACCGGCCGCCTCGAGACGGACCGTCAACTGAAAGTATATCGTATATGTCGACCATCGAGTGCTCACACTGCCAACACGGTTCTCTTATTTTCTGCCTCAATTTTCCATTTAACCTAAATTGTCCTAATTTTCATAATCTCATTTAAGGTGTTCTTTCCTTCACAATACGTCATCAAGCTTAGCCACTCTCTAATCTATTTCAAGTCTAGAACTTGCTAGATGTAGTATAGTTAAACCTATATCTGTTATGTGGTTAGTTGAATGTCCGTGACCGTTCGCATCTTAAGACATGACTGCTTATTCATGTTCCTTTGAATGCCGTATTTGTGTAGTGCAGCAAAACGTTAGTCCTAAACTTATCTGACATTTGTATTTTCAGTTATACGGGTCGTACAAACTGGTGTATCAAGTCGGGCATAAGCCCAATCCAACAAATCGCCCAGGCTGAAGGATTGCTCAGACTAAGTAATTTTATGCCCCCGTGGAACATCAAAAGGCGAGCGATTCACTAATAGCTGTACGCACATTACTGCTTAATGTTACTGTCACTTTAGTGTTAGTGTTTGTTTGTGTTATAACTATTATAATTATTATCGTGAAGGTTTGATTACTCAAGTTTAAGTTGCACAGTTCATACAAGAAATGGGTGCTTTGAAAAGCCGTCTGCGTGCGACTCTAGACGGAGAGAGATTTTTCCTTTCGACCGGGAATACTAACATTTTTACAGAAAATCCATATCCAGCAAGTGGGGTCCAATATTCTTTTGTCACCATCTAACAGAAAAGAGCCGACTTTTTTATTATTGATGATGTTATGGAGCACACAAGAGGCATCGGAAATAGATTTGAAAATCAATCTGTGTTACGAAAAAGAAAGAAGAGTGGAAATTACGATATCAATGGAGTATGCTCGTTAGCACAATTCAGGTAGAGCTTCCATTTGATTTTCTTCTAATTTGCTTTAGACTTACAGGAGCATTATCTTTATCGCATGAACGGTCTATTCTTCTGGATCGCAAAGATGTGCCACCTTTCTGAGATTTGAGCTGCAAAAGTCAGTAAGATGTTGTGAGTGCCGTCTGATTTTCAAAGATATCGTTCAAGCGCTCTGTGAGTCGTTCGCAGTGGCCTTGACGTGATTGAAGCGCCCACGTCTCTGCTGCATCGAAGAGCGCTGGGAGGACTGTTGAGTCGAAAGGTTAGCGCGTAATTTAGGGTCGGTTATTTAGGGTGACTTCTTTGACATATCCGAACGCGGCCCAGCCTTTTTTCCTTCTTCTAGCAAGTTCTTCTTTCATACTGTTCTCTATATTCGGTGAACCATCAAGGCAATAGTGCAAGGAGATCTCCGTAATCAACGAACCATCCAGTTTCATATTTTCGTCATTGCACCATCGCTTTTCCACGAACTGGGGCTTCATATGTATGCGTAGTCCGATCACCTTTCGCGCTTCGTAGAGTTTCTTGGGCAATAATTGTTTGATATGTCAGGTAATTACTTTTTGAGCCACGCATGCGCTCTATTATACAGAGCTGACTTACAGAGCCCGATATACGTGCTTCGACTTTCACAGATTAATGTGATAATTTCATTTGATAGACAGTGTGAAATGTTTGCCGTCGTCTTTTCTTAGTATAAGGGTCTGCGTGACCCGAGAGGATTGGCAGAAGACGAAAGGGTACACCCGACTGATGAGAGTGTCAAAGTTGAAACACGTGCATTGGGCCTTATAAGCCGGCCCTATATCTACAGACCACATGCGTGGCTTAAAAAGTGATTATCTTACATATGAAACAAAAAAAAATTTTTTTTTGATTATCTGACATATTGAAATCTGAGCGTGGTCTAAAGAAAACACTCGAAAAGAAGGGATTAATTGTTTATTTTTGCTTTAGTGATGTGCATCTTCCCAGTTTGATGACGTTTGATGGATACTATCGTAATTAGGTGTAAATGTAGGTGATGTTTAGAAAAAACCTTTGTAACTCATACGATGGCTACTAGGAAAGGGCAACGGAAGGGCAAGTAGGATGAATAGAAGTGGCCTATGCTCGAACGTTTAAACGCATTGCAAAGCTCCAATGGTGGCTACATTAAGAAATGGCATCGAAGGTTAAGCAATAGAACATATCTGTGCCGTGCTTCTTTTTTAGCCACGCACACAAAAGGCAACGAAACTTTGTGCGACAATTATCCTCGAATGGCTTTGAAAGAAATACCAATTGCATTAGCCAACAAAGTAGAACTAAATCCAATTACGAAAACGTTAGTTCACCAATTTTAAGTGGTAACATATTTTGTAATCTAATCCTCATGAACGATATTAGTGCCGCACTCAGAAGTTGTCTCAAAATTAGTGACTCAAAAAATTTTGTCGGAACAAAGAAATTCTACTCAATGCAAAACGTTGGCAATTGGTACGGAATCGCCAGTAAGACCGTCTATGTATTACAAAATATTGCCTGTTATGTCCTAACAATAGAGATGAAGACCGCATGTATCAGGTCCGATATGCTTGATAACTTGCACGGAGGTGTCGAGTACAAAGGGGAATTGAGTAAACCATTTTGTTTCCACATCAAGGAATGCGTGATGAAATGTCGAAAGAAGCAGGGCGTCTACTCCTTTAGGTACACAGAGAAAAGAAAGGCACAATGTTTACGACTGTGAGGTAATTGTAGAATAATGGAACTCCAGTAGAACATTAGCGAGGAAAATCCTCAAAGTCTCTTAAATAAATTCCAGAAGTCAATGAGCAGAATGAGAGAATGAGAGAATAAAACACTCTCGTGTCTGAACTGACTTGTCCTATATAGGCAAATGAACGATGAGTTTCGTGCACTAGGTGGGCACATGAATTGATTTTTCATTAAACTGCAACTAATCATAGGAAAAGTTAGCCGAATAGCTGGATATGGTTTGTGTAGTTTAGACTCTGTGGAACGTGAAATCAACGAGATGTAAACCATCGTACTGAAGAGAGGAATATTTGCCTTACACAACTTTAATTCAAGAGAAACGTTAAGATAAATTGCTCGCCCGCATGAACCTTGTTGTATGGTAAACTCTTCTAGGTGCAGGTCTCCAAACCCATCGCTCGAAAATTTTACTTGTTATAGTGTCTGCGTAATCAAGGTGCTATTCAGATAATTGGTGAACTGCTGGGAAAGACGAGAATAAAAGGATACGAGTTAATGCTGGGCTCGTGTGTTTCAGTCGCATATGGATATTTGAAATGTGTTAAATGTTGTAAACATTCCGAAATCAAACATTACTGGACTTTTTATATATACTGCAGGAAATTTATGTCGAAATCTTCAATGTGCTGGATATCACAAAATTGAACATTAATAGACTATTTTACAAACTGTCACTGCTATGCTGTAAAAATGCTACTAGAGTCGATCAGATTTCTTCTTTAAGCGATGGATTGTAGCCAATCAAGTTTTGCTTCAAAACATCTTTATCGTAGTCGCTGTCATAATCCAATTCCTGGTTCTTTTTCATTAGAGGGCACTTAATAAAAAACCGGTCCTTTTCGCTAAGCAAGAACTTTTCTCAAAATGGTTAATAATCATTCGAAGGCATAAATTTATGGCTAGCGCCGTAGGCTGTCGTTTTCTCAATAGCATCCCTTTGTAACGCTGCAAAATTCTTGATGAAATTATGTTCCACATGCCACGCATTTCAACGATTACTTCGCTGGAAGCAATAAAAAGCATATGAACGTGTCGAGAAAACCTTTTGGTATCAGAGTTAGACGTTTGATCTGAAGTTTTGAAAACAATCCCTAACCAAATAACAACAATTGCACTTTACTAAGGCACCATCTATCAATGATCGCGCCGACCCTCTGCCACCCCAGCCCAGAACCCGTCAATTCGCCGAAGTGCACTTGCTCGCGCATGTGAATCGATCTTATTTTCCTCTCTGCACTACGCAGAAGTGACCTTGTTCTCAGAAAATGAGCACAGAGTTGGAATCCTTAAGTCTTACGCTATTGAGTAATTACTACTAATCCAAAGAGAAAGCTCTCTCTTGCGACAAAAACGCCCGTGTGATAAACAAATGTTTTCTTTCGTTGGAGCTTTATGAGAAGACATTTTCAAAAACCTGCCTTGTAACTAGCCAGAGATTAAAGCCTTCGAATGGTTATCAACACACTTATGAAAAGTTCCTGTCCAGCAGAAGTAATCAATTTTTGGTCCTTTGCCTTCCAGCGGAAAAGTATCCACCTCCTTTTTCTTCTGTTGATGGTTAGTTCGCTGTTAAGGATATAACACGTTTTGAGCCGTTAGTTCTGGTGCTATACAAGGGCCTGTTTCGTCTTAGTAGGTTGGTCGCGGAGCGCGTGGAGCAGGGCTCCACTCCTCAACTCTCTCCGGCAGTCTGCAACAGCGCCGTATGGAAAGCCATAAGGCTATCCTCGAGATTGCAAGGAGATTCCCGCGACCAATATTTTACATCGTTCAAGATGAAGACGCAAAACGAATTGAATGCTAGAAGTACTGGTATCCTCACAGTGAGTAAGATGAACATTGTGAGAACTGATCAGAAATAAAAAATCAAATCAATTATACATATTTGTATGCACATATTTATATATCATATTTATATATGTATACATATATATGTGTAATATATAAAACCATGTCTTCAGTAGCCTACATCCAAAAAACGCCCTTTACGTACAATCTTTAATATTTCGAACGGGGTTTGATCTCATTTCAAGCACACTTACTTCAGAGCAACATTTTGACGTCCTAGATTTCTTTATTCTGCACCAAAAATCAAAAGCACAGTTAAGTATGTCCGTAGCTTTTTTACTTGGCGCGTAGGAGTTGTTTATGCACCAAAAGCATATGGATGTGTAGAAATCATGGAACATATATAAAATAATAAAAACGCAGATATTCTAATAATAGCCGGATTAATTCAGAAGATTAATCAGTATTTATCCTGACCTATTGCTTTGCTTGTGGTGAAGTTCGTAGCGAATATTTTTGAATGTTAATAGCTCAAAACCCGCGGATATCATTGAAAATTACTTTATGTGCAGTTCCATAGTAAACTTTTCAGCGATTCACAAACGCTACTAACGTGAGCATCTAATGTGTCAAACCTTATCCGTTCTTTTTTAATATTTGCACATTATCGGTAAAATAGACGATTACGAGGTAGTGAATAGTCCGAATTGAAAAAGCATAGAATATATAAATTTTTTGTCACTGATTTCCTTCCGTGACTGAAAATGCTGATAATTTAGGATTAACGTATTCCTTGAATATCGAAATATTCTAATAAAATCCCTTCATTGTCAATTTTCTGACAAAATATTATAAAGGTGTGAAATTTTTCGATGTGGTGGAATCCTTAAGAACACTTTAAATTTGAGATAAGCTTAATTTTTGGTAATAGTGAGATTTTTTGGTTTCTATAAGAAAAATTGAGACGTTGGCATGAAAGTTTACGAAAATAAGGTCATTAAAGTGAATAAAAACACGATAAAAATTATGTATTCATCGATATATTTGCATGAACCTCTTCTTCCTAAGTATTTAGTCAAAATCCGACCGTAATCTTCTAGATGGTGAAGCCGAATGTGATACAGTATAACTCAAAATTCCTACTATAAACATCACAATTGAAAGATCTTTTGCCAGCAAGTAGCGTAAGACAAAATTTTTCGGCAAATGTATTTGTAAAAGTCAAAAAAGTTCGAAACTTTTCACGCTGATCAATCATTTCAATATACACTATGCATCTGGCTCCTCGTCGAATCGCAGAGGTGATTGAATGGTTTTTAAAGAGAATTATGACTCTCGATGCTTTATTGGTATATCACGCCAGTATGCCTAATCACCATTTTTGAGCCATGCACGTGGTCGTTATAGGACAACTTATAGAGCCCGATGCACGTGTTTCGGCCTCGACGCCTCGTCAGTTGGGCAGTACCCTTCGTCTTTAGCCAGTACTCTCGTGGAATCCAACCCCTACAGAGAGTTGCCGACGGCAAACATTTCACACGCGCCATTAAGTGAAAATATCACTAATGGCAGTATTCTACACTCGACTGACCTTGGCTGTTATCGTTAAATATATCATGCCTTTAACAGAAAGTAAATATTAGGAATATGGAAAGTTGAATGTAGTCGTAAAAACACACTCGAAGCAAAAGGTATCACTGCAATAGCTTTATCCTCTTGAGCAAGTATGATATCTCATCTTGTCGACCACAGAGGCCTGGAAGACCTGGTTTTTTTGGGGGATTTAAATCGAACCATGGATAATGTGCGTTGTGTAATACTTTTTAGTCATTATGCGACCCTCGTCTTGCCCCTACGGTCTTCGTATTAGAACCTTCTGCTTGCTGATTGATTAGTCCTTAAATGCTACACAAAACGCCATATAACATCAATTTACAAAGCTAAGCAACAAATGAAAAGATCTATTAGAGTCGCACCACACGAATAAAATCATCACCAACCATCAATATTTATTTGCATTTTTACTATGTTCGGGTGAAATCAAACTGGCCACGTTCGTAAATCGTCCTCTACCACACAAATGCTCACCTTAAATAAACAACTTAACCACTACTTATTGTATATCGTGGAACTTTGAATATACCACCGAAACAGCGAAATTCAAAAAAGTTTATGACTCAGAATGTGTTGCATGGAAGTTATGATTCGAGTTTTTCAGCAGTCACATTTTTGTTCTCACTACTTTCTTGTTTTTTTTTATTGAAAAACTAAATTATCTACCTCTTCATGGGGCAGCATTTAGCAAGGAACATTTCCTCCCACCTTACAATTCAGCATTTCCCATATTGATCCGTTACGTCTGCATGCCCATGGTTTTTATGTATTGATGGTATGCTCGTATAAATTCTATGCCTGTAACAATCCACAAGCGCCGTAGTTACCTCGAGATCGTTTCGTATGTGTCTACGATTTTCTCACAGAAAGTTTTCCACGCGTGACAATTAGTGCCTAGTTCAATAGTGCACACACGCATGCATTCGATATTAGAGATGGTTCAAGCTGAACGCTCGAACCAACTGATTACCAGAGACATTTCCAGACTGAAGTTTTATGACAGTGAATAAATGTAAAGTACTCATAGCAAATAAACACACTTTAGTTCACCGGATGAAGACCTAATCGTATGGAATGCTTGTGATTCGTGATGACACGCTCTCGGCTTTGCCCTCTATCCGTCATCGTGTGGAGACGTACGGTCACCATCGGAAGCATCCAAGTGGTGATACGATCCTACCCGACTAGTTGATTTTGTTAGACCCTAGAATTCGTACTACGCGATACGAAAGAGATAATCTAAGCTATTCCCGATATTACGTGTATATGTGCAGTGTGTTACTTGTTTCTCACACTATTTGAGCAATGCTTTATCGGTGCTAATTTCTTTCGTTACTAGTGCTAATTCTTGATCATTAAGCTGTTGCCATCTATCCTTTGCTATTTGCTACACTAGCGCAAATAGGCTTAAAACAACTTTGACGAGCGTTTGGGACAAAATACGCTTAAAACGCATGCGACCATAGTTGAAAATTTTTGCAAGCGATTTCTTAAATGTGTAGAGACCAATGGAGGAAAATTTAAGAATTCGTTTCAAACTTTTTTGGTCATTGTTATAATTGCTGGCATAATAAACGTAATTGTTTCTGCAACTGAGTAAACTTGTTTGTTTATGCAATATTTTTAAATTGTCGAATTATGTCAAGAAATTAACAGAACTTTTTCGCACCCTCTATATAAAAAAACGGAGAAGTCACATGAGTCCATCAGCCGATATTAGTGTGTATATCAAAAAAGATTTTATTTTCAACGACAGAAGACTTTTTATTTAACAGATTTAGCACACATTGTGTAAGCCAGTAGGCATACACGCATGTATATACTATACAGGTACAGCTACCCGAAATAAATGCAAATGCAAGTGAATTTTAACAAAATTATTTATTAGCACTGATTTCCACGATAGCTCGTACTATTTCTGAACAGCAAAGCTTAAAAATGAAATTCAGAGAGTTACGACGGCCGGTGGATGCCAAAATGTTCAGAAATAATAGCAATACGGCTGGAATGAATGAGGATCTAAACGCTCAAAGATTCAATTATTTAGGCTTGGGTAAACTAACATTGTAGTGGCACTGTACACGTTTATTAATACATGGAAAAGTCGTACGATCACATCAACACTGATCATTAGCAAATTCCATGTGTTAGACAGCGGAGATCAGAGCATTCGGCCGTAATCACAATTGCATTGGAGCAAAAAATCTCAGAATGTCAACATCGTTGCTGTTTCTTATGGTGGTGTCGCTATGAAAATTTGACGACTAATCAAAGCACAGCGTCATTTATCCTCACTACTACGATGAATAAAGTCGCCTGAGATTCGAATCACATAAAGTCTAGTAAATTATAATCGACGAACTTTGAAACGACCAAAATGGGACAGATCGCTAGTCGACTCCCAAGATTTGGCAGCTGCTTTTTTACATACTGACAAACTGATTTTCCTACAGCACGATTGGAACCATTTGCCATTGCGATCCAGCTTAATGCAACGTCGAGAGCGATTCATAGCTGGAGTTTTGCCTGAAGTTGTAAAAATTACTATTCGCTGAAATTTTTGAAGTGCTATTCTATTATATTTCAATTCACTCCGTGATCATTTCGACTGCATTATTAGTCATTGAGGGACCTCGCGAAGTATCAGTGTATTGCATTTCGTCGCATGAGAGTCGTAAACTAGAGTTCCGCCGGTTGATTTTTTTCAACTACTTCCGTTCGTTGCGTCTCGGTTACCCATAAGATAGGGGTGATCAATTATCTCTCTCGCAAAGGCCACATTTGTCAATCATTAAATTAAACACTATACATCGATTGCTCCGAATTCGAAACGTGACGATAGCGGAAGCGATCATACGCCTCAAAACAAGTAGTCTCAAAACTATTTGTATAACTTTCAATAAAATCTTTTTGGAAAGCGAATATTCTTATGTCGGTAAAGATGGAGAAATTCTTGAATATTTTCGACCTTATTGTTTTTTTTTCAGCTGCATCATAGCAACAAAAAAAATTTCGCAGGTGTATAGTTTATGTATAATGAAATTATCCCAACGGACAGCGAAATTGGGGCGTCCAAGATATTTGTGAAAGTGTGCAGTCAAGAGCAAAAAAGTGCAACGGGAAAATCCCATTGTAATTTAGTAAGTCACCCTAGATCCACAAGCGAACACGGCTTACCTTAGTCGCCTCGCTATGATAATACGAATGGAGAAGAATTTCATGAAATCCTTAACCCACATCCTAAGTCACGTTTATTGCGGCATGCACAAGTACCGTAACCAAGTACATCCAGATTATTTCTAAGTCTTACTATGTCCTCTTCTAATTATTTGAGCTGAGCAAAAGACGATCATCTGAGAAAGTGTCCTTCGGGTCCAAGCTGATCACTGATCACTAAGTCAAGACTGATTTCAGCGCATCAAATGATCGTTTTGGAGCTACTGGTCAACTGATTACTTGGTTTGATCAATTAGGTTGTTCAAAAAAGCGCTGATCAGCCCAGTTTTATCCTTTATGCAGCATTATCATTACACTCACTTCAAGAATCTTTGATTCCATGAGAATTTTATGCTTGCCATTGATTGCTCTAACATATACCCATTTGTTTATTGTTTGCCTTCTAATAAGAATTTATATATTTCCAATCATTAAAAACCTTATTGTATGTAAAAGAAGATATTCATTGCTCAGTTTCTATGCGACAGCTTTTACACTTCTATCGTAAGTAAGCCGCGATTCTTGATACCAAGTTTCTACCTAGTACAAAGCGGATAAAATATTTTGCGTTAGATTTCTTCCTTGGAAATTTTTTGGAAAAAAAATCTTCGATTTTTATTTTGATACTAGCATTGAGTGCTTCCTGCTCAAACGAGCGATACCGCAGTACATCAATCCATTGTTCCTTGCATGGTTATAAATCAATTTCGAATGCATAATACAACTGAGTATAAGTTAGAGGGTTTATAGGTTCCAGGTTTTCCTTGCCCATCTTTTGAAGATGTGTGTTTCTAGGCGTTATCGTACAGCGATGGAATTTTATCAGTAATTCGATGTCGCTTACCGTTTCGCCAGTTCGTGTAGCGTCCATATGCCTTATGATCCGAGTTTACATATGAGTTGCCAAAGTAAGCCGCCACCGATCCACATCTCACCGTGTCGTGCAAGCTCTAAACGTATCAGGTCCATGTAGTTAAATAAAAATTCTTGAAAAATCGCTATAATTTCATCAGAATCAAAGTCAAGGATATAAAATGGATGTGAGGAACACAATTTCGAACATTTAATTAAATCAAATTGAATGAATAACTTATGTAAGGCAGCCGAATTTTTATAAAAAATGTTGACAAAAAGTTTGATATCGTGGCTTGTCTTGCTCAGGTAACGAATGCATGAAAAATCTCAAACATATCCATGTACTTTGGTATATTGTTAAAGGAACCGAGATCTTTCCTAATACATCTCAGATCATCGCGTAAGTCTCATCTCATCCGAATATTTGATACGGTCCCAAGATTCTCTACATAAATTTATCAGTTTTAAATATACAGAGATCATCCTCCAGCTCTTTGTAAGACGTGAATTCTTTTCTTCTTTGTAAGACGTGATTTGACATCTTCTTTAATCGAAAATCCAAGTATCCATTCTAGTGATAAGAGTGCTTCGTCTAACAACTAGCAACTGTTTTCTGTTCTTCGTTCCCCTCATTGACACGTTGACAACGATCTGAGCTATTATCAGCTCAGACTGCACGCCGCGCCGCGTGTGCGGTTGCACGACGCGACGTAAGTCATTATTACCACGCATTGCAATGGATTTATGGGAATTTGTTTCATAATCTGAGCAGTGGGGGATATTATCGATAATCAAATGACGAATCATAGCAGAAGAGACTTCTATAAAAGATTCATGGTTAAGACAATGCCTATGTATCGGAAAATCATCTGTGTTCCACGGAAAAATCACACTAATGAGAAGGGAACATGTTGCCAGCTGTTTTGCAACTTTGTTTCTTTCTTTTTCATTCATGTTTTTGTAGTCGTTCGATAGCTTGAAAAATGTCAATTCTCTCTCTAGATCTTCTCTGTGAAATTACTTCTATTATTCGAGGTTTCAGGAGAAAATATCGACATTGTTTCTACAGATAGCTCTATCGCAGTCTCTTCTACCATATTTCACCATTTACTGGCAACGAAGTTCCTTTTAGTTGCGGTAAAAATCCACATTTCATTAGAAAACTGCCACAACGTCATTGTAGCCGCCGCGCTCGTCGCGCGACGGCTCCGCGCACCGCGCAGGAATTCAAAACGTGTTAAGATGCATCCAGGAAAACGTTCGAAACACAGTATTTCGACACTCTTCAGTGCTGCCATCTCCTTATATGAACAGAAATTACGCTACTGATGGGTGATAGAGAGTGCGAGAAAGAGAGAGAGAGAGAAAGAGAGAGAGAGAGAGAGAGAGAGAGAGAGAGAGCGGGGACACTGCTCAAGCCTCAAAGTCATAATGGACTGCAAAATCAAGCGTTCTAATCAAATCGAGATACTCGACAGGATCGCTACAAAAATGAAGGAAGCCAAAAGATGTAGTCTATTACACCCTGGTTATAGCACAGAAAGGCAGTCAATTTTATTCCGCTACGATACAAAAGGTAACCGGGTTTTCCTTGCAAGTGTAAGGATTAGAGTTCTGAGCCCATTCAAACTTCGACATCCTCGGATCACTAATTACCCGGATCAAAGATTGCTAATAAGAGAATATAAGCTGTTTACGACTTTGACTCTTCCCTGCGCATCACATCTTTGTTACTCAAAATTCAAACGCATGAGATGCTCTTCTGTTTCGCAGCACTCCACAAAAGATGAACCAGTTGCCCCAACACAAGGATCCCTCTTTCGCAATAGATTAGAAAGTTATGGAAATCAATAAAGCGGTACCAGTAACAGCACAAAGTAAAGAATGATGACCTTTCTATAGAAAGACAATTCTTCAATTGAATACTTCTGTTGCCGCATAAGCGGAAAAATCAATTGACCCCCTGAAGTCTTAGTGGTTTTGAAGACTTGTTTAGTCTCGCAAAATTTCAATGTAGGCAGGTAGCATGAAAGTCATCATGCGGTACATAAAAAGATAGGGACAGTCACTGCGTCATGAAAGGCAATGTAGAAGGTCATCCACGGCTTTGATTCTAATCTAACCGGCAGGGCATTGTACCTATCAGAAGAGAAACTCACGAAGGACGTCTTTGTTATGCAACCTTTCAATAAAACTTTTCAATGTCACCTCCATCCCGCTTGTTACAAATACCAAAGAACGGAATGTGGATCAAGATGCAATCATCGGGACAAATATTTTGATTTATTTAACGAAAATTTGATTAGGTGAGCAAAAATTGAGTATTATCATTGAAGTTCTTTTGAGGATGAAGCGCAGAAACAAGAGATCTAAAGAGTTTGAAAGAGCATCGAGGATCTAGGAAAGAAAGAAACATCTGTAAAGACTATTTGAACATTTTTCTACTCACTGATATCCACAGTTTTCTAATCACAACTCGGAAGTTTACGAGGCGTTTAGTAAGATGAAAGCATATTCCACTGACTAAACTTCATCGAATCTGAAGTCGGATTTCTCACGAGTATTCACCGCCATAAAAATTATGATTCTTGTTTCCGTTGACTAAAGAAGATCTACGACTCAAAAACGTTGCTTAAGGTAAATGAATGGAAACACAAGTGCGCCTTGGTTAGCGTGAAACACTTAAAAGGTCACCTTTTGTGTTGAGAATAATATCTGATATTACAGAGCTGAGTTATTGTTAAACACTATGGTTACAGAAATATGGAGTTTGTAAGCGATATTCACTTTCATTCCTGCGCAATCACCCAAAGTGTTAATGCTACACCAATTTTCAAAAATTTAATCTATTGTTTGTGCAATTTTCAGTCTCTCATCTTTCCAATACAAGTAAAGTATCTTACAACTTTTTGATTACGAACCATGAAAGCTAAAGGGCTTTCGTACACTAATAGATACATGCTTAAACTTGCTGCCTTAGATTTTCAAAGAATGTTCATCTAAAAGGACACCGGAACGATTATAGAATTTCAGTATATCCTCATCAAATCATAGTTTCTTGTTAAAGACGTCATATTATCCTCTACTCCTTCATTTCAACCCGAAATTCCAAATAATCTGAGATAATGGTGGCTTTGCCGGAATATTTGTAGCACTTCTCATTTTCTTTCATCTTTTTTTTTGTACCAAATTTGACTACAGAAGAAAAGCAGCCTAACTCACCGTGAACAAACTGATTTTCAGCGCTATTTTCAATCGACGTATGATGTCCACCGTCAAATACGCATCTGTACTCGGCAGCTGACCATGGCAATTCCTCGTCTATTAGTTTGTAGCATGCTCCTGTTACAGGAAAATAGCGCCAGCCGGGTTCACATGGTTTACCTGAGGCAGCTGAAACACCAAAATCTCTACGCGAACACTGGAAGAGGCG
The DNA here is from genome assembly GCA_019055375.1 of Parelaphostrongylus tenuis. Taxonomy (NCBI): domain Eukaryota; kingdom Metazoa; phylum Nematoda; class Chromadorea; order Rhabditida; family Metastrongylidae; genus Parelaphostrongylus; species Parelaphostrongylus tenuis. The sequence goes on from JAHQIW010002093.1 coordinate 70,239, forward strand.
AACTGTCATATGCGAATATGAGTCGGAATTCTCTTCACATACCGTATGCTGAAGTGGTGAGGAAAGTCAGAAGAGCAGCAAATGTCGTGTACATGATGATGGTGATGTTGGTCCAACCGGCCGGTGATGAAATGTAGCGATATTCAACCCCAAATGGACACTTTTATAGGGTCAGTAATGCCCCTGCAAACGGGGCGGCATCAATTATGTAGGTGATGGTGGCGGTGGATAGTTCGCGAAGCGCGTCATCGTCGTGCATCTTTCGATTTTCAGCACTTCCGGCGAGCAGCCGATTACGGTATCCGACGACGTAACGCAGAAACGATTTCCGTCGGCCTATATGAACGGAGAGAAAAAAAAAACAACTGCGCTCGTTGATTCACTAAACACCTCATCAAGCGATGCTCAAAAAATAGGAAAATGCACAATTTTACTGTTATTGGATCACACAAGGATCAAACTGTAATCCGAGTACTTTTGAATACTATAATTATCATAGTATTGCTAGTTATCACCACGGTCATTGATATCACTTTGATGAAAGTCGTACTGATAAGCTCATTTAATTTGTCCATTGATTTAAAAAGACTTCATCGATGCTTTTTCTGAAAGAATTTTGTTACTAACAAGAGCCCTGGAGATTCAAAGGAAATCCCTCAAACAATAACTACGTCATGGAGCCTGTCATATTCACTTTTTTCGGTTTCTTGGTACTAATTTGCATATGAGAAAAAAACTGTGAAAGTATCAAAAGACGATTTTTTGTTTATCAGATGGGAAAATAATAGGATTAAAGGTTTAGAAGTCCTCACAAGAAATAACTGTTCAAATAACCTCTCAGAGCAGGAAAAATTGGTAAAATAATGATAATTGAAAATGGAAATAATTCCAATTGGAGGGAAAAATTTGCGCGAAAAGAATGAAGAATTGGCAATCTAAACTTCACGAGTTTAATATGCTGTTTTCAACTAGATTCATAAGTTTGATTAAAAATAAGGACGAATCAGTTATAAGTTTTTGATTGTAATTCATAACTAAAGTCAGCGATGTGTCAAGATACATTCTGTATTTAGTATAACTATGTTTTGTTTGTTCTGTATTTTCTAATCCCCAAGGAGAAATGGAAGATTTGATGAATAGAGAGTGCGAAGTCGAAATGGCGGCCACTTGTGTGTATGGCAGAACATCTTCAATCATTTCATTACAAGTACAATAACGAATGCTATTCAGAATCAACACCAACCGCATCTTCTCCGGATTTCGAATCTGAAATCCAATCAAAAATGAAGTTTTTTCATTCTCTTTCTGTGATAGAACAAGCTTCCAATACGAGCAAGAGCTTTTTTCTCAATATTCTTCACTGCTCTTTGACAGCTTCGTCACCATGCATGTGAGCGACATCGAGCAACCGTAAGATCCTACTGGAGTGACGTTGAGATTTGCTTTCGCTGATGTTTGTGTTTACAGCAGTAATTTTATTCCTGCTCTTTTTACCACTATACCGTATTACTCTGCCACCAATACGGTAACACCACCTTACTATTAATCACGAATATAAACATTGTACGGAATTATTAGACCAGCTGAGACAATTGATTTGAACTTTTGCTTTTCTATCGAATTCTACAAACGTTCACCAAACATGTCATATTAGTTCTTGGTTCATTGGATTTTTCTTGACCAGTCTTAGATTGGAAGCAGCATTTTTTACAGAGACAAGGCCTACTGTAGTAGTTAATCAATTTTGCAAACTTTCTGACATCGACTGCTTCTTTCCAATGCCTTAAGAAAGATTGCCTGTAAATGGTTTTATAGGACCTATCATTAATTGAATTGACGTTCTTAAACTGATATTGGCATTTCTGCACCTCCCCGGAAACGTTTGATAAATGTTCCCTAAGATGAAACTTCGTCGTCAGCAGCCAGACTTTTCAACGATAACTGATGATCAAATAACAGAAAAATTGATTTGCTTCACACAAGTGAACAGCACATTGCTATCATTTTTCCTCCTTTATCGGTACTGAAAGAGGCGTACTTGTGAAGAAGTATTTTAGCTAATCGAGTAACTTTTCCTTATGCATCTTACCGAGAATACTGCTGCGTAAATCTGCTCAGCTTCATGGTCTCCCCAAGCTCACTGAATTCGCTTACCAAATAACTGTACAGAGATGTGATCAAAAGATTATTTAGTAATTTGTACATGATAAAGAGCTTGATATTAATGAATACATGAGAGATGCATCATGCGTTAAACTTAAATTTCAAATATGGTTGATTTCGTCTTAGCTTATGCAAGAGCTTTTGGTCAACTGATGATGTATTCACTCAATTACTTTATCATCCTAGAGCGTTGGAGCGAAAATGCCGCCTTTGGAGGGTATCAAAGTCTGGTTTACACAGGTAGCTTTATCAAACTAATGATCCGTGTCCGTTGAAGCAGAGTGCTAAACATCGAGGTGCGTGAGTCTAGACCCATAAAAATCTAGTATGAACTATAAAGAAGAAGTATAGTATTTATTGGAAGGGACATCAAACTTTTTACTATTCACTTCCTATTCACTTCTGAATCACTTTATTGCGGGCATTCATCCAAGCCGACTTTTAGACTTTTAGGATACGATTTAAAGGGATAAGCGTATGAACATGTGGCATACAGGTTCTTGCTCAATTAGAAAGGTGGTTAAAGATTTGTGTCGCTACTTGTTTTGCAATACCAGATAAACCCATTTTTACCTATATAGAAAGTTTTTTAGCAGAGTTGAAAAACAATAGACTTAAAGAATTTTTAGCTCAGGCATAATTTTTTAAGAAAGACCCATTTTAAGACCTTTTCAAGGTTGTAATGTGCGCGACTGATCATTTTTCAATTTTCAGCGCTGGAATTGCCAAAGAAAAGAGGTCTTGTATCTCATGTTCTTGCAAGCTTCTGCAAGAGAGTTTGTCTGTCATGAGAGGTATTGTACTCATCTGTACAATGGAATCAATTGCTAGTGACCTGTCCGATTGCCATTGTAACATTTTATGCAAGAAGGATAGGGTTCTACAGTTTATTTGGCGCATTGCCACTATCCATGCATTACGTGGGACCTTGTCGATTGCTCTATAGTTTTGTCTCATATCACAAAGGACAGTCTTTTCAAATTCTTAGCTTGTGGAATAACACATCAGGCCTTACGTAGAGTCCATGAACCTTCTCTTAACTCGGGTTGAGTCTGTAAAACCCCATGTCCATGTACGGTCAGCTCTGCTTTACCTAGTTCACTCATGAAGTCATCGTCAATGTTGAACACTTAACTTTTCAGCTTATCAGACTTTCCAAACTTTCTCATTTATGCAATTATGACTGCTAGTGCACTGATTTGCTGTTCAACAACATAAATCTAAAGATTATTCAAGAGAAAGTTTGGAAAGTGCATGTTCGCTTTCACTTTCAAGCACTATTTTGGAGAGATAATGAATTGCGCATGATTAAGTCTACTTACAAACGGTGATCATCTTAGTGTAAATCAAAATCATCAAGCCGAAATTACTAATAAAGCAGGTACAGAACACAATTTTTATAGCAGAAAATTGCTCAAGTTTCAGTGAAACAAAGAGAACACGTACACCAAAGCAACCATTTTATTTGATGCTAAAGAAGTGGCAACAAGAATTCAGTCTTTTAAATTCATCTAAATATTCTGCATCAAACGGAACTTTCGAGTAGCCACGCGTCATGTTGTCTCGTGGTGCTTCACATGAAAGAGTCCAGCGGACAGATGGCGCAGTTCTGAAACGAGTTTTCGAAAGGCAACCACTTTTGATCTCTACCGTAAGTGAGTATTTTTCAGATCACTCGTCAGCGAGTGAAAAAAATAAATGTTTTTTAGGTCAATATTTTGGTATTTAGCCACAAAACTCAAAGATTGAGGGCATTGATGCCCGTATTGACTCAAAACACGTCTCCTAAAAAAAATTCACAGTTATATTTTACTACGATGAACAGATTTCTCATATTGAATGCTTCATTGCAACAAAAAAAAAACTTACAGTCAGTTAGAAAGGTAATCTGTGACGATAGCATAGAATAGTCCTGTCGCTATAGGTACTACAGTACCAACAAATGAGCACTCCTCTAGATTGCACCCTTCGAAATAAGCTGCCCACTTCTAGCCAGTAATTTCTTTCTTTCCTTTCTCCTCCTTCTAAAAGCTAGACATCAGAACAGTTGCGGAATGACCCAGTGAATATCATGTTTTTGCTTCGCGAACTAATCATCCATTGAATTCGATGAACATAGAAAAATCTTTTAAATCCTCTTTTAGGCAGGCATATGTACACAAGAACTCTCTCACACTAAAATTAGAATACTTTAATAAGAATTCCAATTCTAAATCAGTAGTTCTGCTTTATTATTTATGAAGCCGTTATGAGGTGATAATGTCACAAACTTTCTCAACACTTTTTGTGAATGGGAAAAACACCTTGACTTTATTTGGAAACAATATTGTTATCACTACTTCAAATAACTGATACAAATGAATGAGCGCAACTCGTTCTCAAAATTTGAGAAAAAGTGGTCATATGACCATCATCATCTTCACGTCAATTCATTTCATTAGTTCTTTGAAATTTTTATTCATAACTGATCATGTGGTCAAACATGTGACCATAACTTCCTATTGAATCTTTGAAGGCTTTGCATGATGTCGTCAAAATGATGATAATCCGCAAAGAGTGAACAAGTTTTTAACGTTTTTTGCGATCAACTCACCTGTTCCATATTCTGTTAGCTCGTTCTGAACGTTATATCCGTTCGCTTTTATCGTTATCACTTCCAGCGCATAGTCAACCAAAGTGTGCTTCTCTTTGCATCGAGAATGAGAAAAAGGGGAAAAATCAATGCAGTCGCTATTGTTTGCTGTTAAAACTGTCAGATATCAATAAGATCTGAGTTTCGTTTCTTTTTAAAATAAAATGCGGGACAGGACTATTAACTTTGCGAGATAGGATACGTGTTGCACAGCGGTTCGAGGAGTTCAACGACACACAAGATCGATGCTTCAATCCCTTAGCTCAACGCACACCAGATCATCTACACCCTCGTGAATTGGCGAACAGGCACAACACTATATCGGGAATATAGCAACATTAACCTGATAAATCGACAAGCCACTGTGAATCGATGTCAATACTGGATCTGCAAAAAGTCGCCTAATATCCTTCTCTTTTAAATGAAATTGAATGAAATTGGATGAAATTTTACAAGACGTTATGGAATAAGTCGCTATTTCAATGGCTACGACGCAGTGAAATGAAGGTAGGGTATCTTTCACTGTTTCATTATAACTTATGCTTCCAAAATTGCTCATCTCGAACGTTTTCTTTCTGAATACGCAGTGGAGCTTAGCGACTTTATCGCTTGGTAAAACGCATGGTATCCAGCCTGGCTAAATTTTATAAATTCTAATTTTAAGTTTTGCGACAGTAACAGTGTTTCTTGGTACTTTTCCGTTCTCTTCACCTTGTTTCAGCCTTTTGGGAAAATCGTAGATTTTGCTTTTTTTGAGTATAGCAATCATTTTATAGCTTGAGTCACGAGATTTTTAAAGGTGTAAATATTTTCTTAAATGATTTTCCTAATGTGTTGTAATACTGGAAATAAAATTTCGTGCCACACTCAATTCGCTAGACAAACTTTTTCCTACAAACTTTCGATAACCATTCTATAGCATAAATCTAGAGAATTTTAAAGAAGCACTTGGTTTTTGAAGTTGATTTCTTAGTGCACTGTAACAATCAAAGAAGATTGTTTTGAGTTTCGCAAAATCGCCAGAAGCGCGGTGGATAGATGCGAATGTCGCGCTGCACGAGACTTCTTTTGGCTGCTACAGCGCACTCACAAGTTCCTTAGATATCAAAAACATAATCGAGATTGTCGAGATTTGTGATATCGAAAGGTTATTTAAGGTCTAAGGGAAATGCTCTGTCCAGCGGAAAAGCGCCGAAACGAGCCAAATGTGAGGAAATGCTATTTTTGAAGTTATATCACATTGAAAAAATGATCTTAGAGATAGCAAGCCCTTAGAATTCTTAAAAAAAAATTCGAACAAAAATGGTTGCTAAAACTCTGAAAGACTAGAAAACGCGAACTTCCTAAGGAGTCAATTTGCAGCGCTTCGAAAATTCTTTTCAAGAACCGAGTGCATTGATTTGTCGAGAATCGCTGTTGGATGTTCGTAGAATGCCTGAAGAAAAACCTCTGTCTAACGAAAATTACTCGTGTGGAGACTAAATTTTACTCCTACTGTTAAACCGTAAGAGAAAAAAACTTTGGAGGAAAAAAAGATTATTCGAATTTTTGTAATTATGCTGTCGAATAACCACTGAAATTTCAAAGGCGGGCAAAGCGCGTTTTTTTCCAAAAAGGTGGAACAGGACGGAGATAACGGGAAAAGAACTTATTTTGTCGATAACTGGAGGGCCTGACGGTTTGGAATGCGACAAAATTGTTGAGAGGACTTTTTCCTATCGTTGTATTTGTATGAGTGATACGTATTCTCCATATCTCAGTTTTTTTTATTTCTGATCATCACATCTGATGAAAGATACGTTGTGAGGTTTGACCACAAGAACGCTAAATTACGAGCATAAGTTGGAGCATACTGCTTTTGTGTCATGGATTCGGACCTCATCGTGGCTTTTCTAAATAGTGTCTGAAAAGAGCAGTAGCACTTCAAGTCAATGACACAAAAGCACCAGATTCAAGTTTTGTTTAGATTTCAGCGTTTTTTGTGGTGTGTGGTTAGGAAATATCGTTTATTGTTGAGGTCGATCAGTTACGCATATTAGTGTCAGTATTTGAAGTGTTTTACATATGGTATGACTATTTTGGTAGTTTTAATGCCAGAACACTACATCAGTCATGTTTCATCATAGCGATTACATGTGAAATAACACTTATTGCCAATCAAATTACTTGGAAAAATATCATTGAACTTATTCAGGAAAGAGTTTATTCACGCATTTTTGAGCGATAAATGGAGTCTCTCTGGCTGTTTTCAACTACAACATCTTTGTTGAAAAAGCTCTCAACTGTTTAAGAAGTATTTAACATGAGTTTCTCCGTCCCTAAATGAGCCATTAGAAGATGAAAGAGACTTTTAAAAAGTTCATAGCGGTTGCAATGGACGCCGCTCATAGAACTTACACTTTCAAAATATTTGCTATGCATCGAAAAGCTCAGCAAATATTTCTTTTTTCAAAATATAGAACGACATGAGATTGAAATTGGAGAGTTCAAATCTTTCCCGAGTGATTTTTCTTATCTATGACACAGTATAACATTGAAGCATGGGCATAGTGTAAAAAGTTGTCATGTGTCTTTTTGTTGACTAAGTGTCAACTAATCGCTAATCAAGGAGTTCACATGGCAACCCTTGAATTAGTCAGAATTTTTTTAGGTATAGAAGGAGTTCAGAAGTCAACATGGTCACGAAAAATGCGGGAGTATAGGGAGCTGGTTATTGAAAAGCACCAATACTCTATCCTTATCACAAAGGGAACGTCAAAGTAAGAAAAAAATTCCGGACAATTTCTCACGTGTAATCAGTGGTTCCTCACAAACAACGTTTGGCAGAACATTTATGATGGATTAGGTGTCGAATGGAGGATAAAAAGTAAAACGAATGAATATATGATCATAAAGTAAATAGTCAGGGAGAATATGCGCCAGTGTTAACACGTACAGTGCCGAAGGTGGACTTGTGAATTAACGCACGAAAGAAAGTGAGAATTTTTGAAATTTTCATCTCACATCGATTCTGCTCCAGTTTCAGATTGACAATGTTTTTGATACTGGAATCACTTTCATCACTTTGAATTTCCCCAGAACACAAATTAAATAATTTCCGCTACGCTAAACTAGGAAAAAGAATAGATTTTTATCTACGGATCAAGAACCTAAAATTGTACAACGGAAAGAACAGGATTGGCTGTTGGTTTACAGAATTGGTATCAGTACGTATAGATATCAAACCGTCGATAGCACACTATTGCTTTCACATTTTTGATAAGAATTTTTGTATATTAGAGTTAAGTTTCTCAAAAGCTTGAAAATAAATAGTCCATCTATGTACACGTTTGTAAAATGATCATCAATTCCCCTTACTCTTACAGAAACGAAGACATGGAGAATATGAGAAACACTGCGATTTAATTGCTGCCTATTTTTCTTACAATAGTTTTAATAGAAGGTAAAGCAAGGTTAAAGTCCATGAGTGAAAATTAACAATGAACCGCTCTAATTTGACATGCACTTCCAACCGGTCGGTTACATCTTCGTTTCCTGCTTAAAACAACTTTATTCACAGTGACCTTCGCTGGCTCCTCTAATGTTTGTTGAAGGGATAGTTTTACCTCAACGATATGAAGTCTACACGTACATAGTAAAGCCATTGAATCTAGCCCTTGTAAATAAACGACTGAGTTGCGATAAATGGACATTTCTATGCATCACTGAATAGCTTTTTGATGGCAATTCTGACAAGGGTTGCTTTACGTACCCAGATCAATGAATATTTGAGATTATTGTCAGTGTGTGAATCAAATTCCGATGTGCCTATACCTTCAACTAGCTTTTTTGATCACGAAGTCTTTTTTTGATACTGTTCATACGGTTTCGATGTCCTCTTCACATGAAGATATTATTAGATCTTCGCATAAGTTTTGGCACTAAAGCAATAAAAACGCTAAATCTGATAATTGGAAGTAAATGGAATTGCTCAACAACACTATTCCAAGTATGCTCCTCATCGGCTGGCAGCAAGTCCCAGTGATTCGACCACGTCCGGCCCCAGAAGATGATGAGCACTTCGTACTTGTGAAGTAGCAAATTGCGATAAAGGCTTCGTTGAGTGGCCATAATGCGACAAGTATAAACACTTTGGTATCACGAGAAAGCTCAGAAAATTCTGCACAAAGCATTATTGATTTGTGCCTGAGAGATGACAGAAATGTGTCCAAGCACTAATGCACAGTTTGAACAGTGTTGCTGCAATTTTGAAATACTTCTGCTTAGTAAATTTGGTGTTTGTTGAGAACTTATGTGAAGACTTAATATATGTGAATAGCATGGCTCGCCAAAACTTGCACAACATCAACTAGCCGTTTGCATTGGAAAGAATTCAGTGTTTGACTTTGCTGGATCCTTGAGTACGCATAAATGCATTGAACTTCATTCATGGCACTATAGAGGCGATTAGATGATCATTTTTTATGTACATTGAACTGTAACATCCATTTCATGCATCAGGTCAGGTTTCTATCCTCACAGAGAAGTCTGGTGTCACGTTTACCGATGTTACTGAAGACTTCAATCACTGTACGAGTGAAATTGACCCAACAAAATCTGCATATTACAGAGGACCTACAGATATTGCATTCCATGAGCTACAGTATGTTTTATTTTGATTTTCGCTAGTTTCTAACTTGATCTTTTTTTGTAAAATAAACTGATGAAAATGAGAGAACACGATGAAAATGATTTTATATTGAGAGAAAAGATGCACTTTTACGATTCAATTACAGCACTTGAACACTCTGAACTGTAAATGAAAATGTTCAAGGGCAAATCCATTACTTCGTTGTCGATGTAATGCCGACGAAGTTCTAAAAAGCGTGGTTTGAGAATCCATAAGAAGTCTTTGCCCTCAATGATTTTTGATTGTACAGATTCTGGCTTTATTTTTCCTTGTATTACCAAGTTCATCAAAAGATATGCAACTCTTTTCTTCGAGATGATAGGAAAACAGTTTAGTAATGATTATGGTGCTCAATAATCTTAATGTTTTCAATTTCCTTCGCAGTTTCATAAATTACATGTAAATAATGGCAATTATTGTTCTTGAAATTGAGTTATCCTACAAATTAATAGGCATTGTTAATCCTTTACGATCGATTACAATGGAGCAGGACGCGCCACTCATCGGAACACCATCTGGAACTAACATATGAACTTCCCTCGTGCTCGAAAGAAGGCGCATTGAACTGGTTTCTTGAGTATATCGCCTTATTTTCCGGCTCACGGAAGACACGAAAATTTAGTTAAACATATTCAAGCCGGCATAAGCCAGCTTTGAAAGGATCCATTTCTAGAGAAATAAAATGGGGCATGTGCCGATATCTGTAGGTAGGAAGTGGGGTGAATGAAGACACGTAGTGCCAACGTTAACGCTAAAGATTTATGGAAATTTTTTCGTGAAAGAAGGAGGAAAAATGGCTGCAACGGTAGCATTCTTTCGATAACCGTATCAGATTTCCAAATTACCCCCATAGCTCAATCGTTTTACTTTAGCTGAGTGGCGCTGTACCATGTATCTGAAGTTGATGTCGAGCCGTAAGTGTTCGCGGCAGGGTTACGGAACTTTCATGTCATCCGAATGAGGCCAAACCTCCGCTGCAGCACAGTCCAGTAAATTATTCTGTTAAGTTTTCTTTTCCTCCTCACAAATGGAATAGAAAAAAGTTTAAGCAAGCACATCACGCTGTTCATGCCCTCGAGTTTTTTACAGCCCAGTAATCAAGAAATCTCGGTGGCGAAGAATGAAGACAGTTATAAGCTCCAGTCCTCCTAAGAGCGAAACAGTTGAAACTGTGATTGTGCCTATCTGTGGGTGTACTACATTTCGCGGTAATGTCGTTAATTTCAACTTAGCTCGAGGTGCTCCATGGAATTTCGAGTGTCCAAACTTCTGCAATAATCAGATAAAATAAATAAAGCTGAAGATGATCAGTAAATAGAACTTTTGAAGTTTGTTTACTTCCGATTGCTATAAAAAGGCCAAGGCCTCCGCTGATGGTGCTATCGTTCATCACAAGCGCTCTAGTGGCTCGATCTCAAAACGACTTAACTAAGCACCAAGCTTTTCTTCCTTTGAAAATTGACAAATTGCTGCCAACTCATCTGGGGAGCCGTCACTCCCAACAGCCACATTGAGTGCGCTCGTTCACTTCTGCATAAACTCATGTGAATCACCTCGATCACAATTTAACGGCATACATGACGAAAGGAAGATAGTGAAACACCAGCCGAACGCAGGCGCTAAAGTTGGAAAGACATCGTAGAATGGACGCGAAGAAATGAATAGAGTGAAAGAAGTGGTGGGATCCGTCCAGGTAAGGAAAAGACAAGTTGTATGGAACTGCGTAATGACAAATGTTGTAGAAGTGCCATTACAGAGAGGAAGGTATTCATAAATTAATCTCGGAAACAAGTCATTGAATAGGTCTTATTTATCAAATGTAAATGTTAACATTTCTGATATATGGTCGCTTGAAAAATTCTTATCTCTTTGCAGAAGTGCCCTTTTCATTGTTTAGTTTGCCTGTAAAAGACGTTTTGCATCAATTTACAAATGACGATGCTCCATGATCAGACTGTGAGAGCGACGTTTCCCCCGTGCAGATGAATTTGCAAGCACACATTTGCAATTAGTCATCTATGTTATATTCACCATCTTCTATTCTTATTTCTTTTAGTATGGTAACAAAAGAGCGCTCTAACAATTTGCAAAATTTGTGTCGCGAAAAGTTAATTACAAAAGAATATTTGGATCTCAATAGTTTTGTGAACTGGTATTTTGGTGTCTGAACCGACCACGGCGCAGCAGAGCGTTCAATCTTACATGGGAAATCTCTTACAAGTTTTATTGCAACAACCAGTTTAACGTTGATTTGCTGATCGCTGGACTTCTGAAAAAGGCACTGAGCACCATCTTAAGTAGAGGGTTCGTCAAAGATGAACTTTATTTCGAAAGAGCGAATGCGCATGTCATATTATCACACAAGCCCCACAAATAGGAATTTTTGGAAGACAATAAACAAGTAAATAAATATGAAGTAAGGAAAGCGGGAGAATAATAATTTTGTGTCCCGCTCACAGTCAGAGCAATTGACTGTAGTATTGTGATACATGGGGAGATAACAGAGGGGCTAGTGATGCAGTTAATCAGAAAGTAAGTGCTTATAAAAACCTTACTGCAAAACTCAGAACTTTCTCCAGAAAACTCGCAAAGCATCAGTTTGATTATTTCAAGACTGAAAGGAAAATCGACCTGACAGTACTCCAAAACGCTCTCAAAGAGGCCGAGTTTCCCACGCATCGCGGGAAACAACACGCAAAGTATTGGAAAGCTTTTGTGGTCGATGAACGTGAACAAACGAATGCGAATAGTGTGATCTGTTTAAGCAAATGTGACGATAATAAAAAAATGAGAGGAAAGACTCACAAATTATAGTTTACTGAGTCATATTATCTCACGCTATTATTCTCACGTGGCGGCATGTGGCTTGCCGCTCGTGCTCTGCGTCTCGCACAAGAGGACAGTGGTTCGATCTTGCGCCTATGGCTCACCAAGCCATTCATCCCCTCGGGGTCGGTAAAATGGTACCAGATAGGTCTCAGAATTGTCTGAGAGGTCAGCGGAAATGTCATCGCGAGTCATGTGGAGGCCAAATATGCATTCAATCAACCTAAAACGAAGCTAAAAAATTGGAGTCGAATGCATGGCGCATCCTTCAGGGATTGATCAACGCCGAGAGCTTTATCCTCTATCCTTTCTACATAATTCATAAGGTGTGTGCAATACATTAGTCAAAGTACCTTATACTACTTAATTTGGCTAGCTAATTCTCTTCAGCATCTCGTGCCCTATCCCCAGAGCTGGAAAGTGCTATCTGATGTACCTGGAAAAATAGAAGTATTTCCTCAAGAAGCCATAACACCTCAAGCTTCATCTTCTATGCTCGATACAACAAGAGGAGGTTTATTCATCGTCTCTGATTTCATTGGCACTTTCTATAGGTTTCTCTACAATATCTCCTTCTCCACAATGTTTCATCAAATACGTTCAAACTATTAAGAAAACAGAATCTGTCTATACAAGTGTTTCATCATCAGTCGGCTTCCTAATGTTGGGATTTATTTACATCACAAATTCCTTACTACACTTCCAATTTCCATATGTTAAACTCCAATAGTCCTCTCCGTGTCTTGTGCGGATGTAGTGAAGATAAGGAAGTATGTGAAGCTCGATAAACAAATTCCGACATTTTTTCCTGTTGACGGAAAGGCGAAGATAGCTGGATAATCTGAATGCACTTTTAGACAGAAAAGCGAAATAAAAAGTTGACGGTAGAGAGAGATTATCGATGAGGTTATCACGGCTGATGATGTTTTTATCAGCAATTGAATCAAGTAATTTAATAGAGCGGTACGGATAAATCAAGGAATTATTGGATGTAATTCTCGGCACAAATGTAGCACCTTTTCAGTTGTCTGTATAATTCTTCTTCTTCATCCTCTATTTTCAACATATTCCATCCTGAATAGAAGCCTTTTTCGATAGCACACAACTGAAAGGAGTAAGCAAGAAATTGAAACACTAGAAAGCAGATTTAATGAAGTCAAAGATAGAAAAAATGGGTAGCTCTGGTGATAATCAATCCTTGACAGGTGTGCCATACACTACATTTCATGAAACAATGCAAAGCGCCTTAATGTATATTCACCTCAAACAATGACTTTTGAACTGTCATCTGTAACGATCAGTGTTATAATCTCTTAGACAACTGAGGCATGAATTTCTTGTCTTTATGAAGATGGAGGAGTTGTTGAACCCCGGCACGCTAACGAGCCCATTCTCATAAGCACGGTGTGGAATATAGGACACTTTTAGTCACTGCACTACTCATATAACAAGATTACATTCTTTCCAATAAAGTAAATGAAATTACCACTTTGAAGCTAAATTTTGGCACCGTCATTCCAAGTTTTCTATTATTTTCTTAATCTTGTTCAAGTATTGATTTATCTAATTATGGACTAAGAAACTACCATATGACTTCAATGTTTGAATAAACCTGTGGTTCACATCCGATAGGCAAAAAAGGAGCAAGTGGTTTGGATCATAAATTTTCCTTCCATAAGATGACAGAACGATTACTTTTTCTATTATAATCGTTTTTGTTCATGAACGGAAACGGTGTCGCATTGTTTGACTAAACAGCAAAACGAAAACGGGAAAAGGTTTTATAATGTGGAAATTTGTTTCATTATATTTGAATTGACCTTCGCATTGCTGCCTTCGATGTTCGTTTGTATGCTCGAAAACTGGACTCGAAATCGAATTTACTGATGTTTTGACGCATTAGGTGTTAACCTAGCGCTGCGTTCAATGGCCTTTTACAACGGAAATTACGTCGCTATCACACTACTGTTTTCCCTGTTGAAGAGTGCCTGTATCCTAGACTCCACACATGTTTGCTTGCCTCCTTTGCTGGACAGAGCTATTCTCGCAGACTTTTAGTAAGCACTCGCAAGCTTAAGCCTCGACAATTCAAGCACCGTGTTTTTCTAGTGGTGTAGCAGCGCCAACAAAATTACTTTTTGCACTCAGTTTGCCTTGTTTGCGCTTCTAAACTCTATGGATATTCGCTAGTATTTTGAGAATAATTTGCCTTTTAGCTTCAGTTTCGGTTATTTTGTAACTTAATTGACTCCTAATGAAATTCCATGCTGCGTTGTGAAAGCGAGAGCGATTTTTCACATTCACACCCAAAGCGGTTCCGTCGTCGCTTGAATGTTATGGCGATATCTTCACAACTAAATATCGGCAACATAGCAAGGAAATAGAAGTTAGTCTGCACAGAACAATAAGAAAAGCCCCTTATACATATCTAGTAATCCCGTATATACTCGTGTAATCAAAGCTTTTCTAAAACGAAGGAAAAAATCGTGCTCTTCTCGAGGGCGCTCCGCGTAGCGATAGCCAAGTGCCGCCTCGTTAAAGAGAATTTCCCTGTTCCGTGAAACTTCTAAAATTTTCTTGATATGAATAATATCTCTACTCAGCCATGTCCTTTAAATGTAAAAATTCTTCCAGTTTTAAAAACATGCCAAATTACAAAATCATCGTTTTGCGCAATCGAATTAGCACTAAAACTCTTATGAAATACCGTCAACAAACCCTAACGGAGAAAAAATACACGTTGAAGGTGAAACGTGGCTTTATGTCGCTGCTAGAGCGCACTAACAAGGCCATTCAAAAACGATATTCAGTATTGCAATCGCAGAGATGTACGCTACAGAATGTTAGTAAAGGCATGAAGAAAAAGCAAAAAAGTCACGTTTTAGTTAATTTATTAATGTACTCCCTTCTTTTAAGCAAATTTGTGCGGCTATAAAATGCTGCAAAATATTACTATTGTCATTGTGACCATTGGTTCTGGCGGTCACAAAACTGACTGTATCATCAAAAATTAAAGAAAGACAGAGCTCCCGGTGTTAACCAATCTCTGAACGAAACGCTATGCTTTTGACTTCACTCGTAGCTTCGAAGGAGTGACGGGATGTAACAAATTTGGCTCTGTAAAGTAATTTGCGTCCGGCCTGATAATGCATCAAGTCTGTGTTATTGTGCTCGCAGTGATATTTTTGATCATGATACTCCTATTACGTTACTCTAATAAAGGAGTACAGAGAGAGAAAGATCTTGAATATCACAAAAATTCTCTCAAAGTCTACACAAAATGTGAAGAAACTGCAGCTCTTAATTCAGAAGACCAACTTAAAGTTTGCCTAACTTGACCAAATGTAGGTTCTTGCAATGTTAAAGTTTACCATTGATCAGATAATTTTGATAGAAACCTTATCACATCATATACAGTAGTAAGAAATTGTTGGACCCTGGTATTGTAAAAGTAGTAAGCGTAGATGGGCATAAAAATCAACCAGAAACTATAGATACTCTCACTCAAAAAAGTTGATATTCTACACTCTCCGAACGGACGGGCAATCAACAACGAACGTCATACGGAACGCTCCAGCTTGACTGTTCTCGAGATTGTAAGGGGATGTGCTTGACCAGTATCTATAACGTTCGTGAAGAAGATGAAATCCCCAAGTGCGAGGAGGCGAAATGAGTACTAGAAGTTCTGAAACCCGAATGGTATAAAGAAATCTGTGGCATGGCACAAAGAAAGTGATGAGAAGTGATTAGTGCTCTATCTTAGTGATAATGGCCTAATCAGAAGGGGCAAAAATTTTTAACAAGAGATCCTTTGATAGTTATGACTAAACAATTCATGGACGAAGATCAGCGAAGCGAAGTTAACGACGATGATGATCGATACCTTAGAGGACGATGAATGAATGATAATCGCGCTATCAAAAAGAGGGGTGCTGAAAGAAAAGGCTGGTAATAAATACCAATTGTAAACATCAAGCTCAATAAACACCTTATTTCGAACAACAGTTAAACAGTCTGCCTTCCGTAGTAAGGTTATCATGAGCAAAACGCTGAAGCGAGCTCCCGACTCCACTCTATGAAGAACCGTTGAAAATGTCATTACCACATTTACGAAGTGACAAGGCTAGCAGTAGCACAAATCTGTGTATGACCTTCTTACTAAAGTCGTTTTCCGCAGTTTTTATTCTTTTGAGATTTTTTAACTTTTCCATTTTTACGTTATAAGAAGAGGGATACCAGCAACACTGCTGCTGGTACCCGGTCGAGTCACTCGACAATGAGAGGGACGGCAGGTGACAGGTGAAGAAAGGGAAATTATGTCTCAATAAATTAAGCACCTCCTATTTTATTTTTGCAAAATCCAACCAAACTTGCTTGACTTTATAAATGACCCTGTGTTGAGAAACAACAAATATAAAATATTAAAATAAGATCCAATAGGTTGTCAAGCGAATAGACCTTTTCTTGTGAATTTATGTAAATTTCCTAGATCCACATTCGAGACAGCTAATATTCAACAGCGATAGCCAGCGAACTGGGTGTGGATATCATAAATTCACTGAGAATCTTAGTTTAATGACTAATTAAATAAAATTTACCAATACATTACATTAAGCATCAAGAGATGCCGCAGCTTCAATTAATGAGGATCCGACCTCTATGTTGACAAACAGGTCCTTCACGAAAGTGCATTTCAACATGAAAGTCATCGCTGTGCGGGTATTTTTTGCTCTTTAGCATGCGATAATAAGGCATTTGCAAGATATATTATGGTAATTCCCAAGCATATTTTTTTGCCTCGGCTTTTTCCAAAAATTCATAGTCCTCTCTTGACAAGCTACACATGAGGTTGTTATGTATTTCAACAACCAACGTTTCTGCGGATTTCACCTTCTTCAGAACCTGGAAAAATCAGGACGTTTTCAAACTAGTCAGGCAAATACATCTATAACTATAACAGAGGAAACTCCAAACCTAGTCATCTGCACACTCATCACTTTCTATAAGTTTTCCTCTGAGTTATACAAGTGAAGCCCAACCGTGTAGAGATCACATGAACTGCTGAGGCACCTTTCACATCATAATAACAGTCTCACATAGAGTGTCCCATCGTGTGAGATAACGATGCATTCCTTTTTGCAAATCATGTTTGAATAGTTTATTCAGAATACTTCGAGAATCCTACGATGAAGTTTTATATGCGCGCGTCGAAGTTGAATTTTACTCAAAATCTCCGTTATGTCTTTGTATCCTGCCCGTTCACTGAGTTATTTTGTTTAGCCTAAGGCCTACAGAATAAATGTTCTTTTATACAAACACAAAACAATCGATTCCTTTCTGCAATGCATTCATCTCCGCGTGCTTTCTAAAAGAATAGTATACTTCTGCTATCGACCTGCTTTTTTACAGACCCGCTCAAAATGATTTAATCTGATAAGGATATGACTTATTTTGAGCCATAGGTCTAGTGCTATATAGGCGCCTATTTCGTCCTATTGGGACTCATCAGTAGCACCCTCCCTCGGTTCCGTCGATCCCTTGAGGTTAAATAATCCTCTAAAGGAATCGGCGCCGAGTAAAAACTAATCACCCAAAGTCGGATGATGGTCTTACCTGACTTTGTGGTGACCGGCAGTCGAGCTTACGGCTTTTAAAATGAACTATACTTCTGCTATCGACTGCTTTTTACAGACCCGCTCAAAATGATTTAATCTGATAAGGATATGACTTATTTTGAGCCATAGGTCTAGTGCTAATAGGCGCCTATTTCGTCCTATTGGGACTCATCAGTAGCACCCTCCCTCGGTTCCGTCGATCCCTTGAGGTTAAATAATCCTCTAAAGGAATCGGCGCCGAGTAAAAACTAATCACCCAAAGTCGGATGAAGCCGTAAGCTCGACTGCCGGTCACCACAAAGTCAGGTAAGACATCATCCGACTTTGGGTGATTAGTTTTTTACTCGGCGCCGATTCCTTTAGAGGATTATTAACCTCAAGGGATCGACGGAACCGAGGGAGGGTGCTACTGATGAGTCCCAATAGGACGAAATAGGCGCCTAATATAGCACTAGACCTATGGCTCAAAATAAGTCATATCCTTATCAGAATAGTATACTACATCAAACGGTCATACGAGCGGACACGAACTAGCTGGTGCTCAAGAGTATTCCATTCAGGTATTCATTCACTGTTACGAATGTCTCTAAGCCTACCCTTTTTTGAACAGCGTTTTCATAACCTCTCCGGCTTTATCTTCTAAAGACGTGATTTTTTTCTGAACCTATCCCAAAAAGCTACAGTTTGTAACTACTTCAGGTCGTACAGTTTTGTAACTATTTCAGGTCGTTTTTTTGTTGATCCATCTTTAAGGATTCTACGTTCTAACCACCTCGTGTATACAGGCAGGTTGCTTTGTAAAAGGAGCAGTTTTCAGTACGCTTCGTCATGTGACTTTCAGTACCTCTTAATGAACTAACCGTTTTTAGTTAGGTCTATTCAAATCCTGAGAAACGGAAACCAATTTCCTTCCTGACTTTTCTAGGGTAGATTTCGTACAATCTAGCTATTCGCTTAACAACTCAATAATTTGTCCATCTCGTTTTTTATCCCACTAGGCGTCGCAGAACACAAAAAAAAAAACGGAGAAGATTTCGAAGTGAAAGTCGCTGCTTTGCACAGAATTTTAAGACTTCAACGTCTAGATTTCCTGATCTCAAATAAATTCGATGAGTTTGAGTGAGATTCGTGGGGAATAAGACACCAATATCATTGGTAATTTGACGCAAAATATAAGACCGATTTATTTGTGAGAAGTCCATTGACAATCAGTGTAAGCACTCGGTTGGTATTCACATAAAGGAAACAGTGGAAGACTTTCAAGAGACAGTATGTTAGAGATTGTTTCACGTTTGATGCTACTGAAATCTGGGTTTTGGGCTTTTATCTTGTGGTTATGGATTATTTCACCGACAATTTCACAGATAACCTAGTCCTTCTGTGCAAAAGAAGCGAAATATGCCAAAAACATCGGCTGTTCAAATAAAATGCTTCATTTCATTCTCGTGCTTAGCTTAACAAGAAAAAACTGCAAGTTATTCGCAAGACAATCATGATGTGCACCAATCTTGTTGTAAATATTCCAACACTCGTCGCATTCGTGAACGCTGAACATCACTTAGTGACGTGTCCATCGATGAAGTCTGAAGATAAATTTCTTCTCCTTGATGTTTCAGCCAGCCTATGACACTTGATGATAATCGAAAAACCACTCCACATATGTCAAGTACGGGACGCATCACAGACACCGGATCGTCTATCTAAAAGTGTCGGTTATCATTTTTCAAGATAATTCTGTTTGCTTTTTGCTCTGAGCTTTACACTGTTAAAATGTTGCAATATGTTTAATATTGCATCCGACTAAGAAGTTTCATGAAGGAAACGAATACTGGCTTGACCAAGGATAATGTCACATGGGCTAATGTTGATTTCGATGGGTTTGCGACGACTCCAAAATGCAATATAAATTGAATATACTATGAATACTAAAGTCAGGTTTTCTTTAATTCGAATTTATGATTTTTTTTGCCTAATAGGCATATTGCTATATAAGAGTTTTGAAGCGAAAAGCATGTGAAAGCTTCTTGGTGGCCTTCTACATCGTGGACACAGGATGAATCAAGCCGAGAAAAAGTTTGACGTTCATCGACTCAGCAGCTAAATTCAAACTGACGTAGGAGTAATAGTAGTCCTCAGAAGCATGATAAATCTTTCTTTGACTCTCAAGGTCAGACGACTTCCGATGGACATGGTAAGTCGGTTTGGCCTAAACCTCTATGACTTTCATTTAGAAAAAGAATTACTCAAGCAGTTTTCTATTCATAAAGCAACTCTCTTTCAAGCAAAAGCTGCTAATTATCTGTACAAAAACAATACAAGATGACACACCAGTATCCCTTTTTAGACCTAGTAATGCTGATTGATATACAAAACTTTAAACCTCGAGCGACAGTCGAGCCCATATTCCGCCCTTTCTAGGGCACATGTTAACCTATAACTGCCAGGACTCGCGTTTTTTTATCACTATTTCTATGGCACACAGTACAATCGATTATCAACCAACCGTCAACGGTTTGCCCTGACAAACACATATCGACTCCAAGTGTTCTTCTATCGCCTCCGAAAAAGGTGTAAAGAAAGTTTTCATTTCCTTCTAATGTTGGAAGTTTTGCATTTAACTCAATGGTGTCTTTCCGACAGACGGCGACAAATGATTTATTTGCTATTTGCTAGGCAAAGAATGTTCGTAGGAGTGTCAGTAACCATTCGAAAGCTCAAATTTCTGGCTAACGTGGTACGTGGCCCGCTTTTCGAAAAACACGCTTCTATAATGCTTCGGAGAAAAGAAAACATTTATCTTTCACACACATATGTTTTGTCACTAGACAGAGCTATTTTTTTAGCCTGTCAGTGATCATTCGATAGCGTAAGTTTTGACGATTCTAATGTTGTGCTCATTTTCTGAAAACATCGCTCCTGTGCAATGTAACAAGGAAGATAAAATTGATTTACATACGTGAGCGTGGGTACTACGGGGTGGAGAAGAGGAGGAGACAGGGTCAGGCAGATGCAACTGTTTGAATATTAGCCGTCGATCGATATGTCTTTTGGCGGGTGTTATGAAAGTGCGAATTATGTTAGTCAATTAGGAAGTGTTTTTTCGCTTTGGAAAGAAACTCTAGATCAAACGTTTTACACTAATTAAAAGATTTTCTCTACACGCTCATGTGCTTTACGTGATTCCAGTAATGTAATATTGAATTTTTCAGCCACTGTAAAAGATAATTTAATTCAAATTTGACAGCGTTTCAGAAGGGTGCTTTGAAAAAACGGCCACATAACGCGCTAGCCAGCGATCTGAGATTTCAAATGATCACTAACGCTATTGTGAAAAGTTTCTCGTCCAGCAAATGAGGTCAAATATTCATTTGTCGCCATCTAACGAAAATATACCGACTCAACATTACTGAAGTCATAGTAAGAACACCGAACCACAACTGAAGAACGGCTACATTGAAAAATCCTGTTCAAAATCAAGTTGATAATTGAGTCTGATATATAACAGCAGCAAATAATATCAAGATGATCTGCGCAGTTAGACTTTCCAAGAATTATATTGCCTTTGAAATTCACACGATTATATCTCAAGCGTAAAACAAAGATGAGCGGACCATATATTGAAAAGTATTGATATCAATCAGAGAAAATAAACTATAAGGGGACGTGAAGTTTCTGAGTTATAGATTTACTTGGGATAATCATCTTGAAATTGAAGTTACGGCATCGTTTTCTGCTCGACAAGGACATATTATATTTCGTTACGTCACCGCAATTGAACATTGGGACGGGTGGAATAATATAGGATGAATAGCTTCTATTTGCTTGACTTAAGTGATTACGATGGCTATATTCACGTGGACGTTAATTTGGGATAGGGTTTTTCTTTTGTTACATCACATCTGTTTCCTTCTTCTTGTTTCGGCGAGTGACAATGTGATTGGTCTTTATTGCTTGTACTATCAATGTTCGGTGTACATTTATTATGGAATCTTGGCAGTGAAGTTACAAAACTATAAATCATTAGTGTAGTGCTTCATGCCCTTCCATTTAGATTTCACTCTATTATATCATAAAATAAGCTCTTTTGGTGTGCAGTGTTTCCTGCTTTCCTTTGAGTACTTAGCTTCATCAAAGTCAAATAATAAACTCTTCTGGTGTTTTGTAGCGCATAGAAGAGAGCAATATGGTTGGGTCGCATGGCTAAAGGAGGAAGAATAATAGATTTGCTTAGAGTAATATAAGGATGGCGATTATTGGCAAGCCTGTTCAACAAAGTCCATACTACGAAAAATGAATTCTTCTTTGCCACAAGTTCATTTCCTGCTAGTCCCTGATATGCATATTGTACACACTCAATCACCTCGCTAGTTATTGTGATATTGTCATTTCTTATGACAAGTAAACGGTGCAAACTCTCTTTGAATCAGTGGACTGTAGATACTCGTTTTAAAAATTATGAGCATTGGTTTGATACACCGATAGGATTTTCATGATCCAGTGAAAAGCAAAATTTGCAGCCTCTTACCTCCACAATTTTCGGATGGAGTCGGATTCAAATCGCATTCTTAAGAGAGTAATCAACACTAGATTTCGACTTTACAGCTAATCAGAATTACGTGCCTACAACACTTAAGCACTTTCTGGGTAGTTTTCATGGGTACTGAGATGTGAATCACAGTACAAGCTTAATTGACCAACAAGTCTGTTTAAATTAGAAAGAACCGATGTTTTCTTCTCGGAACTTCGTTGAAAGCACAAAAAAAGTGAAAAAATGTTTAAAAGGCTATTACACAGCTATGAACTTCTTATCCTAATCAAAAAACATGTAGAAAATGAAGGATCGTAATTATTTTGAGAAGAAACCTTTGCTCAAAAGAACATACCAAATCCTCAACGTATATCGCTTCGAGTGCGAAATACTTCAGGTTTCTCTGATAACTGATAGTGCAGCCCATTACTTGAGCCAATGCGAATTCGTAAGGGTTATTCGGTCCAACTTTTCGAACCACTTCTGGCTCTTGTAATCGCCATGACGAGAAAAAATCGCACAGCAGAGGTGAGTATTGAAGAAACTTACAGATCTAAACTGATTTTCCATAATGTTTGTAGATACGGTTTTTTCATGCTTACATTAATTATCAAGCTATTTGGCCAATTCTAAAGGCTCAGATAAGAGAAAAACGTCTGTAAATCTGAAAATGAATGCGTCAAGTCCCATTCATCACTCTGTTTCGCTTCTGTTTATTTTCTGTTGAATTCGTTTCTGTCTTTTCATTCTACCACTTCCTCATAAAAACTGCTAGTGTAAACATGTGACAATTTTTTGATGGCCACTACAATTTTTGGAGCGTGGTTTCATCTACGACGTCCACAAAACCAGTTTTATATCAGATTAATGTTGAACATTTTTAGGAAAAAAAAACTATTTCGTTTTTTTCAGAGAGATCATGGTGCCTTTATTGGAACACTATACTGTATTTACTGTAGTTATGGCGGAATGTGTTCCAATGTGCCCTTCATATTCACCACCTAAATGAGTTTCTAGCCTAAGTCCTCACCAACATTGGAGCGTCTTATCAACGGACTTAAACGAATATTGGCAGACGACGTTCTAAGCTTAGCTTTTCAATAAGTGATGATAAATTCTCAATCATCGAAGTAATTGAAAAGTGCAAATCTCTCAAAATTTATAGGCAATGTGTACTCTTTCGATTAACTACACGATGTTTATTTACGAATTTTTTATGCATGTAGATTTCTTCAAACGGAAAAATTTGAAGAATGCTTGCGAATTTGATTTTTTTCTAAGATGCCTAATTAAAGAGGACATAAAATATACTTGCAAAACATCATCATAATGTACTTGACGAAAATTCTCTTATTCATGCTTTAGTACTCAAAATATCACAAACGGAACAAATGAATGAGAGGACAAAATAGAACTTTTGAGAAATTAAATAAAGTGTATTTTATAGGCAAAAGTGTAGAGATTGTATTAAGTTTTATGCTAGTCATAAACTCTAACATGACGTAAAATCTTCTGATTGAAAGTTAGAAATTTCATTGTTTCTGTATCAATTACATTGCATATAAGGAAATGGAGTGTTATGCCGTCATATTGAAAATGTAGTCAAAATTTCACTTCTCACTTGATTTTCTAAACGGCATTAAAGACTTGGGTTTATTCAAAACACAGCGACATTTCCAAAAAAAAAAAAAAGACATCGCCAACTATCTACTGGGTGAAAAAAAAGGAGGGCATTAAAATAGTGGCAACAATTGGCAGTAATTTTTCCAAATATTGTACCCGAGTGCCTGGAGGCTTGACGAACCAATGTTCTTAAAGGACACTGTGTACAAATGCTAAATTTCTATGAACAAAATTATTGAATATATATATATATATATATGTATATATGTATAAATATAATATGTTTAATGTATAAATATAATATATGTAGGTATAAATAAAATATATATATATGTATATATATGTATACGGAGTAGCGTGCAGTGAATTGCCTGTAGGCTGTGCTCACTAACACACATATCCGGCCGACCACGCCATTGACTCGATCCCTCTTCCACAGCCTTTTTCCATCCAAAGCTGGTTAATCGCAACCATTTTATCAGGAAGGCAGAAATTGCCTTGATATGTTAGCAGACTTAGGCAGACGAATTTTCAAATATTAGCGAAAGGTACTTTTCCTCTTGGTAGCAAAATTTTCAAGCTTATCTCCTACGCTGAGCAAGTAGTTTTCATAGCAAGTGTTAATAATCCTTCCATAGCCTAAAGCTCAAGCTAGCGCTGCACATGGCCGGCTTTATAAAGAGATCCTTCTATAACGGTGAAAGATTCACAATCAAATTATGTCTCAAACGCGCATGTTTTCTCAGTTTAGATCTCTTTCTACAAAATATTAGTAATCAATTGACAGCGTAAAATTTGCCGATTCCGAAGCTGTGCTTATTTCCTGAAAAGACCGTTGCTCCAACTTGACAGAAAGAAATACTGATTCACATGCGCAAGCAAATGTTCTCTTGCCAAATCACGTGCGGTGGGGTGGCAGCGAAGGGTCAGAGGGGCCGACGCGAATATCGATCGATGGCGCCTAAGTGAGGCGCATTTGATTAGGAACTGTAACTGGGCTACAGAAGAAACTCCAGAACGAACGTTTGACTTTGTTTCTAGCTGATTTTTTCTGCACATTCATGAGCTTTTCGTGTTTTCGGCTAACTTATAGTGAATTGGGCGACCGATGTGAAACATAATATTACCTTGAATTTTTCGGCGTTGTAAAGAGTTTTTATCAGAAACCGGACAACTACAGTGTTGGCTTGAGATTCATGCTTTCGCGTAATTACTAGCAGTCCTCTTTATGTAAACTTATTGTCCAACGTAGGGGAAAGATAAGCTTAGATGTCTGCGGTACCAAACAAAAAAGAACCTGATGAAAAATATTTCGATTTATATGCTTCTTAGTCGGTCCTTCATCGACTTATGGGTCTATACGTTCTGATTTTATATGAGAGCAAATAAGCATTCAAACACCTGACCATTTCAAATGTTGAAAAATTAGTGGCCACTAGTCTTGCGATTCCAGCATTCGGATTTTTTGAAGTGACGTAAAGGTGTTGAATGGACGGCGTCATTGCATGGACATAAGGCACGATTTTTGAACAACATGACCTGTAATCAATACTAGAGCTAGCTGCTGAGTTAGATCTATGAAGGCTAAATCAATTTGAAAAAATGAAACCCGGCTGAACCTTGAGTGGAGGAAGAATATTGCAATAGTTGAATGCCTCATGAAATTAGACATTAAATCGATAATTCTCCAGTACATGTAAGCCGGCGAACCAAAAGCGCTGGGTACGGATAGTGCAGTGGCAGTTATAATGCTCAATGCACGCAAGTCTCTACTTTGCTCGTTTCGAGCTCACCATAGCATTCAGTCCTTCAGTATTGGAGAATTAGTATAAACTTGTTTGGAAAGCTTGTCTTGTCTCACAACATAGGAATGGCTCAACATGGTTACTCTGAGAGTCGCTTTCGGATGATCCAATTTGAATAGAAGACCAAAAGAGCAAAAATAATAGAGTATTAGCCGATTACATGCGCAAACCCAATAATCTTCGCGGATAATGGACGCTAGAAGACGAAATCAATGCAAAAATTGCTGGATTCCACCCGCTACATGTGAGGAGAGTTTAGGTAAATACCAAAGTGCCAGTAGCGCACTTCTAGAAACGGCTTGCAGAGTGTATGAATGATTCATAGTTACTGCTTTTTTCTAGATATAAAAATGTGATTTTGCCGCTTAATCAATTTTTACCCTAATGTAGTAAAAATGAAGATATGCAAATTCTTTTTTCCTCTCTTGAAAGTGCGTTGAAGCGCTTCTCATCTATATGCTTTTCAGGTCAATCATCTCGACCATGTTTGGAGCCGGTAAGGATGTATTTCTTGTCTTTGTGAAACGCTTTGATAGTCTTCCCGTAGTTCAAATGTAGTGAATTTGAATGCTAAGTTTTATTTCTAAAATAGCTTGTTTTTGGAGCTGTAACAGTTCTAACAAAATTTTTTATTAGTTCAAGCATTTCGCGCCATCTAAAATTTTATGTAGCCAAAATTTAATTATTAGATAGAGCAGATTTTAGCAATTTCAACGGCGTATTTGATTTCTAGAAGGAACCTTTCACAGCTATGTTGCGCTCAAAAGAGGATTGGCGTCAGACATCCGAATCATTGCTGTTATCCAAACCCCTTTGAAAGCGAAGCATTTTTTTTAACTTTTTTAAGTGGTTTTGTAGCTTAATCGATAGCTAAAGCAAGACAATTTTGAAAACATACCTGCTTTTGGAAGAAAACTTTTTGGTGCGCTGTAACAGCCAAGAATAAATTATGCTTCATACTCGTTGCGTTTCGGAGCATCTTCCGCTAGACAAAGCATTTTCTCTGGATTTTCAAAGCATCCTACAGTTTGGATTTTGCCAATTTCAGTGATGTATTTGGTTTTTCAAGACAAATTCTTAGTGAACTGTAGCTGCCGAAAAAACCTAAGTGTCGCGCATTGCAACAATGGTACCAGGCCACCATGACATTGCCGACATGTGGATGGGATTTCGCAACGTAGGCACCAACGAACCATCTCAACATTCACCCCAATGAGTATGTCATTGCAAGTCAACTGCACTCTGCTTCTCATCGATTCACTTATTCATGGCATTTCTGCTTCTCCTACCAGCGAGGAAGCCGTCGCGCTCTCACAAAAACTCGGCATATTACTATCCAAACGTCTTCGCAAGAAAGGACATCGAATGGAGCTCAGTTGTGTTCAGAAAGTGTTTGGCGTTGTTACAGACTTAGGTGTCACGATAAGGTCAGTATTAGAGTAGAAAATCTGGTTCGAAAACACTCGTCATCCCTTCGTTACTCCTTTTCGTTTTTTCCACAGTTGGGATGAGTCAACGTCGTTCAACGCTTAACGGACGGCTGTAGAAGTCGATGCGCACAGAGCGAATTGCGCGATTCGTTGTTTGGTTAAGGTTATCTTTCTTAATTTGCAACAAAAAAACTTGAGAATTCCTGTATTACTTTCATAGAAAAGGATTTTCTCTAGTCGCTCATACATTCTTGACTTAGTTATACTTGCATACTGTAGAGAAAAAGTTGGTTTACTGCGCAATTGTAATGAATTTAGCATTCAACCAATTGCATTGTACAAAGGGGATCATGGAGAAAACCTTTTGTTTTGCCCTTCACTAGTGTTATACAAGACCCAAGAGTCATCATAGTATGTAAAAATTGGACAACAGCTAGTACTTTATCAAAAATTTCATGTCTGCTGTATTCGATACCTGTTCATCGAAAACTCACACTATAACTAAGTTTATATCAATCATGCGCTTATTTCCAATGATTCACAGTTGACGGACTTGAGAAAAGATTGAGTACTCATGGACAGTGGAAGAATCCTGAACGGAAAGGGACAACCTTGTTTAAATAAAAGCCCTAGAACATTGGCACTAAGCAAACTATTGGTCAAACTATTGGTCAGAAATATGTGTCTACAGATAAGTATTCTGGTACTTTTCCCATATCAGCACCCATATGCAAAAATAATATTTTTTATTCCTTTTTGAGATTTTAGTACTTATTCGATAGCTTTAATATCGAGAATCTTAAGGATGTTATTGATTTTTCAATCTTTTCAAATTAAATTTTTCTAATGATTTTTATATTGTACTGTAAAGGTGAAGCAAAATTTTCTTTTACACTCAAGCATTTTTTGCTAGACAGAGGATTTCATTAAGATTTTCAAAAGTCTTTCGACAGTCCAAATTTCAACGATCTCAATGACAAGCTTGGCTTTTGAGAAGGACGCTTTAGTGGTTGTTACAGCTAAAAATTATAGAGTCTCACCCTCGGCACCGTGTCAACCGGGCAGCGCAATGTACATGCGTAAAACCTAATATTCTTTTAGTTGTAACAATGCGCTACGAAGTCCTTCCCAAAAGCGGAGCAATCCTTGAAATTTTCTAGATTTGGGCTATTGAACTGGTGTGAAAGCTTGAAAAAAAAGCCGTGTCTAGCGAGAAATACCCAGATGTGAAACACAATCGTATTGTTGTTACTACACCAGCGAAGAGACTTCTTCAGAAGGCGAGCCCACCATCGAAACAAGATTTAGGTTATCGACTGGTTATTAAAGGGTGACGGCTTGATGCCAGTGCTGCAATATCCACCCTTATACCAGTGAAAGGCATACGCGCCGCATGTGAAATGCAGTCTTAACACCTAAGGGACGGCTATAGAAATCGATGCGCGCAGAGCAAAATGCGCAATTTTCGCTGTTTAATTGAAGTATTTTTTCGTCGATTCGGTAAATCTATGAAATTTCCGTACTAGTTTGGTAGGAAAAGATTTTTTCTTTCCACTCATATAATCTTGATTAAGATATATGGGCCTAGTATAGATAAAAACGTTGATTTATTACGAAATTATGCTGAATTTGACAATTAGGTAACTGTATTGTATTGTATGAGGGCTATCACCATAAAAAACTGTACTTTTGATCTGCCATAGTTTTATACGACCCAAGAACTATCATAGAAAATAAAAATTGAAAACAATAATTAGTTTGCAACAAAAATGATAATGAATGTTGTTCGATACTAGTTCACCGATAATTCTCGCTATTACAAAGCTCATATCAGTCATTCATTTATTTCCAATGATTCAGAGTTGGGGCAAACGAGAAAAGGTTGAGTACTTATGGACAGTGGAAAAATTTTGAGCATTTGAAGAAAACCGATTTGCATAAAAGGCCTAGACCATAGGCATTATGCAGATTATTTTTCAGAAATATGTGTCTCCAGAGAAGTATTTTCGGTGCTTCTCTCACATACGCACTCATATTCAAATAAAGTTTTTTTAGTCCTTTTCGAAGCTTTGTTAATTATTTGACAGCTTGAATATCGAGAATCTGAAGGGTGTGTTTTATTTTTTTCAAATGGTTCCATATTATGCTGTGAAGGTGAAGTAAAGTTTTCGGTACTTATGTGTTAGACGGCGACAAAAATTTAAGTCGATCTCATTCGCTGGTTAGGAATTTTTCTCGAAAGTATCAGTAATCAATAAAAAGCAAAAGTCTTTAGCTACATCTTTGCTTGCCGGTTTTCCCAGATCGCCCTTTTATCTCGCTGTAGCATACGGAATAAAATTTCGTTTCTCAATCGCTTTTCTCCTTCAGTTTTACCACGCCTATGAATCGCTGAAAGCACGGAAAGCGTATCAACGTGTAGACAACTTCCCGCTGCATTAGAATCCACGCTTTTATTTAAAGGTGCTGTCGACGTGGTGGAAAATTCCAAACTGATTAACAATCTTTCAACCGTGATCGGTTGTTCCGCCTAAACCCCTTTCTCACGTTCCGTGAGTTGGCCGGAAGCAAAGTCGCCGGAAAGGTTCATAGCTAAGTAGAATGTGAAGGAAAGTTACAACAACGAATTTTTAGTAAGATAATGGCCTAATCTACCGCGTAATTCGGCAGTGATCTGCCATATATGCGTTTGAACGGCGGCAAGTATTGTTACTTTATTGAGGTTTTATTTTCTGCATTGACAGAAACTTCAAATAAAAACGCGTGATTATGACACATCGGAAAATTGTGTACCCGCTGACATGCTTTTCGTGCTTCTAACAATTTATACTCTTGAAAAAAATGGAGGCGAAATACGAGTGAGAAGTAAATTTTCTTACTGGATGTTACAGGGTTATGAAGAAATTTTCCAAGAACCGGCGATGTGTAGTTGTAGGCAAAGATTTAAGCCTCTAAATAGCTACAAATACTCTTATGAAAATTGCCTGTTTAGCGAATGAGAGTGGCTTCAAAATTTGTCACCGCTCAACAAACAAGCACCAATTTTTCTTTCACACTCAAACATCTTTCGTTGGGCAGAGGTTTTAACTCAGATCTTATTAACCGTTCGACAGCACAAATCTAAAAGATCTGAAAGACAAGCTCGATTTTTGAGAAGGACGTCTTAATGGGTTGTTGCAGCTGAAAGATCATTGAGTTTCGCACTCGGCGCCGTGTCGGTCGCGCAGCGCAATTTACATGCGGCGCCCGGTACGCTCGTAGTGTGAAGCTCTATATTTTTTGTAGCTGTAACCACCACGACCTTAGAAGTCTTTCTCGAAAACTAAGCATCTCCTTGGAATTTTTAAATCAAATTTGCCGAGACTTGTGTTGTTGAATAACTGCTGAATTTTTTGAGGAAAAACGTTTGCTCAGCGTAAGATGCTCAAGTATTGAATAACATATTCTTTCCCCTGTTACAGTGAAATACAAAGACCTGTCAAAAAACGTAGCACATCTTTCAATTTTTCAAAACATAAGTCATCGAATAACTGCTAAAATGTTTAGAAAGAGCAAAAGTACGCTTTTTTCGATTATGGGTGCTGATAGGGGAAGCAACGCATCATGCGCAATAATGAACGCACACTCTTCCTACACTCACTCGAGCTACATATTAGAAATACCTCCACATAAGCCTTGATTAGAGATGTTTAGTTGTAAAAGATCTGTTTTCAAGCTACGTTCTCGCAAGACAAGCGATACAAATGCTCATAGGCTTGAAAATTCATTATTGTACAAGAATGTGATAGTACCAATGAAAGATGAAGGCTTTTGAGAGGAGTAGTTATTCTTTGTATCAAAAAATTTCCTTAGATAGTTCAGTTGTGACATTCCATCCTTTATGTAACGATAAGATACCCTGAGTTATATACTTCACCAATAATCACCAATAAACTACCTACGACATCCAAGCGGCGGGGTAACACCGAGGCGTGAAATGTGATCTTCTCTTCGCTCTAACGACGTTTTGTGGCAACCTTTCGAAAAACCAACTTCATCGTCAAAATCCTTAGGGCTATTTAATAATTACTGAAACTTTAGTGAGAGCCGTATTGCGGCTCCAGCCGAGCAAATGAAGAAAATTGAGTGTGAAAAATAATTTTGTTTTTGCGTTACAATGTAATAAAAAGTTTTTCTGAAGTTAAACACGTTTTTGGAATCGCAGAGATTTAAGCTTCCGAATGATTGCCAAGCATCTAAAAGAAAAGTTTTGTGCAGCGGGAAGGGCCTTCAAACAAACGTGTACTTGAGCTGGTAACACGTCGTCCCTTAGGGGTTAAATAGTGCACGAACAACTCGGCATGAGCCAGAGATCAGAATTGGACCATAGCTTAGTCGTGGACTAAAATAACTATTCTTTCAAATCGCTCTCGGATGCAATTCAAAGTTTTCTTGCCTCCTCAAAGTGATCTTTATTCTGATATGCGCTTGTCAATAATTGAAACGTGATAAGTCATTTTCAATAAACCTTTTTACAAAAGTTGGCTCATGAAGTGTATTGAAAATTGCGAAGTATCAGATACAGTCCTGATGTTCATGAAAAAATTTAAATGTGATTCGTGCCGCGGATTGATATTACGTTTAGTACATGCACCCTAGTAGACAAGAAGTGTTCACCGAGTGCGAAACCCAATTTTTTTCGATTGTTGCAGAGCTATGAAAAGTCACTTCTAGAAACCAGGTAGACCGTCAAAATCGATAAGACTTGCTCCATCTAGTGATCAAAATCTGATTACAAAAAACGTTCTGTCTGGAGATAAATGCTTCAATGTGGAATAAAGTTTATTTCGACTGTTACAGCGCCAAAAACAAGTTATTTGAGAATAAAATATCTTCGATTTACTTGATTTGAGCTATCGAACGACTACCGAAACGTTTCACAAAAACAAAAAAAACGTTTTCACTGAGGACCTTAAACAGGGCCGAGATAACGGAAAAGTAAGAAACGTTTTTATGTATAAAATATCTTATGTGATGGTTTTGTTAAAACTTAAAGATGAAGATTTTTGTATCCAAAAACGCCATTTGAGGGAAGTTTTACTTTTTATGTTTGACTCAAATAAAACTGCCGCCATCAAAAGGGAAGACTTTTTTGCACTGTATAGTGACCGGAGGCGAAAAGTGTACCCATTTTGACAATCCGAAGCGCAAACGATCGAGCACCGATCCCGGATAAACAACAAAATCGGCTGCAAAACAGATTATTCACGGAAAGAAGGTTGGGTGTGCATAAAATGGGGTCAGAAAGGCGTCCTCTATTACGTGCTGTTGAAAAATGGTGAAACGTTTAATGCAGCACTTTATCAACAACAATTGATCAGATGAAACCATGAATTGCAGTTAAAACGATTGGAATGGGCTAAAACGACAGAGTGGTTCCTGCTGCATGACAACGTTTAACCTCATGTTGCAAATCCGATCGAAATCGTTATAAAAGAGTTGAGGTGGGTGATATTCTGAGGTTTCACCTTTCCCACCCTACAATCCCGACATTGCATGAAATTACCAAAACCAATTTACAAATTTTGGTTTCCACATCATCCGTGAGCGCTCGGTTAATTTGCTTCCTTTCTTCTGCTTTTGATTTAGGCCTAACATCTTTTCTAAATCAACAAGTAGAAAGCCCGCCCAACGGTCCATCACCGAAATCCCTTTCTTGCAAACGACATCGTGAAGACCTGGATATGGCCTTGCAAGGTTACGTCAGGAAACCAAGGGATATCATGTACACGGCCAGCAATACACCATTTGAAATATGTGCTGGGGTCCACACAACTAGTGAAGACGGACCATCTAAGTATTCAAGTAAGTAGGTAAGTAAATTGCAAACTAACAAAATCGAAAACAAATCTACCATAATTTTCTTCGATGGCATCCACAACTTGTGAAAAAAATGTGGAAATTGTAAATTTATACTGTCAAGTGGCTGTTGAAAATCTCGAAGAAAAGCATGCTGATAAGTACTGTATTTGCCGCAGCGATGAATGCTCGCTCTTCGGAAACGAGCTCCAACTACATACCACAACTGCCTCCACATAGACCTCTATTACAGGTGTTCAGTTGCGGAATATGTGCTTGCAAGCTACGTTCTTTTGAGACAAGCTTTACAAATGCACAATAGAAGTTGGAAATCTGTTTATTTTCCTACAAGGATGTGATATTACAGCTGAGAAATAGTGGTTTTCTAGACAGGTAGTCCCTCTTTATAGTAAAAAATCTTTGTAGAAGCTTCATTCGTGATCTTCCATCCTTTATGCAACGATAAGATGCTTTTGACGTATAAACTTCCTATAATTACCACTACACCAGCTCTAGAGTGCAAGTGGCGGGGTTACAATTTAGGCGTGAAATGCAGTCTTTTCTTCGCTCTTATAGCGCTCTATGATAACGATTCAAGAAAGCCGATTACTTATTAAAATCTTTGAAATCTGGGCTATCGAATAATCACTGAAACTTGGGTGACCAATCATGCAGAAGTCCCGTTCGAGCAAATGAACAAATTGATGGTGGAACATAATTTTATTTTCGATGCTATAACGCAATAAAAAGTTTTTCTCTAAAAATCAAACATATCTTTGAAGTCGCAGAGATTTAGGTTTCTGAATGACTACCAAATATCTAAGAGAAAATATTTTGCCTTGCGAGAAAGGCTTTCAAACAATCGTAAACCTCAGCCGGTACAAGTCGCTCCTCAAAGGTTAAATGCTCAATACTTGACATTTAAAGCTTACCGAATTTATCAATTTATTTTTTGACCCTTCCAGATAGTCATATTACAAAATTGGCTTACTGATGAAGGACTTTGATATTCTATTAGGCGTACAAATATGACTCCGCCGTTTTTACGGTTCAAATATGCAATTAATGCAAAAAATTTCATTCTAAAGTTCATTCTAATGTAATTTCCACTATTATGAATAAGATCTCTACAATTTTTTGACAAATTGTAAGTGCCATCGCAGAGAAATTTAGTGATTTTTTTTGATTTTGCTAAGTTGTAATTCGAATTTGGCAATTCCACGCAGAGTTGGGAAAGCAGAGTGAGCAAGATAAAACCTCTTGAGACCTCCCACCTAAGTTCTTTTATGACGTCTTCGATCGGGTTTGCTACATGAGGTTTACAGACCATTTCAATCGTTTTATTTGCAATTCATGCTTTGATTCGATTAATTGTTGTTGACAAAGCGCTGCTTCAACCGTTTCACCAGACCACCTCGTAGTAGAGGACGCGTCGCTGATTGAATAACGTCGAAAATACAAGTTTACAAAATAAGTAAATTAAGGGAAAGGAAGGGTTAAAAGGAAAAGATTAAATAGTACCTTACAACGCACCTCTTGTACACAATATTAGTTAAATTGGGCTCGATAATTATGACTATCTAAATATTTTTGAGCTTGTTAAACCTATTTAGAGCTTTGTTTGTCTTATAAACTAGGCAATAGAATAGTGATTTTGGGGAAAAATTGTTAGTCTGTTCTCTATTGATCACTAGGCAATGCTAGTTTCAATACGACGCTGTGATTGCGACAAGTTTTAGGTTGCATTATAATAAAAAAGGATATAGCTGTCGATGTTGATTGATTCCTAGAGAGTTGCTGTTCATCCGACTTCATGAACACTGTTGAAAGTGTGACAAAGCGTTTGTGGTCCTTAAAGTGACTCGCGGTGGCCTACCGATGTATTAAGTTAATACCGTTGGTATCTCAGACGATGATAGTGACAGTCTTCGAGCCGCAGAGGGATCAGAAGCTTGGCGAGCCCAGGACGCCGAGTGGAGCCAATGATGCTTGCGTGTTGCAAGATATCTCTAACCACTGCGACATACAAGCCACAAATTACTTTAGAAAGTTGTATGAATTACCGTGAAAATATTACCTGACTTTCATTACAATAACTTGATCTCTCTCGATATGCCTCATCGTGAAACGTAATGCAGCGAATGTAATCGAACGCATGGTCTCGATTGATATGAGATGTACAAGAACTGAAAGGGCATCCAACACTGGAGGTTCTTCCAGAACGAGTAAATATCTGTGCGTTGGATCAGCGCTTCTAAGTAGTCCACTAAGTATGTTACCACCACAATATGGTGGACTATGTAGCATGACAACTTGTCCTGAAATTACGAATTATTGGAACACAAGACCTACAAGATATACCAATCCTACTAAGAGTATCCGCGAAAGTCTGCGTTTTTTGCAGAAAAACTCAACATGGACCTTTTGAAGGGGGTATTCCAGAGTTCACTGCATTCTTAAAAGTGCTGCTATCCATACGAGCCAATCGATCGGCAGCAGTATGATAAAATTCAGTTAGACATTTTGCGCTTGTAATTGATAAAATCTGCTCAGCAGGTATCCGAACAAAATACACATATTTATCAGTAATCGTGTAGATCATCCACCTAAATAGAGTAAGATAAATGCAGAATGTTTTCAAAGCCAAAATAAAACAATGTATTCTCTACCACTGTTCCAATAGGTCTTCAAAAGTTCCGAAACCATCGTTGAATATCATGAAGTCACGCTCCCGCGCAATGTCGAACTGATCGAGACGATAACTGAAGCAGACTCATACTATTACCTCTAAACCAATATGTTCATAACCGTAAAGTATATCTCTTTCACCCAATTTTATAGCACGCCTACTGATTATTTTGATTGAATTTTCAATACAGGCAAGCAATAATTAGGTTCAAACTCTAATCTCGTTAAAACATAGCAAATAATCAAATTCTCGGTTCAAAATGGGCCCACTGTGTAAAAAATGTACGCTTAACAATCTCTCAAATTTGCTTGGATTCGCTCTTTAGCGGAATTTTAGTGAATGACCTCTGTCATACAAAAATTCTTCTATGTGTTCAAACATATACATGAACCTTTATCAGTCGAACAGCAGTATATTTCTATCTTTCAATTGTGATAGGAACATTCATATTTTGCCTCTAAAAGTGTATTAACGGTGCTAAGCATTCGCACGCTATAACACTTTGGCACTATGATATCCGTACTCACAGCGTCTTTTTTTTTACTGTGCGGATCACAATTCTTTCAAAATCAATCGTTTTTCGCCTTCTTCTTGAACTTCCTAGAATGCTGGATGAGCGCGTTTCTTTGCAATCTCGAGGACAACGTGGCTATGGCGTTCCATAGGGTGTTTATTGTTGACACTGAGGGTGAGGTTCACCCCATGCTCATTGCGCCAAGCATCACAAACTCCACAAACACTCGGCCACGGCATCTCCACCCCATCCCCCTCCCCCCTTTCCCTATATATACCATATAACAACAATTAACCAAATCAAAAGCACACAAAGAACTGCAATCGATCATATTATATATGAGTTTCACTCTCCAACAATCCTATTCGAAATCAAGGTGAAAAATCATTCAACAACAAGGGCCCACGAATTCATTACACTACCTAGACACTGCAGATTCCTTTCTTAGGATCTCTTCCACAAGTTCGCTGAACGCACACTCTTTGACGACCATGGCACATCTGTGGCCCATGCCTGTCGAATAGCGTTTTTTGGAACATAGTTAACTCCGCATTGAACTCAAGATGTTTGGTTCATGACTCTCCGAAAACGCAGGGTATCTCAGTATCTCACAATGCATTCACGTCTCCCTAACTTCGACATATTCGTTATGTCCTAGATTGCTTCCTTGTTCTTGAGGCCCTTTTGTGTGTTATTTGATGACAAAAGAAAAATTCGCCCAATAATAAATCACTGCATTATCAGTCTTTCTAGGTTGGATCACACCAATAGTTAAACTATATTTATGTGTCACTTTAACACTATATTTGATTCGTCATTACAGTTTTTCCTTTTTTTTTCACTGTGCAGATCCCAGCACTTCTAGCAGTCAATTCGTTTTCGCGTCTGCTTCTTCAACGGCGTAGAAGACTGGTTGAGCGAGTTTCCTGGCAATTTAGAAGACACCGCTGCTGTGATGTTCCATAGGACGTTATTGTTAACTGCCGGAAAGAAGAGGGGAGGGAAGAGGTGGGGCTGGGCTTTACGAGCGTCGTGACCAACATCACAAACTCTCGGCCACGGCGCCCCCTATTTATGTATCACTTTCACGATTTCATATCCCAGGATTCCACCTCACCTTCGAAAAACGACTTTTTGTAATCATAGAGAATTAAAAATACATATCCATGAAAGAGCCCAGAAGAGCATCTGTGATCGACAAGTTGTCAGTTGACTACAAAAGTCCAGGAAAAAAGTTCTGCGAGGTGAAGAAATCCAGGAAAAAGCCATGAACATCAAAAGTACGATGCACGTTTGTGATGTTATAATCAATATAACCATGAATGTTGAATGATATGCAGAACTTTATAGCTCACAATGGTTAAACCCGCGTTTCACCCATATCGGTGGCGCTTGTTACAACTACACCACAGATACTACCGCTTGGTTACCATTATTTTCTTCAATATAAGGCATCGTAGTTGTCCACAACCATATGCTAACGAGTTTGATTAAGAAAGCTCATATCGGTATCACACCCATCAAATGAAAATTTACTAGGAATCAGGTTGTTTTCCATTACAGCGACCCATTTTTTGTGAACATCTTTTTTTGCGGGCAGTAAATTTCCATCACACTTCTGGTAATCATTCAAAATATATTTCGGGAAGTTCAAAAATGTACTTGGTAGTGCAAAACGGGTTCATACGCGGTGCACCTTATAGCGCATATTTCCCCTATTAAACTGAACATTTTCCTCCGTTTCTTGAAGATTTCTAGGTTTTTTGTATTGAACTTGTAGAAAAAATTCTGTTCTGTCATTCCGCAGGTTTATATGTTCATTTCCATTCCATATTGCCAAATCAATCCGCTACTGAGACTAAGCCTAAGCAGCCGAGGCCTATGTACGAAGAGCTGATAAACATGTACGTGCAATCGCGGAATATCGCAAACGTGCGTTTGATATAAAGTTTTTAAGCGGTGAAAAATTCCCAAAAAAATAACAAATCGCACGAGCATGTGAATCGTGCTGCGCCATTGATCGAGCCGTCCCAAAAAGCGGCGATTTCGAGTGTGAACGGTAATCGTTTTATTGCTTTTACACCTTCTATGGAGACCTTTTCAAAACCAAATTCAGTTTCAAATTTGCCGAGATTGTTCTGTCGAGTGAGTACTCAAAAACTGTTGAAAATCCATCTAAAATCATCGCCGCGCAATCGAATCTTTTTGAGTACTCCGAGATGGAACTCAATTTTATTCTCACTCGTACAACGGTGTCAAAAACAGAGAAAAAAATACCCGCTTAAACGGAGGAAAACTATAAATAAACAAAAAAATTGAGCCCTTTCGGGGGCAGTTGAATTCGGTGCAAGCGTATTTCATGCGAGAGAACGCAATTTTTGTGATTGAACTAAAAATTCTCTTGTGTTCCAAGGAATTATAGAATTTCTTTGATATATTGATACAGCGCAACTTTTCTATCCGGTCATATGTTTTTGATGTGTACAACTCTCCTAAGTGCAAGAAAACTTCGAGGACGATACGTAATTCTCTCTTCGCTCTTGCAGTGCACCATAAAACCCTTTTCAATGTGTATGCTTAGTTTTGGATCTGACAAGATTCATGTCACCGAATGCTCAACTATTGCACATCGCCTTGTAAAAAGCGATCCATAAAATCCTAGCCGAGCAAATAAATCTGAGTTTGAAACATGTCTTTATTTAATTGCTAGAGCGCTCTAAGAACCTTTTTCAAAATACAAGTAAGGCCTTGAGATTTACGAAAAACAAGCTATCCAATGACTACTAGAAGTCTGTGAAAAAGCTTTTTCCAGCGAAAGAGGCTTAGTCACGAAAGGATTAAGGCGCTGGATTGAAATCACTTTACGCAAGCCTCGTGGGTTGGTTGCCAAGTCGTGTCAAAGTTCCACAAATAACACATGTGGTTGTTGTGTTATTGAAAATTCGAGCAGTGTTCCAAAAATTTGGGATAACCTGTGTATAAAATCAAATTTTCGACGATGCTCAAGAGATTCCACAAATTGGAGTTCCCACGTCAGCATAACGCGATGGCCGAGTGGTTAAGGCGTTGGACTTAAGTTCCAATGGACGCAAGTGCTCGTGGGTTCGAACCCCACTCGCGCTACAGTTTTGCAAACAAGGCAAAATGTGAAGATTCTACAAATAGCTCAAATGGTCACTGTGTAATCGACGATTTCCATGAGCCCCGAATAGACCAAATAAAAGATAACAGGTACCTTCTGTACTTGTTCTTAAACACATTTTACTTTTCATTATTTTATGATGCTTCTACGAGTGGATAGACTGAAGTCACAAATCCTATAGCGCGATGGCCGAGTGGTTAAGGCGTTGGACTTAAGTTCCAATGGACGCAAGTCCTCGTGGGTTCGAACCCCACTCGCGCTACAGTTTTGCAAACAAGGCAAAATGTAAAGATTCTATAAATAACACAGATGTTCATTATGTTATCGAAGATTCAAGCAGTTTTGCATGAACCCCTCAAATGAACCAAATTTTAGATAACAGGTTTCTTCGTACTTCTTGGAAAACTCATTTTACGTTTCATCATTTCATGTTCTGCTTAAAGAAGAAAATCAGGAACCAGTTGATAGACTGAAGTCACAAATCGTATAGCGCGATGGCCGAGTGGTTAAGGCGTTGGACTTAAGTTCCAATGGACGCAAGTCCTCGTGGGTTCGAACCCCACTCGCGCTACAGTTTTGCAAACAAAGCAAAATGTAAAGATTCTATAAATAACTCAGATGTTCATTATGTTATCGAAGATTCAAGCAGTTTTGCATGAACCCCTCAAATAAACCAAATTTTAGATAACAGGTTTCTTTCGTACTTCTTGGAAAACTCATTTTACGTTTCATCATTTCATGTTCTGCTTAAAGAAGAAAATCAGGAACCAGTTGATAGACTGAAGTCACAAATCATATAGCGCGATGGCCGAGTGGTTAAGGCGTTGGACTTAAGTTCCAATGGACGCAAGTCCTCGTGGGTTCGAACCCCACTCGCGCTACAATTTTGCAAACAAAGCAAAATGTGAAGATTCTACAAATAGCTCAAATGGTCACTGTGTAATCGACGATTTTCATGAGCCCCGAATAGACCAAATAAAAGATAACAGGTACCTTCTGTACTTGTTGAAAAACTCATTTTACCTTTCATTATTTTATGATGCTTCTACGAGTGGATAGACTGAAGTCACTAATCATATAGCGCGATGGCCGAGTGGTTAAGATGTTGGACTTACGGCCGAGTGGTTAAGACGTTGGACTTAGGTTCCAATGGACGCAAGTCCTCGTGGGTTCGAACCCCATTCGCGCTACAGTTTTGCAAGCAAGGCAAATTCAAAAGTTTTTACAAATATCCTTTCATCATTATTTGAGCCAACATGTCATGTGATCTGGTAAGGGCTCTTGTACAGCTAGAGACACGTGTTTCGTCCTTATATACTCATCAGCCGGGCAAAACCCGTCGTCTGTCGGTCTTTTTATAGTCAGTTCTCTCGGGAGCGTTACACTGCTTATAGGCACTCGAGATAAATTTATAGTTATGACAAAAGTACCAGCCAATGAGCAATCGAGTGCTCAACACTCTGTGTTAGGTGAATGTTTCACTTGACAGAGAGTGTAAGGCGTACGTCGTCGATGACTCTCTATAAGGAGTGTAACGCTCCCGAGAGAACTGGCTATAAAAAAATCGACAGACGACGGGTTTCTGCCCGGCTGATGATCTGTAAGGACGAAACACGTGTCTCGGGCTGTACAAGAGCCCTTACCAGACCACATGACATGTTGGCTCAAATAATGATGAAAGGATATATTGAAATTTGAGCGTGGTCTAAACAAATCACTCGAGATAAAGGTATAATTCTACAAATAACTTAGATGGTCATAGAAATGTAAAATGAGTTTTCCATGAACCCCTGAAATAGACCAAGTATTAGATAACAGGTTCCTTTTGTACTTCTTGAAAAACTCATTTTACGTTTCATCATTTTATGGATGCTTATACGAGTGGATAGACTGAAGTGTCTAATGTTATAGCGCGATGGCCGAGTGGTTAAGGCGTTGGACTTAAGTTCCAATGGACGCAAGTCCTCGTGGGTTCGAACCCCTCTCGAGCTGATGTTTTGCGGATGATGAATGATGGTCGTATTATCGACGATTTTAACAGAGTGTTATAAAAGTGTGCATTGCCTATGTGTTATACAATAAATCCGTTCCGTATATACTGACAATTCCATTTCAGGTTTCAATATTCCTGTAATGTTTTGGGGAACACAAAATTGAAGCGTCCAGGCCACATCTCCATGGGTCGAGTGGTTGAGGTGGTGGGCTAAGATTTCAAACTACGTATGTAACTATGCGTTCGAGTCCCAGTCGAGCTGAGGTTCCGCAAATAACGCAAATGGTCGCTGTTTTACTGAAGTATCGCACAATTACCTAATTCTGACTATTGTCACTTAGTAAGATAGCAATCTCTTCTTGTGTGCTGACCATATAATTTTTCGTCGCAACACTTCAGCAATGCTAAGGAAATGAGGAATCTGTGTAGAAGTGTTCGATTTGAGGATGCAAGACAGAGCGTAATAAATGAATGGGTAAGGCTCTAAATTTAAGTTTCAACGGGCGGAAGCTCCGTAAGTTCAAACCCCAATCGTTTTCGCGCTCTGAAAAAATCGGAAATGTTTGATGCGCGGTGAAGAATTGGCACAAATACTATCAATAGTGGGGGGATTGTGTAAAGTTTGTAGGTCTTCTTCTTCCGCCAGTGTTGTAAATCTCAATTTACATCTCAGCATTTCAGCGATGCTCAAACGGAAGAGTAATCTCAAGCTTACATCCTGTTGAGCGATGATCGAGTGGTTAGGACGCTAAGTATATTGTAAATAGACCAGACGTGTAGTGTAGAAAAGCAGTTTATGTTTCAGTCGGTGGGTGTACTTATAGGTTTCAGCTCAGTCTGTCGAATCGTCGCAAATAGTACAAGTGCTCGACGTGTAGTTGACTATTGGCCCAAAGTTCAGGATCGAAATGTCCGTATTCGGTTTTGGCATTGTCACTCTAACTAGAAAGGATACACTCAGTTTCACTGATTTACTTGTAAGCCCTACTATGAGTATATGATGAAGTTATTTGATTTAAAGGCAGAATGATTCAAATATTAGCTATTCGAAGCCATGTCAATGGTCGACACTCTGTTAGGAGAATGTTTGTGACAGGGATATTCAGTGGACTAGTCATATCATGTCGCTCAACAAGTGAACCAAAATCGTACATTAGGAGAGGAAAACGAATGAGGAGACATATGGCGTCGAACACGATTCCTGGCACAGAAGTACCGTTTATAACGACATACAAGCTGCTGTTATTTAATTTTGCTCTTGATTTGTTTCTTACATACCTAACATAGAGATGTTGAAGAACGATTGGTGACAACAAGGTAGCTCTGTAGTGTAGTGGTAGCACACGTTACCGGTATGGATGAAACACGGGTTCGACTCACGTCTGAGGTCGTGTTTTTGATCACCACTCAGTTCTCTTGGGTATATACAAAACATCATAGCACTGCGAAAAATGCAGTAAGAACACTAGCAATATTGAGTATTGATTTGATCTGAATAACTGAAGCGTGGAAAAGCGTAGTACTTCTTTCTCACGTACCGAGTTATGATATAGAAGAATTCAACGTTTTCTGATTTTACTTGATATGTAGCTCTTCGTATCAATGCGAACAGATCTGATTCGATTAACACGATTGTGTAGATCAGTCTATAGAACACATAAAATAGTAGCCGAACAAGCAGTAATAAATGTGGATCAACTGGCAACATTCTGAAATATGTAGAATTCTTTTAATTCAAAATTTTTATATCTCAAACTGCAAATTATTTGCAAAGAAATGGATATGTGAACTGACGACTTATAAATACTGCCGTGAAACCGACTAGATTCTCAAATGAATTTATAGTGAATATATAAATATGACTCATAATCTCAGCGCATTTGGCAATGTCGTAAATCTAGAAGCACAGAGAGAACTTCCTGGTCTCAACTTGACAAAATAATCGACATGGCTAAAAGTTTCAAAGTTTTATGATTTGTTGGTGATTGAATATTCTGCCTTATTTATTCGTTTGTGGGTGGAGGCAAGCATTTATGCGCCTTCTGAGTGCGATAAACACTCTGCTTCAGAGCAATTTTCTAGTTGTTTGTCCTATCTAAATGATAATCCGCACTCATAAAACTAATCTGCTCGTCAAAAAAATGTTTAAAAATGTGAACACAGTGTTTTAATGTAGAATTTGAAGAACTTTGAACCTTTTACGAGAAAAACATATGGGGCGTCATCGAATTTTTTAGGTCTCGTACATTAGTGTCCTTACTTTGATAGAAAAACGATTTGTATTATATGTTGTATTATATGAATATTGGTTTGCAGCTAATAAGTTTCCTGTGTGCTCGCAGTTTTTTGTTTTTATGTTTTTACTTCAAAACTAGAGTGAAAGAGTGAGAAAGATTTTCAGTGAAGGCATGTGGCGCAGTTGTTAGAGGTCTGTCTCGCACATGAGTTCAGGTTCGATCTCGTGCTCATGGATCACCAATCCATCCATTCCTCCGGGGCCGGTAAATTGGTACCAGAAGACTGGTTTCAGTCTTGTCTATGAGCACTAACTCGATACAGCGGAGGTCATAGCGAGTCATTGTAAAGGCCAGATATGCATTCAATCACTTCAAACGAAATTAAAAACTGACGACGAGTGCTTGGCGCATACCCAAAGTATTGATCAACGCAAAGAGCTTTATGCTCTTAATTTTTAACTTTCACTAACTAAAAATTTATATTGAAGAAGTCAGGAGAAAGTCAAAGTTTACGGACGAAGGAATGTCTATTTCATTAATAAGATGAGACTAGAAGTGATGCATGTATAACAAAGGATATTTATTGAAAAATTACAGAGTAATTGATTTAACTACATCCCATGCACATATAGACATTGAATGGATAAATGAATGAGCGTTAAAGAAAAAATGTACTGAAGAGAAGAAATTGAAGAAAAAAAATGATGATGATGGAAAAAAAGTACATTGTCAACATATAAATGTTAGAGAAATGATTGATAGACACTGGCGCGCTAATATGTGCCACTTAACCAGTCATCTCAGTGCTCTGCTACCTATCTACAATATATGAATTTTCTAGAAATTTTCTAGACACTCGCATTTTCAAATAGAACTTGTGCAAACAACTTTTTGCAGTATAGTTCGACTTAAACCTTGGAAAAAGCAAAGTTTACACGTGAGCGACGGATACGATGTGGAGTTGATTCCAAAAATATTCAAACAACGTCCACATGGACCAGCTACTAAGGGGAACAAAGATGGT
This sequence comes from Parelaphostrongylus tenuis, assembly GCA_019055375.1. Lineage (NCBI taxonomy): Eukaryota > Metazoa > Nematoda > Chromadorea > Rhabditida > Metastrongylidae > Parelaphostrongylus > Parelaphostrongylus tenuis. Next base: position 114,967 of record JAHQIW010002093.1, read on the forward strand.
ACAATGTTTTGCCTCGTTCACGTGCTTAAAGAGAGTTGTTAAAGAATGAAATAATACACAAAATACAACAAACACAGATGCAACATGCAGTTTCGTGCCGTAGCACACACGACGGCAAAAAAGTTGCCACCACCACAAATAAAACAACTGTAAAACACCTTGTTCCGCATTGGATAAAACCTCAATGGTTACATTATGAATCCATCATTATTAGGCATCATTAAGCATCATTAAATGTGATTGAATGCTTATATACTCTATATAATGACTTGTTGTGAGGCACCGATATGACAACCGGCGTTGCTATCCACCTATAGGATTCTTGCACATATTTACCAAACAAGGAAGGATGGAAGGATTGGTGACCGGAGGCTGAGGGACCAACCGACAAGATCCGTAATGAAAGACATCTCTAACCACTGCGTTACGCCCGCTCCTGCAAACGTTGCTATATAACTTCTGTTCCATCAACGTTTCGTCGCTTTTTATCTGGTAATAGAGTGACGATGTCTTAGAAAGCCAACTTTTCTTCAGCCTATTCATGAATATGAGAGTCAATAGTTCATCTAAATAATTATGCTTTTCATAATAATTGATTTCACAAACACCGAGGACTAAATTTGTAAGGACGAACGGCTGTGAACAGTCGATTGTAATCACTGCGGCATTGGAGAAGAAGACGTCAAAGTGTTGGTCGAATATGAAATGTACAAAAATCTTTCATATGCTTATCAATGAGGCAAGGTATAAGTGGTTATCTCCATTTTCTAACAGATCTGACATGCGTGGCTCAGAAATGATTATTGGCATATTGAAATTTGAGCTGTGGTCTTGTGAAAACACTCGAAAAAAAAGATGTGATATATTAAGTATACCAGCCAAGAGCAATGAGTGTCGAACATTCTGTGTTCGGTGATAATTAGAACGTTTGTCGTTGCTAACTCTTAGTGTGAGGACTGGATCACTCACACAGGATTGGCAAAAGACGAGAAAGAGTAACTGTCCGACTGACGAGACTGCAAGGTCGAAACACGTATATCAGGCTCTATAAATCACCCCATTTTAACAGACAACATGATATGCGTGGCTTAAAAATGAGTATTTGGCATAAAGAAAAAACAGTTTTGAAAATAGTTAAAATGCTTGTGATTAATATTAACCATCTGCATCTATTCAATTCTATTGTTCACTTCCTTACCACGCTTTCTTCATGCACGGTGAGGTAAACAAGTCGACAGGATAGTAATCTGATTAGGACACTACAATGTATGTGTATAATTGCAAGTTTGATCGGCATGAAAAACAACACAAAGAAGGAATAAGGCATAGAATCGGAAGACACCATGAACCGCATTCGAGTCGTTCAAGAAAGCTAGCGGCCGCATATAGGAGTCCAAGCCTTGCTCACTTCTTTCGATTAAACACTCCTCTAACGCTCTTTCATAAAGTAGAAACTTGGACTGGAAGTTCAATAACGTTAGAACATCTGAGCAGCACCGACAGAGCGCTTGAATGAAGGTTTACGATATTCAATTGATTACTCACAACGTCTAGTCGTCCACTGTTAAAGTTAAATCTGCTACGACTTTCTCAAGGATTGTATGGTCTTGTAGAATTTCACTAAGTTCATTTCCAACGCTTAGACATTGCCTTCGACTTAGTTGAATGCTGATGCGTGAACGATCAAGATGGTCGACATTGATGTTGATCCACATCGCTCCAACAATCCGTCTCTTATCCGATTGATGCTTGTTTGAATGGGTCGATGTTCATTACCATACTCGTGTTTGAAAAAAACCAAGGTCGCCGACATTCCTATCATCGCATTTTCGAAGGAACAGATCTGTGGCATCGTAGACGAAGCCACATGACTGGTTACGTCTTCCCATCTCAGTCACATCTTCGACGTCATATGTCCTTCTAGCCTGTATGCTCATGTTTATCATAGGAGGATCAGATTCAAGTAGGTACGCATTATATGTCCAAATCGTTTCCAAAGTTTTTCGAGATTCAGTTAGCCTAGAATGGCCTTGAGATTTTGGCAGCCCCAGCCCCTCATCCTAACGCGCGCTGCCGTATCGACCTTTCGCGAGCCAGAAAAATGAGACGTTCTCATTATGCTGTTTTTCTTTTCGGTGTTATTTCTAACCAGAAGAGTTCTGAAATCGAGTTTAATATACTCATAGATAGCCTGCAGTCTCTCTCGGAATGGTCGATAAACTAATATCTTTAGCGTTTCTCTTATAGTTCCCGTGATTGCAAGCGTTTGGCCAAATTGGGTCTTAACATGAGAATCGTAACACGCGAATACAGTCAGCACGCAGCAGTAGATATGTTCACTCAAATACAGGAGGTGTGTGTCAGATTAGTGCAGCAGGAATGAGGAGCACATCTCTTGGATTCATCTACGCTTCGCTTGAATACAAGGTTCTTCTATCCGTAATTTCTAGATTATCACCTAAAATCGCGCCATGTGGTCTTCCGACCAACCAAACAGATTTCTCTGCGGCGTGAATTTCAAAGTAACATATACTACATGACAGTACGTAACAGATTAGTTCTTTTCATAAGTTTTGGTACTATAGCAATAGGTGCCAAATTTAACCAGAACTAATCAAAATTGCTTAACGACATGCCTGTAATTATTTTTGAGTCATGCTTGTAGTCTGTTATAGGCACTATACAGTGCAATAGACGTGTTTTAACCTTTCAGCCTCTTCAGTTACACGATGCCTTTCGTTTGAGAAAATCCCTCTTGGGGAGAATCCCCTTAAGTGGAACCATAGACGTAATATTTACATGCGACGTCAAGTGATAAAGGATAAAGCTCTCGGCGTTGATTAATTCCTTAGAGATAAGCTATGCATTAGCATTTAACTTTTAATTTCGTCTGAGGTGATTGAATGCATATCTGGCCTTTTAAAATGACTCGTGGTGGCCTCCCGCTGTACCGCGCCAGTGCTACCTATCCTACCAAACAAGTCTGAAACCCGTCTAGTAGCAACTTACCGATCCCGGAAGGGTCGATGGCTTGGTGAGCCATGAGCGCGAGATCAAACCACTGACCTCGTGTGCGAGGCAGTGCACTTCTAACCAATGCACCACATGCGCCCCTATCAAGTGATAAAAATCACACAACGGGCAATGTTGTATACTCGATTGCTCTTGGCTGGCAATCGTGAAACATCATATCATACCACTCGTTTCGAGCATTTTCTTAAGACTACGCTCAATTATCAGTACGGTTCATAATTATTTTTGATCCACGCATTTGGTTTTTTATAGGCTCTTATTCAGAGGGATTGGTACAAACGATAAGCACCATGCAACTGACGAGCCTGCAAGCCCAAAACACGTGTATAGACTGTATAAGTGCCCATGACAGACCACATGCATAGCTCAAAGATAATTAAAAGGTATATCGAACATTTGGGCATCGTCTTGAGAAAACACTAGCAGCGAATGCTCAGCAGCACTCTTTAAAGTATTCAGCAACTTCTAGCCAGCTCAGTTAGCTTCCTGCAGTCAATTTGGTGACATGCAGCCATGCCTTGTCTTGAAGCAGCATGAGATTGCGGCGACATCAACGTGATAGGCTCCTGTCCCCAAATATGATGAGCATACCCTTTGGCGCGAATCAATTCGGGCGTAGAGTTGGAGTTCCTCGTTGACCTGGTGGCAACAATTGATTCGGGCGAAGTGACTCTTGAAAAAATCCACTTTCGTTGACTGTGTTCGCTTGGACACATCCTTGAGACTTCACAGGTCGATGTTCTCTAAGATGGTCTGTGCAGAGCGTACAGTCAGTACTCGTAAACCATCAAATTGCGATGAAAGCTTCGTTGAGCGGCTATAATGCGGAAAGTATGGACAAGTTTGGTAATAAAAGAAAGCTTAGAAAATTCTACAAAAAGCGATATTGATTTGTTGTCCGAGAGATGGCAGAGATATGTTCAGGTTGATGGCGCCTACTTTTAATAGTATTATTAAGCATAATTACTTCCGCTTAATTAATTTGGTATTTATTGCTCTAGTGCCAAAACTTATGAGATGACCTTATAGCTAGCCTACTTAGAATACACAGTAAAGATAGATCGCATACTATGAAACGATACAGCAAAGTTTCTTCTATATTTCCGTCATGATTTCAGTTGCCCTACGAGGCGGGGCACGCACACTAGAACCATCGCGAGCGCTTAGTGTTAATTCATGACGTTTTACCAACCATTACCATGATATGATGCTCCTCATATTTTCGCTCTACTTGTTAATCTTTTTAACTTTCATTTCGAAACTTCTATAAGGCTTCTAAGTTTCTAGAAATATTTATCGCGGACTTATAAGCCATTAAAAGCGTTCACGCTCAATATTTACATCGCACTGCATTAATGGGCAAGAAGGACAACGCTTTATTTGATTCATTTTTAATTAAAACATAAGCTGGATAAGAACACCAAAAAGTGATATCAATTTTGCGGTTCGTACTGGTTAGAAGTTTGCTGCAAGACCATCAAAACACCTTTCACTGATGGTGTCAGTTATTTCTCAGACAATCGTTTACACAAACGCATCTACATGGAATCTTATACCACAAACGACAATCGGGAACATGAAATTCTTCAAGATTAAGACAACTTCATTTGCAAAAAGTTTGAAGCCTATATGTAAGATTAATATGGGAAAAGAATCGGGCGAAAAAAGTGCTAAAATCTGCACAATAAATGTGAAGACAGTTAGTGTAAAACAACTAAGAATTACTGATTGTACAGCTCTTCACAGATTATATCTAACAGAGTTTCTACCTTATATGACTACCGATTGCACAGAAGAAGCGCAGCAAATACGCTTAGACATGGCTCTATTAAAGCAGAAGAAAAAGCAGGAAAAATATGATTGGAGTAAATATACGCGATCCACTCTGCTAATCCTGCCCGTATTACGTTTTTTCGGACAGTAATTTACTTGTAGACGATCTTATGATGAGAAGTTGTGCTAAAAATTTCGTATAAAAAAAATTGATCATGGAGATGGGTGTATTTGGATTGAAAGATAAAATTATTGTGGATTAAAACAGAATGTTATGAGCGATACAGAGAGCTATTTTAGGAGTATGACACAATTATACTGCAATATTTCGATCAACACTATAGTGAAGAAATACGAGTTCATCACAAAAATGTGAAAACGATACCGCACTTCTCAGCGCTTTCAGTGCTTATTAGATGCAATTTTCATAAAGAAATAAATGTTAGAAACAATTTCTAACGCTTGAACAAGCGAAGTTACATCATAGGGATTTTTGAAGTTCTCACAGAAAAACTATTGTTGTGGTTAAAAATTACTGAAGTTGAAAATAATTACATAAAATACTTAACGAAGTGGCATTGACAAGGTGGAGAACTCATCTGCCTTCTGAATAATTTGAGAATTCAACGACTGTCCAAAATCGGCTTCTCAATTAAGCTGCACATTCACAACTGAGTTTTTGATGATCATGGGATTATTATCCAAAGATTGAAAGAGAAATAGGAATAAAAAATGAAGAGTGAGGAAAATAAGAAAAAGGGCATGAATACTAAGAAGACGACCGAAAAGAACACAAAAGAACAAGAAAAAAAAACGCAAATCCGAGAAATGAAATAGAAAAGAGATAATGGACTGGAGAGAAAGAAAACGGACAAGTGAGTGACGAAGGATATGAGCAGAAAGGGATGGAAGGCAAGGACAATTTGAAAAAAGCAGCTTAGGCTTTCGAACAACCTGCACTGCTTACGCAAGAGGTTCTTTTAATATTCGATGTAGTTCACGTAATTATGCTCCTGGGTCATCATTATTTTAAAAACCGAATGTTCGATAATGTTGCATCCATTAGAGTCATTTTACAAAAATTACTAACAGTAAGTTATTTGATCAACATTGACTAGTGTGACCGGGCAAAAAATGTCGAATTACAACAATTATTATTGGATCACTTCAGGTCAACATCAAAATGTTGTTATGCTTTATGCGCTTTGGATAAGAGCCAAAAAAGGTTTGCGCGTAAATTCAAAGAACAAAGAAAATTACAAAAAGTGGCACCGACCAGTCGCACCGTGATAAATCCCGTCGGTGTTATGTTGGCTAATATGGAAATACTCTCGGGTTCTTTGGGTAAAAACGGTTCAAAGCGTAGAAACGAAACTAGTGGTGCCAACAGCAGCACGTCGCATTCATCTCGAGAGGCTATCGCGCAGATGAGCAAACATCAAACAAATGCAATCTTCTTACATCGATTTCCACCCTGCATAGACCTGAGGTTTTCGAAAATAGGAAATTTTTTATCGAAGTAAAAAAAAGCAATTCTTGAGTCAAAAAACATATGATCAGAGACCTTTACGAACTGGCCCCTTTTTCAGGATTATCTGTACTGTTTTCTTTTTGAAGAGCCACGAACTGTTCACAAAGTTTACTCAGTACTACATTGGCTGACCGACAATCTCGTCTCCTTCAAAGTCGTTTCATTTACTGTAGGGTCCTCCAGGTACTATGGAGACAATGTCTTACATGAGGAAAGGAAAAAACAGGCAAAATCTAGGTGATTTTCTGTTAGCGTTCATGACCCATCACCGCGACCCCTAGTCATATATTTTGTGGATCTTACCGCTTCTATGCGGTTCGATCTTCCATTATCCATTATCAATGAAGCTTTTTGGATTTTTGAGAGACTTTGACTGGTACTTGAGTGTACTATCTACCTCATGAATGGCACTGAATGTGCTTGAGAACACTATATAGCTGTGATCGAATGCTACCGATTTTAATCACTTACAGTGTCTAACCTTTTGAATTGGAGGATGTTCACTTTACATAAATCTTTCGACTCTGGAGTAATGGGAGTTAGCCAGCGACTGGATTGAACCTTATGTGTACATATTGGATGGCTGTTTATAACACTGAGTTTTTTCCTAACATCATCAGAGCTATCAAAAGCTCCTCACCTTTATTACTTGCCTTAACATTAAGATGCTCTCTTCCACTTATATTTAATCAGCAAATAACAGCTGAAACTGTCTTCTAGAAATCCATTCTTTCGGACAAAGGAATAGTCTCGTTTGGACATAAAGGTTATCTAATAACATCATTAAGGAGAAGATTCTTTATGAAGAAGAAGTCGCCCATTATCTCATCGGTCTGTGCATAATTCGTTCATCTAAAGCATTTGAAAGCTTGATGAGAAAAATTTTAAGAATTGATTCTGCTACAAAAAAGCTTATAAACACAAGAGCCTGCATTACATTTTGGATTGAAGGATATTGCAATTGCCTCCCTATTTGCTTGCTGAGCGTCTTCTTATACAACATTTCGCAAAAATATTTGCATAGTGTAAAGCCAATATAAAGCTCAATGAGCAGAGAAAACAGAAAACCAGCGCGAATTCTGGTGAGTAATTCGCATCGAATCTTCAGTTAAACTGATTTTTTCCACTAATGCTAGAAAAGAACTTCCGGGAGCGACGAAACGAATGCTACTTAATCACTGTTCCTCGGCGAACGTTTAGATTGTTTTTCACAAAAAGTGTAATGAGTGCTAAAGCAATTTCACAGTCAAAATGCAGCTGCACCATCGATCTCTATGTAATCAAACAGGAAAATTGCTCTGGCATGGTGCCATCATTGTCTTTAGTTGCATTGCATGAAATAATGAAGTCGTTCTATTGAGATGAAAAGGGCATAAACAAACAGTAATTTGCTGTGAAACCTACGTTTTGCCGATAACACCATCAATTTCTCGCGAAATGTCATTAAGAGACAGAAGAAGCTAAAATGTTTTATGGATGAGAGAAAATGGCTGACCATGTAAATCGGACTTAAAGCCAACCAAAAAAGTTACCCTAAGACTGGGTTTGAAAGCTGAACGTTAAGGCTTCGATGAGTTGGAAATTTGAAACGGTCTTCCGAAAAAATATGGTTTATGTGCAAGAAAGTCCTCTTTATCGAGCAGCGTTAAGCTTAGTGCCGTTACACCTTTATTATTACATGTATTAATAGTAAAGAACTCTTTTCGTCATTTGTAAGGACTCAGTATTTCTTGGCCCTAAATCCTATGTTTTTTATAAAAGCCTGAAATCTAAGTCTGATTCGACAATGGTGAAATTCCGGCGTTTTCACTTGAATAAAGTTCACTCATTAGGCGTCACAAAAGATCATAGAAGTGACTCAGTGCATATTTGGTCTGTATAACAAGTTCAGTGTGACTTCCCACGTATCGAATCAGTCGTTTTACTTCCCCAGATTGATCTTTCACCAATTTGCTCTTGCCGAAGAAGTGGTGGGGTACCCACAAACACATAGTTGAACCAAAGGTCATCTATGCATTGAGAAACACCCATAACAATTACACTACATCAATCTCCTTGATTTAAGGTCATTGGACTATATGTCTGTTTTTTATGTGCCATGGTTTTCTGAATAAAAGAGGCTTAGTATCTAAAAGAGGCTACTTTGTTTCCAAAGGGCAAGGTGCAAATTTAACTACAACAATTCAGGGATATGATCAAAGAGTGGAAACTTATGCTTTTTTGTCGGATCTCGACTCGAACCGCGAATATCCCAAACAGAACACAGTTAATTATTGTGTGTAGTAACTGGGATCCAGAAGAACGGATATTTCTACGACTTATTCATTCAAATTTTAAGTTAGGAAATTCTAATTTATATGTTTTGAGTTCATTTTTTCATTCCTCTAATGTTAGCAGCAATGATGCTTTCAAAAAAATTCCACTAGTCATATAAGGCATTGAATCTATTTGATCAGATGCATATACAGTCTGGTGAACCTCAACTGGTAATAATGAGCTCCTTTCAGAGGAAAATTTGAGAATAAGGGCGGCCAAGCGAGGTGATTAACACATTATAACTGCGGCAAAATTGTGAACGATGAAGCTATCTGAACACATTTCCCTGAGCGAACTTTCTTTAATAACGAATTGAGAATCCTCAGCAAGGACGCTGCTATTTGATTGGTATATGCCTGCATTTCATTTACGATAAATCGACGCTTGAGAGCTTTCTGGGAGGCTTGGTAGAAGAACAATAAGTCCCTGGTGTAATGAAACATTGTTCGAATCCAGTATCGGTAAGTTCTTATTCAACATAAATTCGACCAACTTGCACCGGTCTTTTCAACGCTTGGCGGTGCGTATTTATTCTCGAATATTAAGACACAGTAACTCGTAGGTAACTATTTGACTTCTTCGAGACCTTAATAAAGTTTATATCTCCATGCAATCTTTAGATAATGCGACATTTTTAAGGAGAGGAGTAGTCTGGATTGCTCCATTCATGCTCAACGGAATCAATATCTCCAAATTCTCCAATTACGTCTATCTACGTCGGGAGATAAATATAATGAACGATTCAGCTTCAGAATTGATCAGGAGAAAGCGAACGGCTCGGGAAGTGTTTGAGGAAATCAAGGATTTGGCGAGAAGAACAAGAAACCCTCAACTACGTGCCTACCTTGTCGACACAACGATTCCTCATGCGCTTACGAACGCGTCAAAAACATAGTCGCTGCGTAAACAGGATGAAGGGTCACTCAGCGTTGTCAAGGCGCAGTCGAAAGGTATATGGTATCAGTATTCCAAATCTCGCAAATGGAAAAAGAACTGAAGTTCTGACCAAATTCGACGAATAAAGATCTCAAATGCCGTTTTACACGCCAACTAATCGAAAATCAGGTGAGGTGCCCACGTAACCGTTCTAACGACATTCGATAGCGAGATTGGATTCTGCGCTGTGTCAGACTCACAACAAAAAGACCATCGTCTCGGTGGTTTGGTTCCTTCACGAAAAGCCTAGAAGAAAGATACGATGCTTGAAAAATCAATAGAGAGAGATGAATTTAGTGGGTTGCTTTTCCACGCGGTAGGGAAAGCGGAAGTTTCACGTGGTTCTTGCTCGAGTCACTCGTTGATGAATGGGACCGAAGGTTATATAAGTAAAGACAACACTGTCAATGATAATATGGATTGCCACAGCAGGCAAATCTTGGCCCCTCCAAGCACCTCCAATTACACTGATACGTTGCTCTACCGTAGGGCTATCGTGTTCATAGAAAATTGAACCCTACCCAAGAATCTGAGCTAATCATGAACATTTATGTATTACACAAACATTGATAACTGCTCCTTTTCGGATTCATTGTAACAATCTCTTGGAAACTAATCTACGACAGCGTATCATTACCACCGACAAACAGATCAGATCCGGCCAACTTGTTAGTGCTTCCAGAGAAAAGAGCATGAGTGATTTACCTCGTGTCTTGAATGAATCACTTCTTGAAATGTCGAACTGCAATAAGCAATGAGTAGTTCTTTGATCAACAAAGTTTTGAGCTAAGGAAATGTCGCAATTTCATCTAAAGCTCAGGTAGAAGTGAGCCAGTCCAAGACTCTACGCTGTGATGGTAACAACATGACGGCACAAATGTCTGCGAAATTTCGACAATCCTTTCTAACGAAATAGATTGATGCTCAACTGGCAATTTACTAATCAATCAAAAAAAAAGAGTGGAGTTGAGCGATTCCACCAAGTTGTTATCAAATATGTGCAAAATAGTCCTCAAAATCAGATGAGTGAAACTGACCTGGAAAAAAAGTAAGATTCGGGCAGGATAAAAACTTTTTGAAAGAAAAAATTCATTAGTGCTGAACACCGGTGCTTGAATTCGGTTAAACTTATGACCAATGAAAAGTTTTTTTCATTATTCAAAACCGAAATAAAATTTGCTCTTTTGAGAATGAATTATGCAGTAAATGAGGTCAACATTAATGCTAAATTGATAAAGTCTGAGGGATAGTTGGCTTTAGAGGAACATTGTTTTTGAAATAGCGATCAATATAAATGATTTCAGTGAATGCAATAAAGAAAACTATTGCGGTGAATGTGCGGTTGAAAAACTAAGTAGAAAAAATGTGTCCAGCATAATGAATTGGCACATTGATAGACATTTTCACAAAGAAGCATGCTTGTCACAACTCATATTTCACTGGCACTTTGCCCTTTTTGAAAGAACTTTTTCTTGAGAGTCCCAAGGCTGCAATTTCAAAACAATTTGATTTTAGACACCTTGGCACTGGAAAAGTCTTCCCTTGTGAAAACATCTTCTTAACAAACGGCATGTGATCTAACGTAGACTTTCTCTTATCGGAGCTTGAAGAAAACGTTGAAAACGCCTTCATGCTGACTTTAATTGCTTTGTTGGATAGACCATCTCACTGTTACTTAATACAGCAACAACTGTTTGTGATCGCTGTGGGAGAAAAAACTTGGCACGAAGTCATGAAATTTGACATTCATACTCAGCCTGTGAGATATATATAGAATCATACTGAGAGCAGTCAGCTTGCCCAAATCATCTTGAAAAGTCCACATACATCTAATTTTCAGCTGAATCTCACATTTGAGTCCAAGTACCACTGTGAATGACGGTTACAAGATACCGAACTGAGTGAAAATGTTGGCAAACGAAGGATATTTGAAGACGATTTGTGAGAGTAGATAAGTAACAATGAAATCATCATAAAGAACAAAGAGACACCACAAAAACTAGCAGCTGCACTTTTCTCCTCGTCACTCTGACGACTACGTCATTCCTTTGAAACATGACGCCAACTGCAACCGGCAGAGCACCGATTACGAATGAATGATGATGAAAAAAGATCTTAGTTTGCATTAAGCTCAGATAGCTCTGGGCTAAAAAAAACAACGTGAAAAAGTTGAGTACAATCAGCATGCCTTGATGGATCTTTCCATTCTACGAACCGATGAAGTGGCCAAATGTATATGACGTGAAAAATCTTTTCCATCACTTAGTTCCTCGTCGCCTTCAGTATACCATCTCTCGTATAATTCAATTGATTTAGATAAAGCAAGTCCTTGCTAATCTAAATTTTACTCATTAGCTCAACAGAAATTTTAGCACACCTCACCGGTTCATCCTTGTGCTTTTCAGATTTATAAACGCTCATATTCTTTATAAAGATGAATGGGTAAAAGCTATACTGGCATGAATACTGTCATCCAAAAAGGTCTTCGTCACTGATTAGACGCTAGTCTTCTGACAAGCTCGAGATTAAATTCAAATTGCTCCCTTTCCCTCTCTCCCTCTCTTCTTCTCTTCCCGCCCTCCCCCTCTCTCTCTCTAACTCTCTCATTCTCTAAGATGTTTGGCTTATCTCCTCCTCTTTCGCAGTAAGATGACAAAATCCGGCATGGCATCAAATCGTGTTAGATAAGCTCAATTGGGTGAATAATCAAGGAGATTGTATATTTATTGTCTTTAGATAGAACACTTCATCACAAAGGTATTTCTCCCATGAGAATTCAAGCACCACTTCCTCACAGATTAGTTCGTCTGCTTTTGTAAACGTTATAAAACGGGGCCACTTTTACAAATTTTCAAATAGTCGTGATAGTTGTCAGTGATCTAAAATTATATTTGCCTTACAATGATACAGGAGCTGTCAATCCTCGTATATTTGTTCCTCAAACTCCGATGCGGAAAATTCCGTGCGAGGAAGGCCGTCTTTCGTTGGAAAAAGAAAAACTATTGCAAAGAAAAAACCTCGGCGGCTCAACGCTGTCCAGCCTTAGATTGTTATGAAATGGCATCTCGGGACTTCCATCAAAAAAATGTCTTCAGAGATGGCAAAATGCTAGTGAAATATGAATTGTAGCAAGAGTGCTTCCGTGCGAAGAGGGGGTTTCAGTGACTCAACTGAACATGCAGGCTCTTTGGCCTTTACATTATTGTGCAACTGTATATTAATCGTAATACTTTCTCATGTGTTCATTGATTTCACATGGAAGATACTGATTGCAATTTCCAAAACAACATTTGGCTCTGTTCGGTCATCGGGGGATAAATGAATATTCGACTCTATTCGCTGGGCAAGAACTTTCACAAGGGTGTGCGTAAAGATACGGTAGCTTAAATCTCTGGTACCGCGATACATGGCCGCTCTCTAAAGAAGTATTTAAAATAACACTTCAACGAAAGAATAACATTTGTAACCCACACACGCGTTTTTTTTTTTGCATTTAGACTGTGATTAGTCTCTCTACAGCGAAAAATTTGAAGATTCCATTGGTTTTCTTATTTTCTGAAGAGACCGCTTCTCTGCAGTGCAGCAGGAAAAATAGGATCAAATTTACATATGTGAGCAAGGATTTTCTGGCTATCCTACTGGGTGAGGGGGAAGGACGGGGAGCAGGGAGAAGGAGGCCGTTTTAACATGGCGGTCAATCGATTGACCCTTTCGCGAGTCATGGGAGAGTTTGATTTTTGTTATTTAATCAGAAATTGTTTCCTCGCTATGGAAGAAGCTCCAGAACAAAGGCCTAACTCAAGAAAATTTCCTCCACACGCTCAAGTGCTTTTCGTGCTTCCAACGAAGTAATGATTGAACTGCGCGGCTGATGTAAAACATAATTTTATTTTGAATTTGACAGCTCTTTCAAGGGGTGTTTTGAAAAGCCACTTACTTAACGGGCTAGCCAAAGATCCAAGCTTTTGAATTACTACTAACACTCTTATAAAAACTTCCTGTCCAGCGAATGGAATCGAATATTCACTTGTCCTTTGATACCCCAATGAACACAATATTTCTCTATAGCCAATCTCACCTTAGAGACTAAATCATCTTATGACAGTCAAAAATTTACATCAAAACCTTCCTTGCTCCCAAACAATAGAAGAATACTTTCTGTGGAAAACGGTGTTGAGAAGACGACTGTTCACGTAATAAGTATAACAGTCAGTAGCGCAAGAACCTCTCAAAAGTACATAGCTTTCACTAAAATTCTGTTTCCAGCAAAAACGATCACAATGAACCTCATTACCATTACCAGTGTAGACAAGGCAAGCATTCACATCTTTCAAGACGATGAATTGAAAACATTTAACAGTGGAAACATCACACGTCAATCAAAAGCATGAACGTAATTGATCGTATGGAGTAGTGAGCTGTTGACTGTACAAGAGAATAATTTGGAGAGAATTTTGAGTGTATGTAAAAATGCTGGCGTAGAGCGTAGTAGCTTGAGGTTCCTGCAGTGCATAGTGAATTGGCCACTTTCTCAATCCCACATCAAAATCTCACTAAATTTTCACGTCTCCGTGTTCGCACACTAATGGTAGTCTTGTCTGGGTTGATGCAACACTGACATAAAAGCTGTACTTTCCTTTGATTTAAACTTAAACGCAGATGATATTCTTTTTAACCGATAAATAACGCTTCAGCGATTTCGTCTTCCTCAGGTCCACTATGCAACTAACGTGGGAGAGGTCAGTGCAATACTGTGGCTCACTGTGGATATTCTAATCACTCTCCGAGATCGGCGCAGGATAATATTGTGACACACTGTGAAAGCTGTTTTTACAGGTGTCCTCACTCCAAGTAGCTTAGCGGCTCTGAGAAAGGCGAAATCGCCGAAACGTTATCCATTCATCTCGAACGGAGATATACCAACCTCGTGAAAGTTAATGAAGAGAGAAAAAAATAGTTCGCAAGATATTTCTTATTGCTCTTGTCGAAGTTTGATGCAGATTGCTCTTTCAAACCAACGTCAGATGTCGCTTAACTGCTGCAAGACATATTGTAACTCAGATGTGTATTCTATCACCTCTAGCGATGCTTGGTGAAGTCAGATGCATGACGTAACCCTTAGATAATGTTCAATGCTGTATCCTATATAGCTCATTCATTTCATCCACTCTAATGAAAATTTGATCCAGTAACAAAGTATATAAAACTTGGAGCCGCTATGTAGAATGCGGTTAACACCGAAAGGTTATTAGGTTGCACATTAATGAATGAAAAATCCTCACTGATTTAACGATGGCGCACAAGTGCTTGATTAATCCTTGATGGCGAAACATATTGGAGGCAAAGTGAATGCGAAGCACAGATTACGTACTTCCTTTCGGTGTCCGTTTGGTGATGCAGAACTTCCTGCTATTATATCAATTTTATAGCATTTGGAAGCTGATGTTCAAAGATCAAAACAAAAGAACCCTTCTTTAAACACACAAATGTCCCTTTCAAAATGTGAGCTGCATCTAAACACTTCGTTCATTCTTTCCGCTGTCTTATAACCGTCCTCCGAAAAACTGCTTGCTTTGGCTGGAAGTGTGGCATTGTGGAATCTCTTCATTGACACTCCAGTCGACCGCTGTTTTTTTTTCTGGAAATTCAAGACAGCTGAGCCAAAGCGTCCTCAGATCGGCGTCACAAGCAGCTGTTGGACATTCTGGATTTGAGGCAATTTTCCTCTTTGTAACTCACATTGTTCCAAAGTATCAACAATTCTTGTAGGTGAATTGGCGACTAACCCAGACAAGAGTACTGAGATGTTAGAAAAACTTTAACCCGAGGTGGCTCCAAACTCCTCATAACGCTCTACGGTGCCTCACTAAATTATCCACTGTTTCATCGAAGTCTTCGCTCTACCTTTCTCTCATCCTTGTTTCCTCATAAGAGTGCTCTTCCGTTAAAATAAAATTCACGGGTAAATGAGGAATAAAAGTTTTGATTAGTCGACCGAGCCCATTGGGCATACTTTTTTACGTGAGCAGTTCTTGCAGTATACACTCATTCACAAAAACTAGAAAGGGTGAAGCTTTCGGTGTCAATAAACGCTTGAGGATTGCTCCTCATATTTTGGAAGATCAAGCACTGTTACGGTCGAATGCATATCGGTCCTATACGATGACTAACGGTGGCCTTCCAATGTCTTAATGTAGTACTTTCAACTATCCAAAAAGGTTTGGTGCAAATTTTCCGACCACAGAGAGATGTAATGGCCAATGAGATGACGATACGTGATAGAACCAACGGTCACGTGTATATGGCAGGGCACCTCTAATTACGATGCTACACGTAGCCCACACTCTTCAGAACTTCCTTGAACATTGTGTAGTAAATCTGTAGCTACAATACTCCCGACTTCTCGACAGGCCTAACTAACCATACCTAATCCTTAGCATTCATGTCGTTTTCCCACGAAATTATTGTCGAACATAACTCGAAATGCATATGTTGAAGTGCTATTGATAGCAGTTCCATATATGTTATCAGAATAGATTCCCCAGACATCTATCTGACATTTTTGAGCGATTAGGTAAGTAATCAATCGCATAGCTAAACTGTGAGTGACGAGAAACAGTTACGACATAAAACGCTCAACATTAATCATTCTTTGAGGGATGTGTTATGCATCTTACTTACTAGCTGTCGTAGAGCATATTTTGTGCATCCATTGAGCTTGAGGATTAGCTGCTACAAGTCAGTATGATCTATACGAAATCTTTATTTTACGCATTCAAGCGGTGTGATGATGTTATAAGTTGTAACTAAGATTTCTTGGAATGTTCTGAATGCATTGAATCACAGGTTTTCATCCGCCCGGAAACCACTTAGCGGATTCCGCAAGAATAGAGCGTCACGTTGCCATGAATGCGGTTTCTCAAATAAATTCTGAGAAAGAAATTCATATATATATGTATGTGTATATATATATATATATATATATAACATTTATTAGTTCTACAGATATATGGACAATTAGGCTTATTTCGTCGCTTGTGTTCGTGCAGAACAATGGCTCACATTTCCCACGCGCGCTAAGTTTCTTCATAGTCATGTACAAAAGCAAATTCAACAAAACTAAATGTAGTTATCGGAAATTAACACAAGCTAGCCTGCATAAATCAATCTTTAGCCAGAAAATGCATTTGAAACTATCAACGAGAACTTTTACATTAGAACATGACGAGAGATCAATCAGCATCAAAACTGACGAGAAATAGAAAAATATAGAAGGCGAAAACCAAGATGCTAGAGGAAAATAGTTGTGGCGCACGACCAAGAAAATACGATTTTTACAATGAAACGTATGTATGGAATCATGAAGTAAAGAGAAGGGCAAGTGTCGCGTAGCGGTTAGAGGTTCCCTCCTATGTACAAACTTTATGCTTGTTTTGTTCCACGTCCTAGGTAAACTGAGCACCACATTGCACCGGTGTCAGTAAACTGGAGCTACATAAAAATGGAACTAAGTAACATCGATAACATGTATGGGTAAAAGCACCTCCAGAAGTTACAAAAGGTGGTTACCAGAAGCCACTGTTTAGGCCATTGAAGCAATCAGTCACATGCAATCAGTTGCAAGCTATTTTGTATGCATATAATAGGGTGGGGAAAAAGTTCTGTGAAAATGCATGCAACTTTTTTGGGTTTCAGGCCATTTTTCGTGTTTTTGGGCTGATTTGAAAGCCCGCCTTCTCCCACTTTGATTGGTATATAATTTATCTACTTATTCCAAGATGAAGTTAACAAGCGAGCAAATTAGGTTGTTGATGATGCACGAATGGCTGTTGTGTTCAAATGCAACGGTGGCAAGTGAACGCATCAATCTGGCTTCGGGCGAAGACATAGTTGGCAAAACACGATCTATAGGTGGTTCAAAAGGTTTGACGAAGGTGAAAAAAGTTGTGAAGATCAGTCGCGATCAGGCCATCCAAAAGAAGTTGACAGTCAAGCTGTGCTCGAAGCGAATGAGAGAAATCCCTCTTTGACAACTCGGTCATTAATTTCTTCAACAGCAAGAAATTCGAAATTTATGCTTGCGGAATCGATCTTTTGCCAGAGAAGTGGCAGAACGTGATTGAAGTTGAAGCGGAGTATTTTGACTACTAGTTTTGCCTTTGTTCGGGTGTAATAGGTGCACAAATAAATGTTTTACAAGCATTTTCTCAGAAATTTTTCCTAACATATCAAACAAACAGTCACATGCAATCAGTTGCTTACCCTTCTAAGCCATTTATTGTGTTCTATTATTGTGTTCATTTAATGTGTTTCAACCAGTGTGCTATTTTTACCACAGTAATTTTTTGAAGTCTCCTCCTGCACTGATTTCCATTAGGCTCCCATCGTTATTCAAGATATTACAGTTATGATATTGGGATTGGTTTTTGGAATGAGCTTCCAAACTCTTTGTAGCAGCGGACAGGAAGCATCGTTTCCCGTTTGGAACGTATAGGGTGTTCTGCCATTTTACTCAAAAGCCATAAACGTTTGCTATGTACTGTTATTCAAATGGTGGATGAATTTTATTACGTAAACAGCCAAGAAATAGCTGAGGTCATCACTCCTAGAAAATTAGGCGCTTTTTTGCTTTGATGACAGGCAGGGTAATTGCGACAACTTTTATTAGCTAGCATTCAACGCTGACTAGAATTCAACTCCACGATTTCGATTTCAAAGTGGAAGAAGTTTTGAAAGCGACTGTTGTATATTAATGACAGTTCGCTAGCACATGCGTTCATCTCGTAATTTCATAGACATAATGTGCTAACTCTGTATGCTAAGGAGTTGGTACAGAAACATTAAGTATAAATAGACTCACCCGTCCTCAGAAAATTTCTATAAGCTCAATACATTAAGGTTCAGCGATATCAAGTACTTATGGTGACTTGAACAGGCTCGCATCTACTCTACTGCTATAAGAAGCGCAAGAACGTCTTTGAAATCTTCTCTTCGCTACGATTTATAGCAGATAACGACGTAGATGAACTTCTCACTGTTGAGTTAATTTATGGAACCATTTGGACGCTTGATTACTGTAGTTGGCAAACTTTCTTAACTATCATTGAACGTTGAGATCAATCTAGCATTTGTAGCAAAACAACCTCATATATCAATGTTGGAAGCATATGTAGTGTAATGGTTAGAGATGTCTCGCTACCCAGATAGATTGTTGGCTGATTGGATTCTACTTCAAAGAATAGCCGAACCCCCCAAATCGACCTACAAAGTGCTTCCAAACTCGTTTAGCAGATACTGGCTGCTAGGATAAATACACACTCATTAGACTTGTTTGGGAAATCATGCTTGATAGGGTAGATATCCACTCTTTCAGCTCTACGATAATCTGTGGAGGAAACTGCGCGGGCATCATGCAATAGCCAACGACAAAGGCTACATTCTTTCCATCTTCTGAATCAAATTCTAGCTGAAATGGTAATTCCATGTCAAAAAATCCTCTTTCAATGTTCAGGCTATTACCTTATCACCTCCTTATCACCCACTCGATATTTGCCATCAGTAGTCATTACTGACAAATTTTTTGCTAGTTAATTTTCATAACAATATGACAGAATATTTGACCTTTACAAGGTCTCGCGGTGGCCTACTAATGTATTAGATCAGTGCTACCATCCTCTCAGTCAAGTCTGGTACTAATTTACCCACCTTGGAAGGACGAAAGGTTTGGTGAGTCATGGTCACGAGATCGAATCGTCGACTTTGCCTGCGACACAGATCACCTCTAACACGGACGCCACATATGCACAAAGAACTGGGATCGACGTGGCTGAGTGGTTGTGATGCTGGTCGCGATGCGCCTAGGGCCGAACTCCACACCCAAAAATTCTGCTGCAATTAACAACAAACACGCCATGGATTGCCACCAGCCAGGCTATCTTGGAATTTGTTAGAAAACGCGCTCAACCAATATTCAACGATGTTCAAGAAGAAGAAGAACGATTGAATGTAGAATTAACATGATAAGTGCTAATTGAAAATTCCAAAATTAATACAGCTAGCATTAGCAAGTATCAGCAGATCACATTTAGATTCCGGTATCTGAATGAGTTAGCAACATGATTTATTTGACTAACAAATTCCAATTTAAGGCTCAATTTCATATTTCAACGACAGTTTACGGTGTGAATTATTAAGTTCAACCATAACTCTTTTCACAATACTCTCTTATTAGCCTTCTTTCTGATTGAAATCAAATTTTTATCAGAAGGCTGCGATAAACTGGAGACTAGTCTAGCAGCTTTGTCGTAGAATCGTAGCACCTTCTCTAGCTGTCTAATGATTTGGGCTACAACAATGTGATGTCTCGATGAACACCTCATGCATTCACCTACCACGACATTGCTGCATCTGTAATCATTTGCAAGTCTTCTGGTGCGACCGCACAAGCAGAACATACTCAAGTCGATCTCTGCTGGAAACGAGTCTTGGGTCTAGGCTCACGCCTACTGGCTGCTCAGCGGCAATGACCCGCCAGCTCGACCAAATCCTAAGCTCAATGCTCGGGAGATCATCCTCTCTGTTTCCTGAAATTGGTAAGGCACGGTGTTTTGAGAACTGCTCGACAACATGCAAAATCAATGTCGACGTATGGGTAGAACAACTCCGTTGACCGCAGCAGTGCAACAGAAACGTTGAAAACGATTCCGTGTCGCTCTTCTCCAAAACAATGTCCGACCTTTACACTATGCAGTGTCGACCATTTGAAAGAAACTGAGCTCAACAACAGCACCCACATCCACTTATAGCTCTGATACTGCTTCCCTTGGATTATCATTTCTTTTGCTCCCTGAAACAATATCCGTGGGAAAAAAAATTGAAGAATCTCACCAGCTTAAAAGTGATTTTACCTAATTCCTTGATCATGTGCTTCACTCCTTTGAGGAGGAAGGCGTCCAGTGTTTGCTCAGAAAATGATTTCGTATATCTGATCATGATTGTGATTATACTGACGACTAGTTGTTTTCCTTGAGTGAATAACAACTAAATTTTTCAAGAAAAAAATGCTGTAATGCAAAAGAAACTATGGGACAACTCATTATAAACACAAGAGCGTTTGATATATCACACACCGAACTTCGATTAAACTCAAAGTGGAAAGTAAATGTTTAAAAAATCTGCGTTAATTCACGCCTTCGGCTTGACTAGTGTTTATGCCGATTTGTGTTTATTAGATCAAGGTCGTTTCCAACGAAAGATGATTAGTAGCAACTTCAACCAAAAAGTTAGATGAAGCACAGCTGTGAGAGCGGTGAAGCGAAGGTTTCCATGACGCAGTTAAAAACTTGAAGAGTTTTTAGAAAGGGTAGTATCTGGCTTGAAGCCAGGTCATATTCCAATTCTAGCTCCTACCTCAGCACTCTCGTGATTTTTGCTTCACAGTAAAGCCACCTTAGTGTTGTTTGTTCTATGGAACAGCAAAAAGTGATTTAGCACAAAATCTTTCTAAACCCACGTACCTTCTTAGAACAATTTATCAAGCTCTCTAAGCTCTTTCAGGTCGTTTTCTCATTCAGTGAACAAGATATCTGCACGAAATTGCCACTACTTGAGAGTTGAATTAATATTCCGCTCTTTTTATATAACCATACAGAAGTTGAGTTCAATAGGAGAAATCCTCTCTGTACGGTAACGCAAGCGTAAATTCATTATCCAATTTCTACCAAATTTTACGTATTTTATGCACAAAGAGTAAGTCTCGTAGCTCTTCCGGGTGCCTGTGCGTTGTTACTGATTGCTGTACTATGATGTCCTGCGGGGGAGGGGGTTCTTTATAGCGACAATTTCACCCACAGCAACACTTTAATGCCAAGTAAATATTAACCAGCAGTGAGAACCCGAAATACCCTGGCGCGATTATTTAACCCTTCAAAATGGAGACAAGTCGATATACCTCCACAACCTTCAATCATCTGCAAAAGACGCGCTCTGTTATCGACCCATGGCCAGTTAGACAACCGGCTAAAGGCGATTAAATCGCAATTTCCGTATGGTATCTCTTCAAATGGCTAAAAGATTGGAATTAAGGCGACATGAGCACTAGTTATATCTCACACCTTATACACCAGTGCGGTCCTTTCAAATACGAATGCTTGTAATGCGTAATAGGTCACAGCTTTTACCTATTTCATGAATTGCTGCATATCAGTCTTCGCCACTGAAAAAGCTAATTTTCTCTATTGAAATCAGGTGGAGGGAGGAGTTCTCAAGCAGCTGTATGCTTCTAGAAACTTGTTCTAGATTCGTATCACAGGGTAGAAGGGCCAACGAAGTAGCTACATAATATAGATTTTAAATGATTCGGTGGAGTAATGTGAGCAAAATAAACTTGTTATGTTGGTGATATAACCATTAATTATGGATAGAAAGGCTTCAAACTGGATAGACAGATTTTATAAATTAAAGATCATTAAAATTTAGAGCTGTCCGAGGGAATGTAGGCTTTGGGCGGAGCATATCTCTATCTGCAAAGAACTTCAATAACTTTAGACCTCATTAGATAAACTGGAAAATATTGGAATTTCAACATTGCACGAAACAGATGCAGACATTCCTCTTCTGTGCTATAAAATCCATCATCTCTGTATCCCAGCGATACTTTTTCGTCCATGTCGTCCATGACGTCAACGTCAACATAAGAAGCGACATAGTGACTGGACAAGCGGGATTTCATCCAGCAGGACGCCATAACTCAGAATAGTTCACTGAAAGTTTTGGGTGGCTGTCTTTTGTTCAAATTCTGAACAATGGATCTTTTTCGGCATTCTGACTTAGGAGAAAAAATTAGCTGAGAACTACATTCAGCAGAACACTTACACACGTTTCTAGATCAATGGAACAAAATCTCACTATGCCGATTGATGATCAGGTTTGTTATAGTTAATTAGTTTGAATAGTTAAGTCATCTCAAATTCGCGGGCGACCATCATAAAGCCTGTGCAATACCACGAATTTCTTCATTACAACGGTATAAAGCAAGATTTGTGGAGAGAAAAAAGAGTATAATGCGTCGTGATAGGACAACTTCAATCGCAACCATTTGATCAACCTTTCCAGTGCGACGTGTATCATGGTTTATTTTTATTTAGTATTTAAGAACCATCATCTGAATTTTTACTATTACGGATCCCACTGCTTCTAGCAGTCGATTCGTTTTTCATTTTCATACTGAATGACGTAGGAATGCTGGTCTAGCATGTCTCCTTGCAATCTCGAGAATAGCCTGGCTCTGATGTTTCATAAGGCGTCCTTGTTGACTGCCGGAGAGTGTTGGGAGAAGGTGAGGCTCGTTCCATGCGCGCCTCGACGAGCATCTCAACCAAGCGGCCACGGCCCCTCTCATAACACGCGCACATTTCCGTGGTTTTCTCGTTGAGCAGACTTTTCGTGGGCTTCATATAGTCATTCGATAGCTGAAAAAATTGCGGTTCTGATAACATGTTTGATTTTTGAAAACTGCTTTTCTAGTGAGGGTTGTAACAATGAAGAGAAAATTGTTCTTTTCTTTGGAATTTATAGTGAGATTTTCATTCGTATTCTTTTGGCTTTTCCAATAAAAAAAACTTTCTTCATTGCAGTTTTAGTAGTCATTAGATAGTTCAAGAAATGGAAATTCTAAATGATGCGCTGTAATAACGACGCACAGAAATTATATTTAGCCTTTAAAGTTCCTTACGACTTTGCTATCGTTTGTGCTTAGTTTCACGGTATATTTTGATAAACATTTGATAGCTCAAGAAGTGTAAATTTTAAAGGTTGAGGTGATTTTTCTGAACTGATTTTCTAGAGCGTTGTAGTAAGGAATTGAGATCATGTTTCACACTCTGAGTAGTTAATTTGTCGTTTGAGCTTGACATAGGGTGTGTTGGTACTTCTATAGTAGAATTCGCATACTAGAGGAATTTTATGAGCAGAGAAAGACTGATAAGTCGCTAAAGACTTTCTTTGAAAGTTTATTATTGGAAAGAACACCCATGTGTCCTGAAAATTTCCATTTTTCAATATAATAAGGAAACAACGCATCTCCATTTTTTACCTCTAATTTTCTTAAGATACGTTAAAATGTAATTCAGAAACATATTTTCTCCAACGTATTACTGGTTCTAGAAGCTTATGTGGTGTGAATTTTGGTACGAAGTTGGAATAATCCTTGATAGAGCCCACAATCATCAATTCGTAGAGTACTTCTCTGAAGAAATTGCATAATCCTGACCAGAATTTTTCAAACTTTACACTAATGTGCTAATTTTTTGTTAAGAATATTTATTAACCATTGGATAATTTATGCAACAACCACCGATAATTAGCAGTTTTCCCTAAATGTCAATAGCGGTCAACATTTACCCGCGTTGCATAGCACTTTGTACTGTGAAAACATCTCTTTTGGCAAACTGACAGTTTTCTGCTATCTGATCCCATGTTCAAAAACGTATTTTTCGCTCTGTTTAGACATTTTAATGGTCATTCGGTTAGCTTAAATCTTAGAAATTCGAACGGTGTGTTCATTCTTTGAAGGGCTTCAAATTGGGTCACTATGATAAAGATAAAATTTGTGTTTTTTGCTCGTCACTTAATTCTCTTATGTATGTATACATGTAGCATCATAACACTGCGAAAAAAGCAGTCAAAATACTGGAATTTCGGAATAAAGTTACTACTCACTCGAACATTTTTTCCTTGAACAACCTTTTGCCTAAAAACTTAGTGATTATTCGATAGCACAAGTTTCGACGAATTTGCAAGTGCTCGTGGTAATCTTGAGAAAACTTTTATTACGTTGCGACACTGATATTATGGTTACATTTCACATGCGGCATGTAAAACTTGCACCGGTGTGTGGATGGGTTTCGCAACAATGGCAGTAAGCCATCAACTTCTAATAACCAATCGATAGCTTAAATCTCGAAGACTTTAATAATAGGCTTGCTTATTGAAAAAAAATCTTCTAGCGCTCTGCAAAAATGAGAATAAATTTGTGCTCCACATTCAATACTTTTTGCTGGACACAGCTTTTCATTCAGACTTTCAATAACCATTCGATGGAATACATTTTTAACAATTTCAATTATATGCTTGATTTTCCAGGAGCAGCTCGCTATATGTTGTTGCAGCTAAAAGAATATTGGGTTTCGCACTTGGCGCGCATCGCACTCCACATGGGGATTGCGCTGCGCGACTGACACGGCGCCGAGTGCAAGACGCAATATTCTCATATTTGTGACAACGCATTGATAAGTTTCTTTCGAGGAAATCATGTTATTGAAGTCGTTGAGAATTGTGCTATAGAAGGGTTTTCAAAATTCTGAATCCAAAACTGCGTCCAACGAAAGATGCATGAGTGTATATTAGAACTCCATTTTCACTTTTAGAGCTTAATTAAAAAGCCATTTAGAAAATAGAATACACCGCTCAAACTTCCGCGATTCAAGCCCTTAAATGGTTGCTAAAGCCTCAAAAAACTATGAAAAATACGTTTTTTCGAAGGTGGGGCGGATAGGGAAAAGTACCAATAAACCGTTCATTGTTTCCCTATTTTCACTCACTTCTATAACTTGAAAACACTGTATATGAAATATATTAATTGAAGCTGATAGATTTGCACTATTACATTCTTTGTATAAGCTATCATAAATGATAGAAAGTCAACATCACTGTGATTTCGTAGGAAAAGAGAGCCTTTTTTCAAACATGAACGTTATATTTGTAGCAAAAGCATATATGAGTACGTGGAGAAAATCGTGGAGTATCGAAATATCACAAGCAGCTCTAAAGCTATTTCCAAAGCGGTTAGAAAAACCCTAATCAAATGGCAAGATTTGCGCACTGGGAGCGATTTGCAGTATTGTGGAGATGAGAATTGGTGGCCCCAAAAGGGTTCAGGGACGCGAAAAATTGCGCATTTACCAATTCCACTCTTAGTTGATTGCACTATACTAAGCAACGTGAAGGCGAATCGTCACTTAACAAAGCCGAAAAATCTTTGACCACTCACAGAGCATTTCTATCTCCTTTTAGTGTGCGAATATATTTTTATCATGCGTGAGCCAGCTGAAAGCGACTTTTGGTTAATCAAGATCCCTCCTAGAAGTCAACCGTTATTGCAAATGACAATCACCATGGATACTTTAGGGAAAGAATGCAAATTCAAAAGAGTAGCACCATCTCAGTAGAGACGTTCTGAGAGTTTTGAAGCTATAATGTCTATGTGTTTGCTTCCGCAGATCTTAGTCGATTCCGATTCGAAATCAATAAAACGCAACCAAACAAGTTTAAAATGTATTTCGAAGGCATAGACCTATATATTAGAGTCGATCTTCAAGCTCTTCAGCTCAGCAGTGACCATGCTAGAACTGATCCCTGTGCAGGCTGGAGCACCATCAATAGGGTAATGAGCATTGTGAAATAAGTAAAAATTGTGTGTTACATACATCACACCTCTATCGTGCATTCATTCTCGAATTGACACTTGAACTTACACTCAAACTTGTAATGTGAATTCGTGCCAAAAGTGAGGGGGCATTTCATTCTTTTGGGATGAGTAAATCTTTATTGAACGTATGTGGAAGAATAGAAGTACCGACCTGGTTTGTCGGTATGTTACGCAATTAGGCTAAACATGCATTCAGCCTACTTTACGTCGCTTGATTGGATCAGCACGTCGAATGCATTGCACCGGACGCTAACTGTTAATGGAGTCTAATAGATGGCGCATTTGAGGGAGAAATCACGTCTTGCCAGTTCACCTTCAATACGCCACAATACGTTCATTTTTCAGCATTTTCAAATCGCTAGGCATTGTGAAAGAAGTTCTTTACACACATTGAAAACAAACGCTACATTACAAACGAAGCCGAAAATCAAAGAGCAGCAGGCAAGCTGACCTGTGGACGCTAAGATGTCGAAAATCAGTCGCGAATGGCCCCGACACGCAGCCCAGCTTCATAACAATGGTGGACAAGAGAGGTTGTCGAGTGGATTAGATCGAATCTCGAAGACACAACAACATACCCAACGAAAGAGCTGTGTCGCAAAATATTCCGACGAACATCCTCTAAAAGGTGCTCTTTCAGCTGTTTAGAATATGAAATGTTTCGGTATGCTTCTTCAAGCAACAAGGAGAAAGAAAAATTTTAGTGACACATTTTTGAGGCACTCGATGATTAGGGGGACAGGCGATGCAACTGCGTGCAATGTGGTTAGATGATGTTTGAATAGAAACGCATAGATACCCCTAAGCCACAGAGTTCTGTGTAAACAATGATTAAGGTGTTATCTTGAATGATGGCACACGTAGCTTAGGTTTTTTATGGTTTTCTTTTCATATTCGATCATAAGTGCTTGTAATTGATTGTTTATGTTGTTCAAAGCTAATATTATATAGAACTCTCTTCACTCTCTTTATCGACTTTTTTCATCTCAGAAATTTGCCGCCCCAGATTCTTTATCCGATATAATGCTATGACCAAATCATGCATTTTCACGTCTGTAATTATCGCATTGATTTTCCATCTGACTTACAATACCCCTTTGTGAATAACCTCTTCATTTCGTATTTCTCAGAAAAACCTGGAAGCTGTTTTCATATCTCCCGACTTGGAATTTCAGTCACCTTATGATACCTTGGCTACGTAATTCTCAGCACTGCAATCATTATTGAAATTTTATTCCTTTGGATATGGGGCGCATGTGGCTCAAAGGATAGAGGTGCACTGCGTCGCACATAAGGTCTTCGATCACGCGCTCATGGCTCGCCAAGCCATCGATCCCTCCGGGATCGGTATATTGGTACCAGACTAATCGGAGACTTGTCTCGGGGACAAGCAGCACTGACTCAATAGAGCAGGAGGCCATCGCGAGTCATTGTAAAGGCCAGATATGCATTCAATCACCTCAAACGAGGTTAAAAATTGAAGACGAATGCATGGTGCATCTCTCGAGGATTGGTCGACGCCGAGAGCTTCCTCCTTTGTCCTTCGAATGTACGGTGTAGTTCATTTTTGACAAAAAGTGATCTCGTGAATCAAGTATGATCCAAAACAGTGGAGAATTGAGGAGTGCTCACAACTTCAAATCGACATATATGGAATTATAACGGCCTTCATCAATTGTCTGCAGATGTCTGACATCAATAATTGAATTTCTTCATTTTATGGAAAAAATTCTAGTTTCCTGGAGCCTTAGAAGTCAATTTTTGATTGCTTCGTTAAGGCTTCTTAATCGAGGATTTGAAAAGTTGAACAAGTGAAATTTCGTATATCTAAGCACAGGTTTTTTGTCAGTGAGTCATGAATAAAAACAGGTTCAGGTTTCATTTGTCACGGAGGATTTGAATTCATGAAAACCACTATTTCTACTTTTGTTGTTCTTCTTCAACACTGGTTTTCCGAACATTGAAGCATATGAACAATCAGAATCTCGTCCAACAAAATGCGACGGCTTTGCAAAATGCACCACGTACGTTTACAGGCGTTGAGATACACTATAAAAAAAGGATAAAGGATTAAGCTTTTGGTGTTGATCAATCCCTGAGGGATGCGTCATGCATTCGCCTCTAATTTTTAACTTCGTTTGAGGTGATTGAATGCATATTTGACCTCCATTGACCGTGTGCAATGCAGAGCACCTCTAACCACTACGCCACATGCGCTCTTGAGATACACTATAGATGATAAAAATTCTAATAATCTGATAATCTAATAGCATGTTTTAAGCCTTTCATAGGCTCTTGCATGACACTTATCTGTACTAGAAAGGTGTTCCCTTTTCAGATTGATATTGTTTTGAGCGAGGTCTATTTGAATAGTCGGAAGTAAAGAAAATTTGAATCTTAAACATTTCAAAAGCTAAAGTATTGGATTGTCTCATAACTTCTTCTACATTATTGCTTTAATCGGTTTTTTTTCTATTTCAAATGGGTTGTTGCCAAGAAGCGATGGTATGTTGGAGAATATTTGAGTAGCTTAAGCTAGCACTATTACCGACTGGACTGCGAGCTACGGTTCAAGCGCATTAACGAAGGCATACGAGCTGTCAAACGAATCTCTTTCTGGTCAGCCAGACACCTTTGACAAAAACGCTTTGCGCCACGAGTTGAAGATGCATCCGGATGCTAATACCCAGGATTTTTGAGGAAATTCTATTGCATACGATCGCTGCACTATCGCTCGCTCATTGTATGGATTGCGTTACCGCAAAGCGATGCTTCGATGACTCCTCATGCATTATCGACCACGACCGCTCTGTACGTAGTGACCATCTCAACATCTACTGCTCCGCACAGGAAAGACTTACATAAGTCAACCATGAGTGGAGATGAGTCCTCGGTCTAATACGACAACAAAACGCGCCACGTTACTGACTGCCTTGCGGCAAAGACCCTTCAGCTTAACGAACCCCAAGTGCCATGATCGGATGATTTAATGCTCCTAATTTTTTGAGATTGACAGGGCATGCTGTTTTGAGAACTGTTCAACAATAAGCAGGCAAGTTAATGCCGATGTTTAGAAAGACAATGGCGTATGCTGGTCTACAGTAGTGCAGTAGCACTTGCGAAACGACTCAGTGTCGCCCTTCACCAGAATAACGCTCGACCTCACAATGCAAAATCGTCTCTCCACATTCTGGAAAAAGTGAGCTCGGACCGTATCACATCCACCATATAGTCCCGATATTAACCATCGGAGTGTCATCTCTTCCGCGCCCTGAAGGGCATCTGTGCGCGAAAAAATTCAAAGACTGCAACCAGCTCAAAAGTGACCTCACCGACTTCTTTGATCACCAACCCATTTTTCTGAGAGGAAAGCATCCAATCCTTGTTGAATAAGTTGTCAAATATCATTGACTACGATGGTGATCAAATTGTTGATCAGTTGAATCTTTTAAAGAGAAAAAAAATGAAATGAAAACTGCCAAAATGCGAAAGAAATCATGGCAGAACCCATTACCATTTTTGGAGAAAACTTTACGTGCATATATTGTGGTGTTGACAGAGCAATTTTTCTCTATGAATTTCTCAACCCTCAATTTCACAAGTTCTGTAGTTTGTCAAGAAATTCCTGAAGTTGGCGTTAATGTCTCAAGTGTGATTTCAATGCTCTTATTTCAGATGATCAAAAAGTCTGCGGAAATCACTAAATTGCTGAGTACTGCACATACGTTGTGGCTCAAATACAGGTGCTGCCGTAGATTTGAAAAAAAAATCAAATGAAAAATGCTTATATGACCTCATGACTTATTATAAACGTTTGCTTTGATTCGCAAACGAACTCCAGTGATTTGAACTTTGGTAAATCAACTGACTTTCTCCCTAATCCTTCCGATTTACAGGCATCGATGCAGTATTCATTGGCAGTGCATTATCACGTTCTTATTCGCATTCACTCTTTCTGGTGTCATTATCGCTATAACAGAAGGTATTATCGGCGGCCCTCCTTCTCTGTAAGGATTTAGCATTACTATTTACTCTTGATTTTTCACTCAAAGATTACATGGGGGTTATAGATGCCGTGAAATACATGCATGATCCTGCCTCGAACTATATCAAAGTTAACCAGCACCATCCCACCGATGTCGGAAAATTAGCACCAGCTTTGTTTAGTAAGGGCTCCATCAGATCCACATACAATAGTAACTGTCGTTAGCAGGAACCCGAAAGCGTTTTAGTAAAGTTGTCCCACGGCTCCAAAATGTTTAATTTAGCAAACCCTTAACAGCACTCATGGAGAAGACAAAGTCTTTGAGCGCTAGGAGGATCCATTCGATTTCCATTCGAAGATTTGCATGATAATGAATGTGATAAAGTGAAAAATGGGGCATATGCTGGAATCCGCACAAATAATGAAGTTGAGTCATGTATATTAGCTCAGTCTAGCTCGAAAGATTCAGTTATCTAATCTCTAGCGTCTACTTATAAATAAATTTGATAAAGAAGGAAAGTATAAGTGCCTTGGACCTAAAGAACAAAAAAAATCTTTTATAGATCGAGTAAAGCCCAGAACACGATAAGTTGAAATTTCCAAGTATGGTATCGAAATTACATTGAACATGATTGATCAGAACAGAACGCTGTTTGGGATCATTACTGAACAGAATTTTGACGTAACCCAAATATTGGCATCACTTCAAATTTCTAGGCAAAAAATCCAGAAAGTCAATGATGTAAAAACTAAAGGAAATCACTGCAAGTACCTCTGCACATAAAATATTTTTCATTCTACGTTTTCAAAAATCAACCTTTTCGTCATGAAAAAAGCCCCTTAAGCTTTTTTAGGCCTTTTCTCAAAGCGTGAACGAAATAATAAAGCAATTACCTTGAAATCAATATCTCGTCAAAGTTGGTTTTGATTGTTAAATCAATACTGATTTCATTGAGAAGCTGAGACTGGAGCTGACGTTCTGGCTTAGAGAGCGAAATTGTGTTTTGAGCAAAAGCTTAGGATCTTTCTTTGTTGACTTGTCTTTGAATTTTTCCACATGTCGTACTCGAAAATGTGCTTACTACTTGAATGATAAATATCTGGATATGCGTTGACCACCCTTTTGTTCTTTGGCGGTAACTGTCAATGACGGTGGCATGCTTCGTTTGCAACGACGTTTGCAACTGTAATACTTGATCTACTGAACGCATATAGCCATGAGCACAGTCAATCAAGTGGTTTAGAGGTTCCGCATAAGTTGTCTTGAGGTGTTAATCTTCTCTAAAAAGCACAGCAAAGCGACAGGTGGGTCGCCGTGTTGAAAAGATACCTGAGGGGTTTAGACCAGGTCATCGTTGATCGTTACCTCGAGTCCTAGCGCCCATGATGCTTTCCATGCTTTCCATCTATGAGATTATTAATTCGATTATCCGATTCGTTAAACATCACTGGTACTTGTGGATTGCCCGTCGAAGAATCTTCCAAATTTCTGCCACAGCAAGAGTTTTTATAAAGGGGCCGTCTTTTAAGTTATTCAACGTCGATTCCTTGTGTTACAAAGTAGGAGCTTTTTAATCTTGGTGAAATATCTGAACTACCTATTAACTCAGTGAAATGTCTTCCAATCGAACCCAGTTGAGTGAACATTCTACTCAACGTTGGGTGTGCATTGAAAATTCGTTGATAAACAGCTACTCAAGCGAATAAGTGTAAAAAATACCTTTTCACGGACCACGCTTGGTGTAATATCTAAGTTGAAAGAAATTTGTGATCTATTATGCAAATAAAGACAGTAAATAAACATTTTCTGGAGAAATAAACGATCGAAAAGGATATTCATTGAACCGATTTTTGGGCTTGCTCTGTTCACAAAGGAACATCATTATCAATGTATATGGTTGTTTGATTTCTGCGATTGTGAAATGGCGCATCCTTCTCTTACCAAATAACACAAAAAGCCTTACCAATTTATTTTCTGCTCGGAAACATGTTATATAATTATTTCGTTTCAGTGCTGAGTTGATTTCATATGAAGATGTAGATGTATCCGATCCAGCTAAACGCCTTCCGAAAACTGGGCGATTACTGTGTTTTGTGCTTACATCGCCAAAATACTATGCTACTAGGGTGAGATTTTAGTTATAATGTCAAATGCAAATTTAATTAAACGTTTTCATAATAGTGTAGCAGTGGGAAGGACATTCGCTATGCAGTTAAACGAAGAAGAAAATTAAAAACGGTAAGGAAGCCGCAAAGCCGCATCGGTGAATTGTCTCATGATATAATGATTTCTCTCAAGAGGCCTCCATGAAACAAAGAGAAAAATGATCCATTGGTTCAGAAAAACCAGAATTTTATCACAGTAGAGAAATCATCGCGAAAGTTGCAAGCGAAGATTTCTACATGTATGTGCTCGATGATCTAACCAAACAAAGCATTTAAATGCCAAGAAAGGCTTAATCAAAATTTGTTGCCCATAGCTACGAAATTTCTTTCCATCCATTCATTCCTAACCGCATGAGTATTCAAGTGAATGCAAGATTTAACTACAGAAATATTGGGTCAGAAATTTTTTACATCTTTGCACCATGCAGATAACAATATATATATGTATATATATTATTATAATAATATATTTTACTATATATATAATTATATAATATATATATTGTTATCTGCATGGTGCAAAGATGCAAAAAATTTCTAAGGGTCATTATGAGCCGGCTGGGCGCGCCGTTCGGACGGTTACGAAGAGTGGTGCGTGCTACATAACAAATTTAGGTTAATTAAGCTCCTAGATAGAATGATCATTTAAAAGTGACAAAGTTCTGGTGACGTGGCTTCTGTATGAATAATTTCAGCAAGATAAACGCGTATGCTGCACGAAATTTTTTTTCTTCAAAGGAAAAAGCCATATACATGCGAAAAGGGTTATATTCCCAGCTGTTATTGGGCATTTTCTCACAATTCCTTGATGTTTTTGTAATCAGTAGCATGAAAAATTTCAATTCTTATACTAACCTTGTTGTTATAATACTTCCTCAGTACGTTCTAACACTAATTGAAAGACGACGTTATGCACTCATAATCTATTTTTTCGATTTATAGTGGATTTTTGAGCTAATATTGTTCGATTTTAACTCTTGTGATTTGTTCATGCTAAAAAAGCTCTTATTATCATTAGTAGAACTTTTGCAAACGTATCTCGAAGGAGAATAACGCTCAGCTGTCTTGAAAACTCTTACTTTTGGAAATAATTTCTGGCGTGTGCAACCGCATATCAAGGATTGCGCGCGTAAGACTTTGGTTTTTTCTAGCAAAGAACTATTCTGTTCATTAGCCAAGATCGAGTAGTTTTGAACGGTATGTTTTATTTCTCAAATGACTTGTTTTTTGTGCTATAAGAGCTAAAAGAATTACGTTTCACATATGAAATTTTCTCTCCGGATGAAGTTTTTCTATGAATAATCAATAATCGTTCAATATCGCAAATCTCAACGATTCAAAGACGTATTTCTTTTTAATGAAACTCCTTGGAATACTGTAACAGTCAAAAGAAGATTGCGTTTCGTACTCGAAAGGGTGAGATCTCGCCACATTAGCCCCAAGTTACAGTGTTTGCAACATACCGATTAACTGCGAAACGTAATCTTTTTTGACTGCTACAGTACAATAAAGAGTCTTTTTGAAAACAAAGAGACTAGGGAATTGCCGAGATCAAGCTATTGAGCGATTATTAGAGAGCTAGCGGAAAAGCTTGTTCAGCGAGAATTGCTTGTGTCTGAAAGACAATTTTATTTTCACTGCTAGAGCACATTAAGAAAGCCATTCTGACAATAATGTGCACGTTCAAAATTGGCGCTATCCCAGCTATCATGCAATTTTCTGAGCCTCCCAAAAAATCAGATGCGAACATCGAAGGTGATCAAAATTTTTCAAGATCTCCTATCCTTTTAGTTGTTACAGCTCCATAAAGAAAGTACACTGTCGAAATTTCAAAGATTTTCCCTATCTAAAGATAATAAATTGCCTGAGAAAAAAAGAACTTCATCCGGTGAGAAATGCTTGAATGTGAAATAAAATCTTATTCCGATTGTTTAGCGCAAAAAATAGCCCCTTTATGAAATCGATTACGTCGTTCCAATTCACTTGATCTTAGTTATCGAATAGGTGCCAAAAGCCTTGCAAAGTTAAAATTACAATTTTATGAAAGGGCTCAAACAGAGTGAAGAGAACGGAAAGAAACCGGTATATCTCCATCTCTCCCTCGTATACCATAGGTATGAGTGAAGAATTCGAACGAGGTTACGTTTTGATATGAGGAATGGGACTCTAGAGTGCACTAATAATAAAAAAATGTTGACAATTATCGATGATCTCACGCAATGAACAGCACAATTCTTGACGAACTATTCATTGCTTTCAATTTTCACCCAGTATGGTGGATTTTATACAATATGAGAAGATTATATGAAAACTGAAAGAAATGAAAGTTAAATTTGCGTGAACTGTAGGTAGGTATGTACAAAATATCATATACATTTTCAATAAAGGTTGTCAATATAGCCTTTTATATAGATTTGGCTTTTTTTTGAAAGTGTGGATTACAAATAGAACATTTACGTACTTCCAGTAAAAGAACCCTATTGGACTCTGTTCTATCTTATTTGATTATTTGTTGACATAGAAATCCCATTTGTTGACGAAAAAAGTATGAATTACATTTGAAAGAAAACTACCACATTAGCCTTGGAGCAGGCGGCGACAGTCTATTCGTAGCCGTCCGAGCAGCCCGCCAAGCGAAAATGGCGCCGTCCACAAAGGGATATATATATATATATATATATATATATATATATATATATATATATTGTCAGACGAAACAGAATCAAAGAAACGATTTTTTATCTATAAATTAGCACAAATTTTTTATAAACAGTTAATGTTGGCTAAAGTTTTGACGCTTTCGCGCTCATCAGAGCCACGATGATCCGCATTGAGATCACTACAATTCTTCCTGTTGTGATGCAGCTTTTCGTGGTTGTCGATTCGAGGACAAGTCGAGTATCGAGGAGTTGATCACCGTACAAAAAATATCACTTCAAGCTTAGATTTCAAGTTATGGTACGATTTAAAAGCAATGTAGTCTCAATATGACGTGAGAAATACGATGAACAATTTCTTCATAACAACTACTATTGAAAAATGATCTGTCTAGATGGTCCGACTATCTCTAAATCTCGGCATGACCAAAAAAAATGCGAATTTCTCACAAACTATCCTTTTCTTCATTTAAAACTTGCACGAAGTTATTACTTCCCTTCCCTGAAAGTTTGACGGCTAACGTTCCAGCGACAACGCCTTCGTGCAAGCATAGACTTAGATATCATACCATACCTGATTACTCGATTAATATTTTGCATGTATCAGAAAATTTAATATGAAAAAGATCAACAGTCTAGCCATTCTGGCAAATTTCACCTTATTCTGAGTTATTTGAGAGCAGTAAACACCTTCAAGACCTCCGAAAAACGTGTATGGCTCTGGCGTAGCAACTTCGGGTAAGGCTATACATATTCTTAGGAATTATATAGTGGAACAACCTCGTGCAAGTTTTAAATGAAGAAAAGGACGGTCTATCTAAAGTGGAAGTGTAAATGAAAAACTGAAAACTTTGAGGTATGGCTGTTCATTGAGATCCTCATTACAATAGAAAGCAGGAAATATTCTGCAAGTTTCTAGAGAAACATTCTACGTTTTGGGTAATTTATCTAGTTTTTTACCCTTTTCACTGTGACGCTTGAGTACTTTTTTCTAGGTATTGGCTGTGAACGAAACATGGCTACCACGTTGCGATCACGGGCAGTTTTTCACTAACGTCCCAATGGATCCAACAGTCGCACACAGCACCGTGCTGAGGGGCATTCCAGACGATTACAAATACCTCTTCCAAAAAACAATGATCTCTTTTCATTATGCTTTTACTCAGATATCTGATCAATTTGATTGGTACTTCAAGGTGAGTCGAACAGGAAGGCATTATCGTTTACATACTTTGACCAATCATCTCTATCACCTGTCGTCCCGTTGATCGTCGAGTGTCTCGATCGGGTACCAACAACACTTCCATTTTTCCCTATCGCGTGCAAGAGTAGCCCAGTGGGTCCTCCTCGCTCTAGGGGGGATTCGCTGAACGTCATATCTTTATTCTATACCTTTCATAAAGATATCGGACCAACGGGTCGATGGTCTTCCAGTAGAGCGCTTGATGTCCCGAGGAATCCAGTCGGTAACGGCTCTCGTGCATCGTTTGTCGTTGAAACGCATCATGTGTCCCGGCCCACCTTATTTTCGATATCGTGGCGTGGTAGAGCGGGCGCCTCTAATTTTCGATCGTTGACGTAGGTCGAAACTTCGGGTCCTTTCTCTCATTTGCGAGATACGATATGCTCCTGGCATCCACATTTCGACTGCGCGTGCGACAACGCCAAGTGATCTTTCATCCTGCTTACGTAGCGATCAGGTTTCTGCTGCATACTTTAGGGCAGGATAATCGTCGAGTCGAAAAGGTGGGCACGGAGTCGGATGTTCTTTGTTCTCTTCGATGACTGCGTTCAATACTACTGATAACTGACCCATATCTGCTGCTGTATTGAATATTAGCGAATATGATATGTGTTATCAAAATGAAGACGCATATATTGCGGTTACTAGGGATCCTATGCATCAATAACTGCTTGTTAATTCGATATCTTGTACCAAACCCGACGCATAAAGATCAGTGACATAACTCATTGCGAACAACAGACACCAGTTTGTACGCAAGACATGGATTGAACCAGCTCATAGGTGATATGAATGAAGCAAATGCATTCAACTTTACTACTGTTGTTCGATCAACCCCTAAAGCTTTCTTATGCTCTATCCTTTATACAGGCACATGTATTGATGCGCCAATTAAAGTAATAATACGATCAATTCCGATCAGAAAGCCAGAGGCGACACGCTGTTTTGATAACCTACATGACAACATTTTTACAAAGGAAGGACTCTCCAAGTTACTGCAACGCACGGCTCACAAGCAGATTTTTGCATCACCGTCATCACATATATTGTAAGAATCTTGCCACTTCCTGAGTTTGCTTCCTCGTATTCATCGCTCCAAAAGTCTTTTAGTATGCCGCGTGATGATCCGGTTGGTGGAAGATTTTGCCTTCTACATGAACGTCTTAGTATGTCGATAGATATTACCCTCTTTGCGATCTTAAGGATAGCCCATTCAAACCTGTAGACTTGAGGAAAAGGGTTGGAGGAAGGAGCCAATCCCCGTTTTCTAAGGTGCGTCACTAGTGACTGCGCTATTCCGTCACCACCACATACTGCTCAAATAACTTTTACAAAGAGATATCAACAATTGCCTGAGTACACCGAGTATACTATGCTGAGGCATGTGGCGAACACAGAAGTCGACGTGGAGGTTAACGGACAAAGAAAAGAGCTTGAACCATGTTTGGAACTTCTACACAACCCACTAAAATATGGTCTGATACCACGAGCACCTTGGTAAAACGAATCAAAAGTGAGATATGGACTACAGGGTCATGTTATATGGAAAATAGCGGTTTATGAAGAAGAAGAAGATGCATAGTGATTCCAAAAGAATGCATGCATTATCTAGAACGATCACACTTAGAATAGGCTGTCGTGGCTTGTGGCTCACGTCATCCAATCGCTTTCAAGTATGGAAGCAGGTCATGAAAAGGGAATGGCACGTCATCACACTAAAAGCAAATCATCATTATTGATCACACGCTGGGATGGGAGAATGTCCAGAGGGGCAATATGACGCAGAGATTGTCATTCTTAGACCGAGTATTTGAAAAATATAACGATACAGATCATAGAGGGTTTCTCTAGCGAGTAGTTCCAATTTTCTAATCAAATTAATTTTTTCTCGCATTCTCACCAGAACAATACATTTACTAAGGCTGACGATGACACTTATGTAATAATGGAACATATGTACGAATATCTGGCCACACTCGATCCTACGGAGCCCTATTACCTAGGATACACTTTGAGACCTTATCTGGTAAATATCTGCTTCCATTTTTCATACGTGACTAATGATATATAGACTTCTATATACTGTTCGATTGATCGATAGATTGAGTGTAATTTTTCATACTTAATTTATTCATGCTATATTTTATTCATACATGATAACAAGTATTTTTGTTACTTTATAAGTACCTGGCCACATTGGATCCTACGGTGCATCTGGTTAACTTTTGTGATCTCAACTATCAGACATCGACTGCTATAGTACCAATATCAATAACAATAATAATAACCCATGACAAGTGATAGTAATGAAAAATTAATAATGATTGATAATATCATCCAAGAACCGAATGAATTGCCATTGTTCTGAATCAATTCGAATTTTAGAAACGAGGTTATAACGGAGGTGGTGCCGGTTATGTTTTGAGTCGTGCAGCACTAAAGTTGTTTATAGAACGCGCCTTTTTTGATCGTTCAATATGCCCTCTCGATTTCCATGAGGACGTCGGAATCGCCAGGTATGAGAAATCAAACCTATAGCTTGTACCACTATGCGTATGCATGACATAGAGGTTAAAGGTGTTGTGCAATAAACAAAGTCAACGGTTCAACCCATTCACTGAACTTATCGGAGGCTTAACTCCTGCGTTGTCAGGCATTGCTACCGAACTTGCATAGAAGTGTGAAACAATGAAAATTTATAGATCGGCAAGCTTTTACGAGACGTAGTGCGAACAAAATTCCAGTTACGTGCGCTCAAGCAATTGTGCAATGTACTGAATGGATCTGAATGCATTACGCATATTCATAGAATTAATCGACGCTGAGCACTTTTCGTTTGTTTATACTAGGCTTTTATCTACGCACAAAAACCGTAGCCGATGAAGATATTAGACAGTTAGTTCCACATAAATAAAAGACCTAAATTATTGCCACTTCTTGAGGTGCCTGCAAAATATCGAAATCTTTCCGCATGACACAAGGAACAGAAAAGGCCAACCTCGTTTCAATACTTACCGCCCAACTTACATGTTCAAAGGAACAATTCCAGCAGAATGGCATTACTACAAACCACATAAGGTAGGTGGCATTGTCCGTTTGTAATATTACGTAGAAAAAAAAAATAGCAAAATAAAAATAAGAATGAAAAATAAAATCAAGAATTTATTGTAGAACGAAAGTAGTGAAAACTAATAGCAAAAAATAGTGAGCTATCTAACGACAAATGAAGACAAGACCCTCTTTCGCCAGACAAAAATTTTTTATCTGAGTTCGATATTAATAGCATGTTTTAAGCTGTTTGTCAGGTCTAAGTGCTAGACAGGCGCTTGTTTAGCCCTGCAAAACTAAAAGAGTCCAAGAGGACGAAACAGGCGTCTGTCTAGCACTTAGACTTGATAAACGGCTCAAAACATGTCATATCATTATCAGACTATCATTGTCTTTA
This sequence comes from Parelaphostrongylus tenuis, assembly GCA_019055375.1. Taxonomy (NCBI): domain Eukaryota; kingdom Metazoa; phylum Nematoda; class Chromadorea; order Rhabditida; family Metastrongylidae; genus Parelaphostrongylus; species Parelaphostrongylus tenuis. Next base: position 154,538 of record JAHQIW010002093.1, read on the forward strand.
AACAAGCTCTACAAAAGCGGTCGAATGGCGACGTTTTATGACAGGTTGGGGAAAAATTTCTGAGAAAATGCTTGTAAATTCTTGAGTATAGCCCATTTTTTGTGTTTTTGGACTCATTTGAAAGCCCGCCTTCTCTCGCGTTGATTGGTATATAATTTATCTACCTATTTCAACATACAGTGAACAGGCGAGCAGATTAGGTGGTTAATGATGCACGAATGGCTGTTCGGTTCAAGTGCATGGCACCAGTCTGATTTGGGGCTAAGACACAGTTGGCAAAGGTGCACTGTACAGTGGTTCAAAAAGTTTGACGAAGGTGAAGGAAGTTTCCTTCAATGGAGCACTGGTTGCGCGACAAAAAGTTGGGTACCGATATTACATTCCATAATTCGGTCATTCATTTCTTAAACACCAAGAAATCGGAATTATGTTCTCGCGGAATCGATCTTTTGCCGGAGAAGTGGCAGGAAGTGTTTCAAGTTAAAGAGGAGTACTTTGACTATTAGTCTTTTTTCTTCTTCTTCTTCTTAATAAGACGGAGAAAAAATTCTGAGAAGATGCCTTTTAAACATTTATTTATGCAACTATTACACCCTTCCTTGTTCTTGTGTAATAGGCGCATAAATAAATGTTTTACAAGCGACTTCTCAGAACTTTTCCCAACCTATTAAGAGTGTTAGTAATTATTCGAAAGCTTAAATCTCTGGCTACTGCCCTACATGCTCCTTTGTGGAGACCCTTCTATAACGCTGTAGCATTCAACATAGAACTATGTTATACACCAACCGCTCATTCTCACTACTACTTTGCTGGAAGCACGAAAAGCATATGATCGTGTAGAGAAAATCTTGTAATATCAGAGTCAAACGTTTTGTGTTGAGTTCCCTTTGAAGCGGAAAAAATATCTCGAATAAATAGCGAAAACTGCGCTCCACATGTGTAGCAGATCAACGCGATCGATCCAACTGCCGCATGGAATCGACGGCCAGCATCTGCCTCTGCTTCCCCCAACCCATACACTACCCAAAAGCATTACACATCCATGTGGAATTCAATTTCACTTTCTCTGACACGCTGATCTCGAAGGTTATTTCAAAAAACAGTAAGTTTAACCAGCTAAACTTAAGCTATCGTATGGTTATATATGAGCTGAGGGAAGAGCTCCGCCCTGGGCAAATGTGCGTGCCTCAAATATAAATGTTTTCTTTTTACTACAGCGTTATAGAAAGAATTATAAAAGCGAGAAAATGTTTTGAGATTATATAAGAATAACTTACAAACTATGTAAAATTTTATTATTACTATTACATTATATTATTATCTAAATTTCATCATTACTAAAATTATATACAAACATAGATTATTGGAAGACTTTTTTGAAAACGCATAGATGGTGCCCAAGAATTTGAGCTTTTAAATGATTACTAACTCTCTGATAAAAATTTTTATAAAACGACAGAGATCGGTTCTTGATTTGTCGCCGAATAACAGAAAAGATCCCATTTTTTCGAAGTATAACTCGAAATTCACATAGCAATCAATATGAGATAATTTTTGAGCATTACAGTTTTTTGGTTGCAACAGTTCTTGCTTTCATCAGTTGCAAAACGAACTACTTTGAGGCAATACATTACGCTCATACTTTGCAAGCATAGAAATGGAATTCTTGTTAATATTCGACCATAAATAGCATTCGCCTGAGCATCACGGTCAAAGAATAGACACTCTTGAAAAATAATTTCATAAGAAGAGATTTACGAACTCTCATGTTGATCCATACTTATATTCTAACGTTTTGATGATATACACTATTCAAGGGCCGTAAATGGATTGCGCCCGAGCTTATCACTATTCATCACATTTCATGGGAGGAGATGCTAACAATCGATGATATGCTTTACCGAATGCGTTCTCCACAACTATCCAGTTTGGGTAAATCCACAAAAACAGAATCTACTGAAACGAAATTGATAGAAAAGAAATGGATAGAGGCGAAATCGACAAATATGAAGAGGAAATCGACGGTAACGAAAACGAAATCGACGATGACAAAATCATTGAAGGTTGAACAGTTGAACGAAATTACCGTCGTTGACGAATCGTTAGGCCAGAAAGAAAACGGATTACCACCTGACATATCCACAAGTAATCTCAAGGAAAACACAAGTTCCACCATTCTCATAAACACTGATGATTTCGGTGATCCACAATAGCGGACTTTACTTAGCTATGAAAGAAGGTAGGTGTTTTAGTCAACAAACGCCTTAGAATTTTGTAAACTCCAAACTGTTACGAAGATTTATTGGAGAAACCCCTATTATTGCTAGGAGAGCCTTTCATATTGTGTTCATTGTTAAAATCGCGTCTTTCATCTACGTTGATGGCGAGAACCAGCTATGCCCAATTAATTGTATATTTGAACTGTATGAAATTGTTCCGCAACTGATGAATGAAGAAATTTTTCTCAGAAGCGTATCTCAAAATCTATTGCTTCAAAAGAGTCTATAAGAACAATAAAAAAAGACTTGAAAGTTATACCTAAATTGCTGAAGGGTGACAGTGGAAGAAAATTAAACAGAACACCATGATCAAGAATGGTAAAAGTGATCCTTAAAAATGAAGTAAACATCCTCGTTGAGTTAACCTTAACATGTATTAATAATATTATGGTTTACTGATGAACTCAAATCACGCCGAGAAAAGTGCTTTTGAATTGCAGTGGTTAGAGCTGGCTCAGTCATACAGACTTGGCTGTTGATTTGATACCGCTTTCACGGTTCACCGAGCATTTGATCTCTCCAGTGCGACAAATTGGCACCTCTCTTATCAGGTCAACAACTCTAACTTATTAGATCGATGACCCCCAAAAGTCGTTATATTGGGCCAGATATGAATTCAGTCACTTTCAACTATGCTTAATCAAAACCAGTTGGTCGCTGATTCGAATCCATGCCTGGGTTAAAAATCTTTACATTGTTTGGGGTTCAAGAAATCACTATCAGACTAGTCTGCGAAGACGAAACACCAATTCGTGAAGGTAGGTTTGCAGGACTTCACAATCCAAAATTCCATTCAACCAGTTCTACGGTTTTGCTATTGCATGGCGCATATTGATCAACGTGAAGGCTTCACGCATGTGCTTGGAAGATATCGAACCTCATTAGATGCTTTGAAACTTTTACTTTAGCCATCATACTCGGAAACCACATGTGACGCTATTATCTATCTAGCTAACAGTTTTGTACAACTTTGATGTCAATGCAGTGTGTACTGCGCTAGGTAAAATTTTCCGATGAAACCCTTGGGATGAAAGTCAGGGATCGAACCGTTATCAATGGAGATTATGCGATGACATTTATAGAAGAACGCAGAGTAACTGAAGAGTTGAAGGCTTGTAGAACAACAGTTTCAAAATACTTTAATCGAAACGGAGCGTCGAAAAAAGGGAAGAAAGCTCTCGACAATTGGCCACCACAAGACCTGAACAGAAGCAAGCACATATCGTTACGAATTTGACAGCACACTTTTTTTTTGCAATGAAAACGTCTTTGAATAGCATTTTGGCATGCGACAGAGAAGTATATCTTGCTTAATAAACAAGAATGATCGACACAAAGTTTATGAAAGAACCACTAAAATATATTTGTAGACCACTTCCCACCATAAAACTTTACCAGGATTTCTTTGGATTTAGTAAAATCATCCATTCTTTGAAGCTTTTCACATTGGAGAACATTTGAACCGTGATAATGTCCTCATGTTTGCAAACTGAACCAGTAATTGTAAGGCCAGATTCGCTACATATATAACTCAAGACACGCTAGTAATAAACGAAACCATGTAACATGTTTAATGTTCATTTTGCTGATATAAGATCTTTTCCCAGGCTTCGCTGACTTCATTTCACTCAGACATCTACCTCGTTGGAACAAACAACGTTGTATTACACCTAGTACAACTTATGAAAGCCCTGATGAGCTTCTACCAAAGTGATAGATTCAAACGAATTTGAAAGTGAAAGTCGAAAGTACGAGCATCAAATGCGATTTAAACAGCAATTTTTTTTTTCATAATAGCAAGAGAAGCCGTTTATCGTGGTACAAATGCGACTTGTTGCGTTAGCCATGATATAGTTTAATTGGAATTGTCACTTCAAATTTCTTCTCTAACAATATGGAAATAAAGTCGCGTGGCGTGGTGGTTAGAAATGCCCTGCGCGACACATAGGTCGAAGGTTTAATCCCTCGCTCAGGGCTCACCAGGCAGTTTATCCCTCCGGTGCCGACAAACTTCTACTAGACTTGTCTAGGAGGATAACAGCATTGACTTGATACATCGGCAAGTCACTGCGAGTCATTGGAAAGGCCATATCGGCATTCAATCTTTTCTAATACCTGATGAGATCAATACGGGGCGCATCCTTCGGGGATTGGGTGAGGAATGAACCTGTTTCGCATTTGCCTTTGTTTCCAAGAATGCTATGCAAAATTTTTTTCGCGAATCTGTGCACTTAACACTACTCCACACGTAAAGATACGTTCCATAATCTCCCGATTAACAAGCTGAAGATTTACCCTATCAAGTAGATCCCATTAAAAATAATAAAGGTAAGTAGAGTTGGAATAACAAATAACAAAATTGCAAGGATCAAATTCAAATTAGAAGTAGATATAGGCAAAACAAACAAGGAAAGTGGAGTAGCACAGTTAGAGGGAAAAAATTAATATTACGAAAGAGACTGATGAAGGGAAACAGAGACCTACAGAACATAATGAATTGAAATATCGAAGAAAAGAGGGTTTAAAAGCAAAAGAGTTAGATAAAGGAGACGAGCACCATATGGAGGAAAAAAAATTCAGCGTCAAGGTATAAAGACTTGTCAGTCAAGCTGATCACTTCTATAGAATCTTTGATTCATGACATTGAGAGATTACTAGCATCTGAGTGGGAGAGCCAAGTATGTAAGAGGGAATGCTTGAGAACCGTCTAAGCATTCACGTGGAGTTCGATCTGCATTCTATTGTGTTAAACAGCACAAATAAGTATTCATAAGATTTAATACATTACCAAACACTGAAGTCTAAAATTCCAAAATATAACATTTTTTCAAATGACATAACAGTAATTCACAGATGCAGATAATGGTAACATGGCACCGGTATGGGTGTGACATAAATTCGACTCACAACTACAATCGAAGGTTGTGTATATCACCCAGCATCCTCGGATTTAGAATTTTAACATCATAACACTGCCATACGAGCGGTAAAATAAGATTATATAAACTCTTATAGATTATCTAGACAAAACATATTGCCGAAAACTCTTATAGGAAAATACTATGCATCAACAAAAGGTAAACATTGTCTAAGCCTTGTTCTCGTCAACCTCTTTCTTGAGTAAATCGACAGAATCCTCGTCGATCATCACAAACTTACGACGTGGCTTACTGAACAGATACATCTCACCGGTATAAATATCAAACCACATGGCATGTAAGTAGACCGTGCTCTTTTCCAGATGCTCCTAAACACCTTGGCTTCAATTCAGTTGTCTCATGTACCTTTCCTTACAGATAATGAAGATAGCAACTTCTTTGGGTGTGACCCATTTTTGTGTTCTTAGGTTCAATTGATCCTTTCATTATTATCTGAGCCAACTTGTCATGTGATCTGGTAAGGGCTCTTGTACAGCCCAATAAACGTGATTCGTCCCTACACACTCGTCAGTCGGGCAGAACCCGTCGTCTTTCGATATTTTGGGTTCATTTGAAAGCTCGTCTTCTCCCGCGTTGATTGGTATATAATTTATCTACTTCTTTCAGATTGGAGTTAACAAGGAAGCAATAGGATGTTGATGATACACGAATGGCTGTTGGGTTTAAATGAAACGGTGGCAAGCGAACGCATCAATCTGGCTAGGGGCGAAGACACAGTTGGCAAAAGTACGACGTACAGGTGGTTCAAAAAGGTGCATAAATAAAAGACGGGCTTTCAAATGCGCCCAGAAACACGAAATATGGCCGACATCCAAAAAAGTTACAACATTTCCTTAGAACGTTTTCCCCAACCTATTACTTGAAGTACTTAGTCACACACTGAGAAGAAAATCTAATCACACAGTCAGTCTTCTACTATAATTCAGATTGGTACGAAATCCATGTCATGTCGTCAACCCGAACGTCGATTTGAACGACACACGGGAATGGTTGCAAGTATGGCGCTTCATCTTGTTCTACTGTCACCATCTGAGATCAAATCCAGAACCAGTTAGATTTCCCAGGCCAAAATACAACGTACCGCGATGAATCCATGACTTGCGATGTTTTCAAGTTGTTGTAATGTGTTGATTTGTGAAAGCTTATCCTCAACACCCAGCTTATCCTCGCAGTCAATTAGTGCTTCAAAGCTGAAACGATGCAGACAATGATTTTTGCCGCCATAGTATCAAATGAAATAAAAACATGGGCAGTAAAACCTTTAACAAAAACAATTGAAAACATTTTGATATCTAAAAATTTCTCAGAACTCACTTAAATGCCCCATTTTCTGAGATAAACTTCAATGGCTTCGCTGATTTATCCTTTAGGCGTTCCTCGAGTCTCTTCAGCGAAGTGAAACCATGACGACGTAACCAATGGTCCATTGGGGAGAGAGGATCGAACGATTTCGGAGATCTATGGATGTTGTACAGCGTATTAATTGCCTTAAGCAATATGACGGATATTGCTTATGTAAAGGAAAACAAAGTAACCCAACTGAACAGAAAAAAGTCAAATCACAGGACCTACGATCTATTAACCTCCACAGTAAAGGAAAATTTGATAACTTTTTAAGCAGATTTGAGGTTGTTGATGCAGGACTTATCGAATATAACTCAATACGATAAAATTGCTGACGCTTCGGTGGCATCAACCTCTTCAGAGTTCGCAAAAACGAAATTGACTCGCAATCTCTTCAGTCACATAATTTGCGACCTCAGCAGAAAAGCGTAATAAAGAAAACTTGATTCACACAATTTTCTGGTACCGGTACTTAAATGAGCAAATTGAGAGCCACTTTGACCTCTCCGGGCTCTGAAAAAGGCGATACCACCTAGACACCCGTAATTATTTTATTTTACCCGGTGGTATTTGAAAAATCCTGACATCGGAAACCTCGTATTTGCTCATCAAAAACACTGAAGATTAATCTTCCCTGTTCAGTTCGAGACACAATTAATGCGTGCTTTATAACTTACCTTGCAATCTGAATGACCACATACGATTACATGATTGATATGGCCTCGTTTAACGGCTAATTCAAGAGCTGCTGGCTCGGTTGTTACTGATACTTCAAAGCCAGACGAACCTGATGTAAGGAACATCAAGCATTCATCACGAAGCATCCCATGAGAAAGCTCAGATCTAGATTCAGTACACTAATCAACCTGGAGGCGAGGTAAGACAGTGGGTAGAAATTCTCAGGACCGATTTAGAGCAAGGCACTGATTCAATCCCCTCCCCGACACTCTTACGCCTTAACCCACCTACCTACATGAACTCAACGATAATCGTCTCAACCACAACTACACAACATTCATGAAGATGACAAAATCATCAGGCAGCAGCCGAAGCAACACGCGAACTTTCGAAGACCTTCGCGGAGGATGGATGCGAGGAAACTAGTCAAAAGTTCGGGATACACACAGTAAAGTGTGATAACAGTCTACGCAAATTAACCTTTCGACATCCGCAGACCCAAAATCAACTACAACACACAATATTACAGCGCTCAACCGTCTGAAATGTAAGCTCCAGAGTGTTCTTAGCAGGAAATCATTTTTATTTGACCGCCTATTGTGGTGTTATGAGGCTTTCAATTAACCCAATGATGTAGAGTGGTGTGCAAAAACGTTTGCGTCAGCCGGGATTTGAACCCAGATCTTACTCTTTCCGGGAGCACGTGCTAAACCGTTGACGTTTTTCCGAGAGCACGTGCTAAACAAGCGAGCGTCGGTGGTGCAACGGTTTAACACATGCTCCCGGAAAAAGTAAGATCTGGGTTCAAATCCCGGCTGACGCAAACGTTTTTGCACACCACTTTACATCATTGGGTTTGTTCTTAGTAGTGTTGCTGGAGCATCCATATCGTTACGCACGCGACGCCTCGGCGGCGAGGAGTCCGCGGTAAACAAAGCCTCGTCTTACCGTCTATCGAGAAGAAGATTGCTGGTTTGATTCCCTACGAAGACGCTTCGTTGTAGTTTTTTTGATGCTATCTTTGTGGTGTCGATTAGTAGCGGTAGGGTTCTTGTATAACGTAATTTTCACAGCAAAAAAACTCAGTTGTCTAACATTTCAGTACTTTAATACAAAATGATAGAAAACGTAGATCAATGGAGTGACGACGCATATCCAACTTTTTTCCGATCTTACTGATAATATGGTAGTTTTTAATGTAACTCAGTTCGCAGTGAGAACTTGTCTATGTGATGTACTTGTTTGTTTTCAGTTCAATATGTCCTTTGAGACAGCTCCTTGTACTTCTTGAATAAACGATGGCAAATAAATAAAGTTCATTGATTGCTTGTGCTACGGTACTACTACATGGTATACGGTATGAAGCGATGGGTCTGTGATTTGAGCATACTGTACTGAAAACAAAAAGTAACATTAAAAAGCCACAGTGAAGTTTGTGATAGGGGACAGAACCAGCAACCTTGTTCCTGATGGACGGCAGAACGAAGCACTGATCAATGCGAACTGCTCTCCCTCGAGCGATGTGGAAGATCCGACGACACTACTAGGAACAATATGGAGCATAATTCCAGATGACTGGGCGGTGTACTGTTGTGTGTCGTAGTTCGGGCTAGGTTCTCGCAAGTCAAGGGTTAAACGAGATAAATTAATAAATTGCCTTACCATAGTTGTTAGCATGCGGTATCATGTTGCCAGAGTTCCGCACGACAAACATATCTCCAACTTGACTTGAAGTAAATCTGAAACTGTTTGCGAAGTCATTTAGCGTTCCCCAGACCGGGTACAAATCTCTACCTAAATTACAACTGTATTAATAGGAAAATCACTATCACCAGCATACAGATAAGATACCCGTGCAACAAAACCATCAACATCACCTCGCTGGAAGCATTCGGGAATCCATGCACGTGAAAAACACTGCTGTAGGATTTGGATTGTCACGAATATGTTCGAATTGTTTCACCTGACAACACATGACGCAAAGCTTATACGATAAGAAACCAATATAGATTAGTGAAGTCTTTGAGGGGGTTTTTTGTTCATTAAATCGTCGACGCGAAAACAGACAATGTCGACGGCAATAGCCAATGAATATAATCACGAGGAAAAAAGAAGTTCTATGATTACTAGCACGATATCTCTATCCCTGTAATCTGAACACTTCGCACGGCACGGTACATATTGTACCACGCCGCGCGGCGTCGCTCCTCGCTCACTTACTGTAATGGTGGCGTCGTATTTAAGGCGAAACTGTGTTCGCGCGCGCGTATTAGGCATAGTCGAAAAGTCGATCACGCCGCCTGACGCGCGAGAACAACATGACGCCCGTCCTGTCAAGCTCCCGTCACCCATAGATTAAACAGAACTGAACTCAAACCTTATCATCCTTATCATGTCTATTCTTGCTTACTCTGTAATCATCCCTCTGGTCTTACTTTAATCTATTGATCTCTCTTAACGATCAATGGAAAAAAAACAATAATTAATTGATCGATATCGTATCGCTGGTGATTTGTGATTGTTGTTAACATCCGTCCTTTAATGAGCAATCATGATGCAACTAAGAAGTATAATGAGGCAAAATTCTTTACTTCAAATGAAATTTACATTGGAAATTTTTTGCCTGACATAATTTGGATATTTTACACGATCTATGTTCTCTACCAAGATCTTTTTTCTTAACTTGCAGGCATACGACCAGATATTTGACGATAGAAAAAAGACTTAAATTGAAATCAAAGACTGAATTAAATCAAAAAGGTAAGTTGTTCACGTACAAAACAGTGTCAAATTCATTACTCACCGAATAGAAAGCTATTAAGAAAATGAAATAGCTAGAATGTTATGAGATACTGCAAACGATCAAATAAACGTACCAAATCCTTTCTGACTGTTTTCCGAAAGCGAAGTACACCTTCGAGAACCTTATTTAGGCCAGGCATGACTGAAAGGTAGGATTACAACTTTCAATTTCCTGTTTTTTAGTCTTTTTAAACCACTAAAACAATTTTTCTCACACCTGATGGCTCGCCGAATGGTTACACTAATATTGATTGAGCATAAAAAAAGCACTAAGATATTCAAACAAATCCATGTGTCGCTACAGTGAGAAATCTACTCGAGATAGTGATTGTAGCTAATATAACGAAAAGTTTTATAATGAGAAGAAAAAATGTAAGATAAGATAAAAAACAATGTAAAACAGTCGGAGGACCGATTCTCGCTTAACCTTGACATGTTAAATGGAAAGTGAAAGATGGAAAGAATACTTTTATGATGATTATTTTCAAAAATAATCTTTTTTTGTTGGATGAACCAACAGCATAAAGTTGATAGGAAATATTATAAATATAGTGAAAAAATTATTATACTATAGTATTGCAAATGAATGAATGTGTTGCAATTATTTTGAATCGAACATATGAATATAAGCAGAAATGATAAATATAAAAGAAAATACATTTACAAAATATCAAGGTATTGTAGTTGTATGATAATAATAAAGAAATTTTTATAACAAACTACGATTTCGAACGAACTTCAGAAGAAAGGGAATCGATGAAAAGATGATATTCATAGGAACACAGCCACGTATGGACAAAATCGGCAATACCGAGAACAATATAATCTATTTCGTTACGAAAGACATAACAAACAAAAACTCACACTGAAGTGGTTTGTGTGAATTATTTGTAGAACAACTTCTACCTATGGGAACTTCAACGATGCTACTACAAAAATAGAACTACAAAACAACAACTATGAAAAACTGGGAAAAAATCAAGTATAAATATTGTAAAAATAAAGATTAAATGAACAGATCTAATAAAAACTTAACATGGTTGATAGTCAATAAATCAAAAATTGTAAACAGGAGGCATAGAACTACTATAAGTTCATGCTTCGGCTTCCCATTTGATGAAAATCTCGAAGAACTATAAATCAACTAGGCCATCATCGTGAAGAATATTGATGTGCCCAAAGAATTTTCCTAGCACTACCAGCGGCGATACGTTCAATATTCTAATACATGATGTTCCTTCCACGTCTTGGTTATGGGCATGGGTATGATGTTTCGCCTCGCCAGTATCACCATAGAACTGAGTACTTCATTCATTGTTTAGGCAAAAATTCAGCAAGATAACCTCAGCAGTGCTTACTTTATTGATAATCGGGTTGTGATGAAAATATTACATATTATTATTCAGAGCTTCCAATAAGCAAGTTTTTCACCGATACTTTCTTACAGAATCATGATCGTTTGAGATTGAGACTGAATCATCATCCCGATAGGAAATAAGAAGAGGAGATATTAAATTCGTTCCGCGTAGAGTTCTTATAGAAATGGATCAAACAGGTGAAAATTTGGATTTTATGAAGAAAAAATAATGCTCATTTTTTTCTTCGATACATTTGTCCTTATTACTTTTATCAATTCAAGTTTTTCGTCCACAATTCTGAAGCGGTTTTTTCTGAAGGTAGAGCACACCGACACATCATTGAGCTTTGATAAACAAACTCTTTTAACATTCGTGCATCTTACCATTATTTGAGCCAACATGTCATGTGATCTGTTACTTGCTTATACTTATAGAGCCCGATACACGTGCTTCGACCTTTACGGTCTCAGCAGTCGGGCAGTACCTTTCGTCTTCAGCCATTCCTCTCGTGTCGCTCAGTCCCCTATATTAAGAGTAGGCGACGACGAAATAATATTTACGAGATATGCTGAAATTTAGGTGTGGTCTTTAGAAAAAACTCGAAATGAAAGGTATGATATACTAACAATACCAGCCAAGAGTAATCGAGTGTACAACACTGTGTGTTCGGTGATAATTTCACCTGACATACACTGTAAAATGTTCGTCGTCACCTACTCTTAGTATAAGGTACTGAACGCCCCGAGAGGATTGGCTGAAGACGAAGGGTACCGCCCAACTGATGAGACCGCCAAGGTCGAAACACGTGTATCGGGCTCTATAAGCCAGCCCATTCGACAGACCACATGACATGCTGGCTCAAATAATAAATACTAGATTTCGTGCTAGCTTTTACTGCTCAAATTACTTCTCAGAAACCACTTAAATTGCTCGTTATTTACTGTCATAAGTCTTAACATTCCTATAACATCTAGGAAGATGATCGTACACCACACTTTGATCAACAGATTGTTCTCACTTGCTCGTTTTACCTCGACAGCTCCGTTTCAAAATCTTTTCGAAAACCACTTTCAATAGCACATTCATTCTGTACTTGTACAAATTATGACAATCCTGAGTGTTGACTATTCTTAGCAAAATGCAGGCCCTTATCATTTCCACTGAAACTCATGAAAATCAGATTGAATGTAATAAAATAGTGTTTTAGCAGACAATATATTCAACCATTATTCTCGCGGAAGCACTTATGTGTACATCTCATGGCTCAAGAATCTGAATGTTGTAGAAAGTAGCATTCTGCAACAAATTTCTAGCCTTCAAACCCATATATATGTCCTGCCAGAAACTCCGTAGTCAGAGTCCAACGTTACTATCACGCTATCCTACGTCCGTACCTCTCTTTGTCATTAAATCTCCTATGAATAAATCTGTCTTCAAGGACTGTGTTCTATGTCCCACACGTCGGTCATTCGAACATTCCCAGCAATGTAAGCGACCCGACATAGAGATTTTTTTTCGAAATTAAGCACTGTTGGGTAGCATTTCAGCGGTACTGTTCCTCATCTCGTAAGTCGTCGCTGATGAATAATTGCTTACCTCAATTAACTCAGTCTCAAAGGAACAATAAAGAAAAACCTTCGTTTGAGAAGTATTCTAAGATGCTCATCTCTTAAGATGTCATTAATGCTGAAAAAATTCTACCTCACTGAGCTAAATTCATTCCGAGCGGCCATTATGAAAGAAAAATGGTCTCAAGTTGTACGCTAGTGGCCCATCTCGTATGACGTCATTGCTAGAAAACAACCCTCACCTTAATGAACTCATTCACAATAGACCAAGTTCAAAGAAAACTACCCCATCGATACTCATCTCGTACGACGTCATTGCGTGGAAAACCCTTTACCTCATAAGAACCCAATTCCGAGGCATTGTTTGCTGGCCGTTTAGACGTTCAACTTCATTATGATATATCCTTAAAACCTGTGGGCATTAGTCTTAGTGGAGTCAAGTCGATTCCGATATTATATATTCGAGTTGTCTAGCAGAACACCACATTTAGAAGTAAGAAGTCAGCAATCCAAATTATGATAAAAGTCATGTGGTACTTGTCTCCTATCCGTACCCATTTTCAGCCTTTGGTAAAAGAACGTTTCGCACTTTTCTAGAGTCCTTATAGTCATTGGATAGTTTGAATCTAGAGAATTTGAACGATATCGTTATTTTTAAAGCAGCCGAATTAATAAACTGTAACAATAAAAATAAAACCATGTTTCACCATCAAGCATTTTCTGCTGGACAAAGCTTTCCCTTAGACTTTTAGCAATCACTCGGTAATTTGAATCTCAGCAATCTTAGAGGTAAACTTGGTTTTTCAAGAAGAAAAATCTTTACGCTATTACACGGGAAATAATATTTCATTTCACACACAAAGAGCATTCCTCGTTCTGCTGCGTTATAGGAATTTCGCAACATTGACATCAATCCAACGCGCTTTTGCAACATCACACACACGCTAGGCGACAAGAAATGCGCCCCAAAAAGAGGTCCTTTTCGGACACTACGCGAACCATTAAAATCGTCGAGATTTTTACTTTTGGATGGTTGCTGAAAGTCTATAAGAAAAATCGGTTCTCCAAGTGTGGAACATATTTATATTCCATTGATAGAACGCAAAAAAAGTTTTTTTCTAACAGGTGTACCGATGAGGTTTTTCGAAATCGATTTATTGAATGACTAGTAGAACGCTAGAAGAAGCCTTATCCCAAGAGGTTGAAAATTAGTGCACATAGGGAACAGTGCCGTCATTTATAACACAAAAAAGTGATGAAAAAGACAAGTGGGAAAAAAACTAGAGAAGAAATCAAATTTTTCTATCCAAAAAAATTGACAGAACAAATTCATTTATAAAGTGATTAGTAAGCGAAGGTGAATAACTCATTTCACGGTAATAATTAACTTTGAATTGACCGACCTATAGCAAAAAAATTGCTAACAAAAAATTGATTATCTGGCATATCGGAATTTGAGCGTGGTCTTCAGAAAGCACTCGAAAGGAAAGGTATGATATATTAGCGATACCAACCAAGAGCAATCGAGTATACAACACTGTTGGTTCAGTGATTTCTCGGACCTACAGTGTAAAATGTTCATCGTCGCCTACTCTTAGTATAGGGGACTAAGTGCCCCCGAGAGAATTGGCTAAAGACTGAAAGGGTACCGCCCGACTGATAAGACCGTCAAGGTTGAAACACGTGTATCGGGCTCTTTAAGTCAGCCCTTATCTAACAGACCACATGGCATATTGAAGTTTGAGGGTGGTCTTAAAAAACACTCGGAACGAAGAATATGATAACAATTGAAGACTTTTTTGTAATGTCACACCTTAAATCTCTAGAGATCCAGAGAGCTGTAACGCCTACTATGCTCGCTTGTGAAGATGCTTCTTGACTTTCCACAAGATCGAACATCTTTAGAAAAGATTTTATTCCGAAAGAAGTTGATTAAGAAAATACTCACCAAAGCTTTTGGCTTCTACACGACGTGAATCGGACCCGACCGATATCAATCAATGTGAGACCGTCGCTAACTAGTGAAGCCAGTGTTACACAACAGCACAAAGGTCATGTGTTACCTCGGTCAATGACTGTTAATCCATTGTGTGTTCGGTCGATAACGTTAACATTCCGAAAATATAATCCAGGAAGTCCTGAGAGCTTGACGGTGCCCAGGAGCACTCCGAGATCTGAAGACTACCGACTAAGTAGCCTGGACAATTCGAACACTTATTTGATAATATGTCCAGGAATGATAGGTGATATGCAAAACCTTGAACAGAATAAGGAAGTTGAACCCGCGTCTTACCCTTTCTGGGTTCACGGTCTAACCACTGCATTATCAGGCTGCTGTTCTGCTATCATGCTTTCTCTGCCATTGACTTGATTCTTCGATAGGCCAGCGAAATTCGCTGTTAATGTCAGTCACACATTCAATGATCATTACGATGAATGGATAGGAATGAATGATGCATTCGTAATGAATTTAACAAAGCCTTATTCTTTCCGAGAGGTGATGAACCAGTAAATGTCATTAAATCCAAGATGTTTGCGAACCATAGGCTCAAAAATTTGCTCTAGAAGAGGCTTATAGAGGCTTTTTGTACTTTAGGTCTAGGAAACATGGGTTTAACATGTTTTAACAATGGATTGCTAGGGATCGCTTATCAATATCAACGTCCAAATTATTTTTAAAGTGTATTTTATACAATGATGTGACCTTGCGATGTTCACCTACACCGGCAGCTGTCGTCACTTTTTTCTGATTTCGTTCTATCAATCTAATCACCTGTCATCCTTTTAAATCAAAGAAGGACAACATCAGACAGACAGTCAATTCTGTGTAAGTTGTAGGGATGTCGCAAAATAAAAAAGGAGTGGGTTCGAAAATGAATATCGAATCAGTTCAACAGCAGGTTCGAAGAAACATTCTCATCGCTTTGCGAACTCTTTCCGCGAAAAGCAAAAGCTATGCGTTCGGGGGAATCGAACCCCCGTCGAATGCTTGGAAGGTATCCATGCTAACCATTACACCACGAACGCACGACAGCAAATAAGCATCACTACAGTTTGTGAACCATTTATTCTAACATAATATTGCGTTGCCTCATTATTTCTCTCATATCTCGACACTTTTGTTGATTCAGTTGTTATTTGTTCAGAAAAGTCAATAACTCAAAACCATTCGCTAGACACAGAACGGATGCCTTCCTCTCAGAAGAGTGATAGCTGACAATCAAAGTAGTTGATGAGTTCACTTTTGAACGATTAGTTGTAGTTTTCAGATTTTTTTCTCCCGCAAATGTTGCTTTAGGACGCAGAAGAGATAATAACCACATGCAACAATATTAAGACTATACGGTGAATGTGGGAGATCTTGGTCCATCTCCGTTTCTCCAGAATATGAGGAACACACTTTGGAATGTGAAGTGGTTGATCAGTCTATGACGTGCCCATCGAGGAAACACTTTGCGGTAGAGGTTCTAATGATGGCCAACGATGGTGCTACGATTGTATCCAATAACTGATTTGAACAGAAAAAAACGAGTTTGACATTAGTGCGGAAAAAACCGTGTGACGACCCAACAAAATTGAATATTTTTATGTACACTAAAGAAGTGCCAGATCTGTTGAATTCTAATAGTTCAAAAGTCAGACTATCTCTAAATCTCGGCATTTCTAAGGAAATGTAAAATTTTATAGGTATTTTTCAAACTGTGTCACACAAGACCGGTGACCGTTCTCACATAACTCCAAACAAGGCTTTGACGAAGGCGCGAAAAGTTAGCCATCAAATTTTGAGGAATAAGAAGTACCAACCACGTGGTAGCAGCTTTTGAGGAAAGAATCAGAGATCTCCTTTCTCTGCGAAAAACAAAACGTATGCGTTCGGGGGAATCGAACCCCCGTCGAATGCTTGGAAGGCATCCATGCTAACCATTACACCACGAACGCTCGTGAGGAATCGCTTCATCACTGCAATTTGTTGAGCATTCTACTCAGACATAACGAGATTACCCTTAATATGAACTAATTTCATTTACGCAAAAGGAGTGCCATATCAATTGTGCAGTGACACGGCATCAGTTTTCGAACAAATAGTCGGAGATCTCCACTCTCTCAGTGGAATAAAATGCGTTCGTTCGAAGGATTAGAACGCCCATCGAAGGCTTAGGAGACTTTCATGCTAACCAATACACATCAAACGCATGCTGCTAATCTGTCGTAACTGTAATTTGTTGAACATTATACTTCGACATAATAAAAGGTGTGTGAATATGACTCCACCGTTTTTTGTTGTATCAATAGTAAAAATAGAATATTAAAACTTTTTTCAAGTGTCTTTAGAACGCTATTTAATGACATGTTTCTGAAATATAAAATATTTTTTATGATGGGTTTTATAGGACCTCAAAGAAGACTGCTTTTGTACTCAACAAGAGCTGTTTTTTCAAAGATTTCTTGTTTGTACTTTGAATTTGATAACTTCAGGTGATAATAGACGGTGCAATTGACGAGAGTAAAACATGTAAGGTAAAATCTCCTTCCACATTAGTTCTTTCATAACCTTCTCGATAGGTTTTGCAGCATGACATCGAGGGTTATCATGCAGCAGAGTTACAAAATTCGTTCCGCTTGATTTCTTGCATGATTTCTAAAATGGAATTCCATGACGTAGGTATCGTTCAATTGCGAATTTTCTTGCGAACATCTTAGCCTGCAACTTGCCTGTATACTTTCTTAGAGACGAAGCTCGCTCCTAGCTCCATCAATCTTGTGCGCCTCTTCACTACCATCGTTCACCTACGCGCCACTCCTGCATGAGTAAAAAGCGAAATCGTTCTCACTACATCTCCATCTTTGAGCCAAGTATAGGCAAGTTGTATATCGAAATGTTTGCAGGAAAATACACAGTCAAATGGTATCAAAATCAGACAATTTTAATTACTTCGCACAATGGATTTGCAAAGTAGAGTTCCCCCAAATGACGCTTTTCGGTTACAAAAGTTGTTATCTTCAAAGTCCTATGAAAACCATCATATAAAACATCTTGCACATTAAAAGCATATAAATAAATGGCGTTTTTAACGCACTTTCAGGCAAAAAGAAGTGGCATAGCTTTCTTTCCACTATTATAATAACAAAAGAAAAACGGCGCAATCATCTTCATTGCGAAGTATTTCAAATTCAAAAAAGGATGCCGAGTCAGATTAGCAGTCACACGACATCAGCTCTGACACAAGTACTCGGAGATTCCAACTCTTTTCGTTGAACAAAATATATGCTATTGGGGAATCAAACTCCCGCTGAATACTTGAATGAAATCGATGCTAATCCTGACATCGATGCACTCTTTGAAAAATTGGCATAAATCTTACTCGCTGCTATACCTTCCATATGCATTATGTGCTCATCTACTTAAAATTATCAACTCATATGACGTCTATCAACCTCTTATTTTTGAGATAACGCTTTGTCGTCTATTATACAAACGATTTTTTTGTGTATGAAAATCATAAACTTTTGTTTGATTACTCCTAGTCCCTATTTTCCACTCTACTCTTCTTCTATGAAACAGTCGCTCCTTCTACTTGTTGTAATAAACTGAACCTGGAATTTTAAATAAACATTGTGCTAGCTATTACTTACTTGTCTTTTTAGTTTTCTCATGTGTGTACATATGAATTCTCAAAGTTTCTACGTTTAGATATTCTACGAGTTCAAACATTTTTGTGTGTCTCGTCCATCTACGATTTGTTGCAGATTGTAACTCTCTAGATTGTAATTTTTTTTCTGCTGCATTCTGCTTTTTATTATTTGCTTCACAAGCACGTATGCGCTCCTTTGTACATAGGCTAATGGGAGGGGAGAGTAATAGGACATTCTTAGCTCACGAAAGCAACAACTGCTTTCTCAATAATGGTACTTTCAAAACAACTTTTGCTTCATTCGATCTTCATGAAAGGCATTACACTCTCGCTGAGCTCTAGTAATGTGTTTGTGACTTAGTGAGACACCGTGTATGGTGATGTCAAGTCTTAATGCCATAATCAATCATCGCTATGTTTGGGATGATGGGCTGCTTTCCTCGAAAATCTTTATTTGATGAATTATGGGGTGCGTTAGATTTTTTCACTTATTCGAGAAAAGTGTTATGTTACATGAGTTGTTGATCGAACCTTAAAAATATGCTAGGAAAATCATAGCGCAAAAACTGTTCAAAAATGAGTCACATATTATTCGTTAGGGAACAAATTTGCAGAAGGAGCTCATAGGTAAATTCATCAGTTAAACTCTTCGAGTGAGTTGATACATCGATTGATATTATCGTTGTCAGCACGTCAATGAGAAATATATTCCTCGTTCGTGCTAAGGGATTAAGGTTTGGCTCTTGGCATTGTTTGGCAAAGAATGATGAACCAATTTAGGAGTGACATGCTATTGTACTGAAAGGAACAAAATTACAATAAAGAGAATTTATCGAATATACGAATGGAAAACTGAGATGACACATGGAATGTTTTCCCATAACAATCTCTATAACCAAGAAAAAGTCACATTCGACTTTTATTTCTGTTAATAATAAGATATGATGGTAGTTACTAAAGTTGTTATCAGAATCGCAGGCAAATGCGAGTGCTACATTGAGAAGCACATGTCAGACACTAAATTCGAATCACAGCAGTGCTGGAAGTGGAACGGATTGAAAAGACGAGTCCATCTTAGGTTTCAAAGTTTTTTCTTCACATCAATTGTCGTACACTCCAGTTAAGCCGACGCCGCCATTGAAATCACAATTTTTAACTTGATTTCAAGCCTGATTCATTTTCAGCGACAGCATACGATTTCATTGGTCGATTATGCCGAACTGCGCTTTCTAAAACAATCTCATTGACTGGTGATTTCTGAGACCCACCGAACAGATCAAGAAAAGGGAGAGAGAGAGGCAGAGCAAGGGTCTCGATGGAGCAGTGGAAAACTTAGCGTGCCTGGAAAGGAGAATTGGGAGTTTGAAACTACCTCAGGTTCTGAGATGTGCTCGTATCATGGTTTTTTGTGCTTACATTACACTCTTAGCCATCACGCTGCATATGAAAAAGACGGCAGTGTCGTCAAAGGTCTCATTTACAACATAATGATCAACTGGAATCAAAACAGTAGAAGGCGAACAGGAGAATTAACGAATAAACAACTTTGACTGTTAACAATGAATAATGATTTTTAGTTACATAACTCTTTCAGAAATGAACTAAAAGATTAAAAGGAAATTAGACATTCACAACCGGTAGCTTGTTAAAGAATCTCAAATAAAGTTGTGCGGAAGAAACCATATGCAAACTGACAAACACTTCCTTGGTCGAGGATGCTCAGTGACTTCCTCTCTTGGCGGCTTTCGAAAGTTCGTACGTCGCTTTTTCGGAATTCCAGAGATATTTTTGAGATAACAAAATAGCTTAATGGGAAGAAATTCTAGGGTGCACATGACTTTTTGTGTATATTGCGCTTTTATTTGAAGAGGAACTAGGAGTCACGATGCTGTTATGTTGGCTGCAATATTTTTGGCTGACATCTTGGTATATGTTTATGTTCAATGCCAGATTGAAGCCTGTAGATATGGGTATTAATTGCTATTGAATCTAGGACTTGGAGTGTTCTTAAATTTCAATAACCGATTGCAATATTTCAGCATAATTGCGGCGCATACTAGATATATCTGTCTTCTAAAAAGATGAGATGAAAAGATTGCTTTGAAGAATTTTTATCATTTATCTTATGAACACTGAGTTCAGTAGTAGAGCACTGACAGTCTTGTGGTAAACGCGGACTTCATCGAGAAGGAAAACTGAAGAAATGAGAACACAAAGAGGAATATGTAGGTGATCATCTGAAATGTTCTGACTAAGACACATTATGCATAGTTTTGATTCAGTTATGAATCATACCTGTAGAACAGCTATTTCACGTTCTGTTTCAATCGGCAACCAGTCCACATAGGGATGAGAAAAATGAATCAATCGAATACAATATGCTTCTGTTTTCGGGAACCAATGGCAATGTCGGGTTAACGATTTCGGTATGGTGTTCCTTAAGAAAAATGAAAAAAGATAAGGATTATGTTGAAAGACGCAGGTGTGTCAGTCATATATACTGTCACTCGCCACTGATTATATATATGCATATATATATATCTTTATTTATATTTATATTTAAATGGAGACCTGTGGCCGGATACTAAGTGATACTCGATGCGCAGTTGATCCCCATTTCACTCCTCTCAACACTTTTCTGTTTTGAACACTTATGCTATGGATTTGGACTTGATCGGATCATATTACATAACACTTTTTCTCATTGATCCATGGTTTTTGAAAAGTGTATATAGTGATTTACGACCATGTACTTTCATATGCGATTATCCTTCTGTAGTATTTTCAAACAGATATGATGAGCTGTTTTGTGAAAGAATAATTCTTTCTTATTTGTGGAAGTATGAATCGTTCTATTTTGTTACTTCATGCCTGCCAGCAAACATGAGCAATTAGCGATAAAGAAAAGCGACAATGTCTTAGGCTTCTAACAATTCCTTGGAGAGCCAGTGCACTCGTAGAAGAGATTGAATGCATACTCGAATGAAACAATGACTTTAGGCAACCTACCCATGTGTTAAGCGTGTGCTTTTATCCTCCAAAACAAATTATGTACCGACTTGCTGACTTCAAAGGGATGGAGAGCTCAGTTTTCTAGGTCGTTTAATTGAGCTAGGAACTCTACATGTATCGCTACGCACCTCTGGCCAATGTGTGACATGTGCAACCAAAATTAGCAACTTTTCGATTGTTTACATTATTACGTAGAAGATCTTCAAGAAGGAGACTACTCAAATGACCAAGTAAATTTAACATTAGAATTCTTGGAATTCTGTTAGCTAATGAAGAGATAAACAATGAATTTGATGAGCAGTACTCCATAACTAAGCTTACACACCTTTGTGACCAACAGAATATTCCGAATACTGTTGAAGCCAGCATGAGTAGCGCTAATGCTACACCGACAACATTCATTGCCCGAGATACGGAGCCATGACATTTTGTACGCCATGAAACCACACCTACAAGTACAGCTGTCGTGATTCTACTAAAGTGAAAACCAAATTCACGAAAACGTAAAAGAAAATGTTGAATTCCGGATCGTCCAGCGGCATCATGTTGCGGTTCACGTTGTAGTTGAATCCTTCGAAGTGGGTTGAGCTTGTCAAGGTTTTTTAAGTTTGATAAGAAGTAAATCTTAGGTCCAACATTCTGTTAATTTCGCAAATATTCACTAAACTAGCGTTTTTTTTTATGAGGCTGCCCGTGGAAAAATTCAATCATGGGTAATGTTTTGGTAATTTCTCCTTCCTCAGAGACTAGAAAGTCAAATTGACACTGAATCTTCTTGGCCAAACACTTGCATAATCCATGCAGAATTACCAGAAAAAATTTACTTCCAGCACTTTGAAAGTATTTGGCTAAATGGGTGGCAATTAAGCTTGAACATTCTGGGTTTTGAGAAGGCGAGACCGCTGAAATTCGGGCCATTATTGCGTTGATCTTGTTAACTACATTTTCATACGTGCTCGGAAAGACAATACTAGTTCAAATAGGAAAAACAAGAAAACAAGGGATTACTGAAGAAAGTAAGTATACGGAACTCGCTACGTTACAAGTAAAGGTTTAGTCACATAGCGGAAATGAAACCATGTTGTCTTGCTGCGAAGATAGATGAGCGGTGGCCTCGGTGATGCGCTTCCGGTAAGGACGAAACACGGGTTCAACTCGCGACTGGATTAGAAGGTTTTGCATATCACTCAACAGCATGCGATTTTTAGATTTCTATAAATGAACAAAAACCCAGCGAACGAAAAAAATTTCTCATTAAAAAATAAAAAGCCTATTCACCTTGTATGATCGAATAAACTCCAATTGCAAATGGAAGGCCAAGAAAGAAGAAAGTGCAGCAGTATCTAAAAACTCCTTTGATTAGTTATCTTAGAGTTCTTATTTCCCATTTTTGTTTGTTATCATCCATTTCCTTATTTCGTTTTCTGCTCAGTCTACCAACTCTTTTACAAATTTCATCTTTCTTTACTTCGAACAAGAGCTTCATAGGTGGCAAAGGCAGAGTTACCATGAAAAGTATAAGTAGGAGGAAAAACATACTTGAAATGAAATATACCAGTAAACGTCACCAGTGTACCGACGACCAGTTGATAGTGATACGAATAAAGGCGGATTCTTAATGAAATCTTTTTTTCCGAACTTCAACTAAATAATGTAATAAAGAGTGATTGAAGTGACAAGAGGTAGCAGTGAAAAAGCCAACCACTAGACTGATGAGGAATGTGATTATGCTGAATCAAGATAGGAAGCTTCAGTTGATTCAGTACTATGGAAAAAAAGTTACTGCGTATTTACTACTATGGAAAGGCTATGTTTGTTTCAAATTCGATCCATTTATATTGAATAAAGCATCATGACCATTGTGGGTTTCTGATAATCATTCACAGACCTCTACCCTCGTCAGACTATTGACAGATTTTTTGATATTAGGTCTTTTAGTAAGTCTTGGTCCTACAGTATTAAGCACCAAATTTGTTAACAAAAAATTAAAGCTGCTTGACAACACTATTCAAATAATCTAATAATATATTTTGAGCCTTTCACGAGAGTCTGATATGGCACTTATACAGTACAAAACACGAATTTCTGCACTCAATCATATATGGATTGAGAGTTCTTCATCTAGATGAAATCAGTTATCTCGACCAGACCAGAGTACAAAATCAAATTCACATCAGTCCATTTGTATTAATAGTCAGCATGTCAGGTATTATAATGAAAAAGAATTCAAATACAGACAAACTTTGCCGTATCATAAGTAGCGAGTTGACCTGTGAATTCGATCCACTCAATGTGAGGTTAGCTCTTTCGAACGTCTTACTAGTAGCATTCTTATCACTAATGTCAATAGTGGCATTAAGAATGATACTAATAATTCTAATAACTGGATATAGACAGTGATGGTGATACAGTATTAATAGTAAACAATAGTAAATAACACAAAAAATAGGTAACAGAGCTGAATGATAATAACTGAAACAGTGTAATAGAAAATAAAGTGAAAAATGTCAAAAAAATATGGTATATAAAATTATTTTAGACTTTTTTAGACACTTTTTTGATTCGCCTTCGCAGTGTTTCTTTTCCCACTGAGAGGATTTCAGTACTTCTAGCACTCAATTCGCTTTTCATCTTCTTCTTAAACGTCGTAGAATACTGGCTGAGCGAGCCTCCTTGCAATGTCGAGGATGGCCTGACTGTAGCGTTCCATAGGGTGTTCGTTGTTGGCTGCCGGAGAGCATTATGGGGAGGGGGCTTAGTCCGCACACGCCGTGACGAGCATCACAAGCAATCGGCCACTGCTCCCTCATATGAGATAATACATCAAATAATAGTGAATAATAGTAAGGGTTTAAGGAAAACAATTGTGACAGCTTTTTGTAATCAATACCAATAACAATATCAGGAATATTCGTCTTCGAAAATGTATTTAGCCGTCTTTTAGAGGTTCCTTACATATATTTCATTCGTAGCAACAATTTGGTATAGGCATATTTCGCCGGCTGCGTCATCGTCAGTGGCCTTTTCTCAGCCAGTCGCCTTTCATCATAGAGAACGAGCGCCGAAGAATGGTTAACTGTGGGCAAGTGACATTATCACTGACTAGTCCTCCTACAGTCAATATCTCCCTGCTGGCATGAAGAGTACAATAAATTCTTCTATCGACTTCTTAGGAAAACCTCTATCAAGACATTCATATATGTTTGAGACGTTTTAAGCCTTGGTTTTTACACTACATGTGACGAACAACCGACACGCTCCTATGCCGAATTGTTGCCACGAACGAAATGTAGTGTAACGAAGCTTTAAAAGGTGGCTGAAAACATTCTTAAAGACTACATATGGATGTTCTCATCGAGCTTCTAAGAAAACAGTTGATAAGAGAAGGTATAAATTGTTAAAATATTGTTTTATCAGTAAGACCGATAGGAAGAGGGATTGCGTAGTGGGTATTGAAGCGGTGCTATCAGAAAACGCAGTTTGTGCCCTTTCCAATGCTCTCCTACAAGTCCAGACGAGATTGTTCTAAGCGCAGAAATCGCCGAGATCACACAGGGAATCGTTAGTATTCCACAACGTTTGTAAAAAGACAAAATTCTCAAGCACCAGCCGAAACAATAAGCGAAACTTCGAAGGCCTACGTGACGATGATGCGAGGAAACGGATCAAGTGCAGGAAGTGCTGGAATCTGGAAAGTATGTGTAATGACGGAACATGTAATAAAGTGAAAATCGACAAGTAGTTATCATCTTCATCAGGCTCGCATCACCCGTTGTCAAACGACTCCGACCTACGGATGTGAACTATGTTCAATTTTAAGTGCTTAGCAAAATATCGAAAGGGCAAAACACTTGGATTAGTCGATCTCTTATTCAAAGTATGTACGAATGTCCATACATGTCAGAATGTCGAAAATCAGATGGACCAGGCACCGATGGGTGTTAATGACAACCAGTGGACAAGAGCTGTTAACGACTGGGTCCCACGGGATGTCAAGCACATAGCAGGAAGACGACCGACTTAATGACCAGAATTCTCAATAACATCGTAATGTAATATACGATGTGAGCGTGCAAGAAGTATCAAAATCAATTCAGCTACTCTTCTTATATGACAAGGGCAATTGGAGGTCTGATGATTGTTCATTCTATTCACTCGATACAGCGGAAATATAGAAGATGCAGTTGATGCTGTAAGAAATATTTCGTCTAGGTACTATCATGGTGCTTTGTCGGTGAGAAGGCTGAGTGGAGCTCTTTCGCAGCAGACATGAGATTTATTTGCTGTAGACGTGATCTTTAGCCATGCTCAATCTCACTAGATTGCAGACGTTGAGTCGTATCAACGCAATGGAGTCAATTCACATAAATATAAGCATTCTCATGTGTTTGAGAATGATGATCGGTAAGCAAAATTTCGACCTCGACGGGAGTTGAATCAGCGTTTGAATATCGCCTCCAGTAAGGCTGGAACGCGGGTCCAACTTCCGTCTGAGGTCGAAATTTTGCTTACCATTTGCCAATCGTAGATGAATTATCTGTGAAATTACACCACTCCTAATGTAGCGAAATGGAGAGTTTATAACTAACGTGCTCTTATGACTTTTTACACTCTTGTGAGTAGACATATTCCTACTCTTATAAAAAGAGACACTCATATCATTACTTCCAAGCGGGAACTGAATCAACACTTGAAGTTCAACATGAATGGAATATACTCACAGTGAGTAGGCTCAAAATTTGCGCATTAAATGGATGCGTCGGTCGTACACGGATATAAGCGCCGGTTTCCAAGTATTGATTCAAGGTAGCAGATCCAAGGATTTGACACCCGTATAGTCCCACATATTCAACAAAGAATATACAAAGACTTTATTGCATTATGTTCTATCCGATGCGACGATTACTTCAGCGCATTATTATTCAGTCGTCCGAGTTTAGGCTATGTAGCCTGCTGGTGGCTAACCACCGACGGCTTATTGTGAGAAGAAATAAGTTAACGTACTTGATTTCTATAGCGCTGTAAACCATTAACATTGTTGTGCAGAAAAAATGGACTGCCGACAATACAGTCAGCGACGTCGTGATGAAAAATCGAATCGATTCGCGGTCCTTAAGTGAAAAAAATTTTTTCCCTCGAGCGCCTGTGTTCGATTTGCACTAAGTACTATTCAAATTGAGATAATGAAATTTAAGCCATGTCTTCGCACTTGCATAATATAATATAATATGATATATATATATATATATAAAATTATTCTTAGTCTCTTATCTCTAATGCTTTTTTCATGAGAAAGCGTCTGATCTTACACCTTCTCACATAGGCTTTTTTATTAACAATTAAAATATCATTAATGCTAATCTCTCTGTAAACTCAAGCGCCGCCACGCATATGATCTTGTATGGGAAAATTTGAGAAGAAGATGCTTGTAATCTTGGTTTTTGAAAGTTTTTAACTCCTTGGACATAGGAGTGAATGGCTTGTTTTTAGGAATCACGAGGCTCACAGCACAAATTCCATTAGTATCGCCTTTTCGCAGCAGTATGACTAAAGTAAAGCATAAATTAAATTCTCACGCATTTCGATTTTCACAACAAAGCAATTCTTAGTTTAGTATAAATAAACTATTATACTAAAGGAAAAGACCTACTAGCCTTTTCATCCCAGCCGATCTTCAATAGGAATGACATTTGCACTGGGCCCAGGAAGTCTATACATGATGCCACCTTATCCATCGTACGATATTTCAAACCATAGCAAATTCCATCTTTTATGTTCGCTTCCGTTCCTAAATAATATTGCGTTAGTGTAAATGGAAAAGCACATGTGCACTTCTGCTATTTAAAAAACACTTTATGAAGGAAAATTTTTGTTTCAATTTTTGGACGATGTAACTTACCGTCAAAATCTGCAAGACAAATTGTCTCCATTAATGAAGAGAAAAGAAACCAAAATGAGATAAAAGTGCATGAAGACTGTAGATAGAAGTCGCATCTGAACATCTGAAGCACTTGTCAGGACAAAATAAAATTCAGAAAAAAAATCTAGATATGGGGCAATTGTGATGAGGCTGCTCAATCCAATAAAAACCGGTTTGAAGAAACTGTACTGCCTATTTTATTTATCTCTTTTATAAAATAGATAACTGTCGATACTCAGTAATTACGCTCCTACTTCAATTTTTAAAATTTGGATCGTTGAAAATATTTCGTTGGTAATAAAGTTAGTGAAAGAAAATACAACGGCTCACTATAACTAGTCAAAAAACTTAAGCTTATGACCTATATGAAACTCTAAAGTGAACGTCTGTTTAACAGAATCCTAATTATTTTCGTGGTAATAGCGAAAAAGTGTTAGACCACTAAACGTACTTGTTAAAAAATAATCGATTTCATTTTCCGATAGATATAGAACCGATCACCTGTTAGGATATCGTAGAAATATTCCATGAAATGACGCTATCAGGCCAAAAGCACCGTTCAATATTGGCAGACATAAGAAATACAACGGAAGGCAAAGCAATAAATGAAGAACACCGCATGAAACTCACACTAAAATCATAGGATTTCGGATTTCATTCGATCAAAACAAGGCGGTGAATCAGCAGTAACTTGTGATATAATTAGAAATTCGTCCACTTTCATTTTTATTCCAGATTGTAGTGTTAGTCTTTTTAACTTACCAATGCAACAATGGCGAGTAGTGGATAAAGGCTCCATTGTGGACCGGTTTGGCCCATTCGACCGGGCGAACCCTTCTGCTGTTCGTCTGCGATTGTCTGATATTGCAACTATACAATCTTCAATCTATGTTACTGTATTTATAGAGACTGTTAGATCAGAAGCAGCAATTAGTAGTTATGAAAGCAATACCGAAGGGATACATAAGAACTGATGATTCCGAAGGAAAGCGACTCAATGTTGGAGAGAATCAATGATTTTTATTGCGCAAAGCTTATTCAGTTTGAATTTTGTCAACATAAGTTTGGGCAGGCATCTTTTGACTTGATGTGGTCCTGAGCTGCAAATGAACTTGGTGAAAAACTAAGCAATCAGTAACAGGACGTAAGTGTGGTCGTGTTTGTCAAAAGATGTTAGGAAAAGCACTAAGACGAGTCTAGTGTGTATCTCTATGGCTCATCATCAGATTTTCCGCTTCATTAACAAGCATTACTAAGTTCAAATATTCACGAGAGAGAAAAGAACGTAGTGAGAGGAACAAGTGAATTTGAGAGAGATTCGTGAGCAAATGGAATTCTCGTGGTCATGCGATAGATGTAGTCGAAGCTAACGAACTGACTTCAAAGGAAATCGAGTACAGCGCCTGACGAACTCCAGTATATATTTGACATATCAAAAATTGAGCAAAAACCGAAGTAGAAAACTACTCTAAAATGCCGTAGATAAGAGCGGTTCAATTTTTGCAAAGAGGGCGAGCGAACGTGGACTGTTTTCGCTAGTATCTTTTCGAAATTATTTTTCATGACTAAGAATAAATAAGAGTAGCAAGAAATTAGCAAATTTATAGGATTACTAAGCATAACTAAAGTTACTATAAAGTACTACTTTCCAGCACAGGCCGCTCCAATTCATGGAATTCAGGGTATATGAGGGCTTCCATAGTTAGCGAATGGCCAGTTAATGGTCCTAATTATTCAGAAAAGTTTTCAATTGACTCAACAGAAAAACGATTAAGATTCTTCCGGAGTATCTATTCTTTTTTCCTTAATTCTAGATTTGTTTTGAGAAAAAGCAAGTGCAAACATCTTATGTATGAAAAGTTAGTACAAATTCTGTAAAATTTCTTAGTTGCTAAGGAAAATTTCATAGGTGATGAGTTAATGAAAAGAAGTTAAAGATACAAAGTTGAAGTCATTGCTTTTAATCAGACAAGACACATATCAAGTTCTGCTATGTAAGGTATCTAATACACAGCATGCTATCAGCAAGCCTGAGCTTGGTAGTGAGGGTATTGTTTGCACAAATCGTTCACTCTGGAAATTAAGGGCTGAGGCAGTACTTAGTTAGGAACGTCATGCTCCACATTCAAACGTAGTGCTCGATTTAACTACAGGCAAACACGTCTTCCTTTTCTTCGGAATGATTTCAGGTTTTGTTTGGGAAAATCTTCCTTCAATCTACAGCAGCTGCTGGATACCTGTGCTGAAGATCTGGGTAAGCCTCTCTTTAGATACTCTCAGACGTTTTCGACTCGATCAGCATTCAACAAAACTCGCGAAAGGAAAAAGCCTCAGGCTCTTTGCATACTGTGGCCTAAAGCGCGAAGCATAGTGGATAATAGATAATGCAAGACGACAAGCCGAGTAAAAAATGTGATGGTATGAAAAAATTATGACAACAATTATTTAGACATCCACTTACCTTTAAATTTGAATTGTCAAATGTTGTCTGACCGGTTGGTCAGTAGGCGGCTAATCGGCGAGGTCGCTCTCGTCAGAAAAAACGTTGTCAGTGAAGTCGAGCCAGGGCACCAACTTGACTACCTCTATGCTTGAAAGAGCGAAGCACGACGACGTTGAGTCGTGTAAATGAAGAGCTAGGTTACTCATGGCACATAAGGGCTGGCTATCTAAGTAGCGAGGTAATCACTTTATCGAGAACGAGAGTGGCTCGACAAGTCTTACTTGACTACTGCCATTACGCGGAAAGTGTCCTCAGAAATGACTAAAAAACTCTTCAAATATTCACGAAAATCCATCTCGGTTTGACGCTGCATTGATAAACTTTTTTGGACTATAGTAAAAATAAGATAAATTCTTTTTAGCTGTCGAAATTTTAGATTCACTTTACTTATGTAAAGTTTTGCTTTTCTTTTACAATTTGTAAATCGCGCAAAATCTCTCCCATAACTTAGAAAAAAAAACTCCGCCAAAAACATATCCCTTCCGCCAAATGAAATACGGAGTGATTGAGTGACGTGCGTTATTCTCTCGTTCCTTATTTGAAGGGCGTCAACTCCGTCGGTAAAGTTCTCTGAGTGTTCTGAAGACCTTAAAAAAGAACTGAGAGTATTTCGAAAGCACATTTGGCCATCCTCGGAGTAATTAACTTTGCCTGAAGCTTTACGTAGGAATTCAAAAAAAAAAACACCAGCAGATAGCGTGTAAAAAGTTCTTGGCATTTACGACGTCAGATATGGTCTTCATAGGATTCGAAAAGCCAGAACAAATTGAAGTAGATTTGTTCTGAATAGATAGACAAGGTCTGAGTGGCCCAAAGTGTTCCTTTCACTAAGAAATCACTGAGATTTCACACAGCTAAATAATGAAGAATGTTAGAATAAAGTTATCACGAGTGAGAGCTACGACGAGCGCAGCTGGGCCGTCTGGTCGTATTAATGATAAATTACTTTCCATTGGTAGAGTGAAAATGAATTCGATTAGATGTATGTATGTATGTATGTATGCGATGGCAAAATTGTGTGAAAGATGGAGGCTGATGTCTCAGTAGACCCAGGCAACCGGAATGTGATCAAATCTGCGTTTACGAACATCAACCCCCTGGGACAACGAATGTGTAGTACTACTGCGACTTCGCTGTTGAGCGAAATCATCAAATGATAGATGTGCGATTCTCCTGACAAAGCATTTGCATGGAGACAAAATCACATAGATATTTGTTTGGTTTGCTTATTTGTTTGTCAATATGGCCCAACTTCACGTAATGTGTCGTGTGAGAATAAAGCAGTTTTTTCATTTGTCTCGGTGTCTCGCAAGAGTTGATACCCAATGCTTTCAGATTCGAGTACCGCTACACTTTAGGAGTTCACTTTCATCGATAATCATGTTAAAGGCTGATCGAGTTGATTCTACGTGGAATCCTAGAATGACCCTGCGTTCTTACGCCCATACCATAAGCAGCTGACCTTAGGGGTTTGAGGACCTTCCTGAAAAACCGTTTGATGTATTTCTAACAATATTCACTTCTTGAAATAGATTTGTAAACGACGTTTTAAGCCCAGAGGGGCAGGGCATACAAATAACCTAGAACGGAACCGAATATGAGATCATATATGCACTGCACGCTCTCTCTAACCGTTGCGTTATCCGAGCCCATAAACAACAGTTATATCTCGTCGAATTGCGATGCTTAAGGTAAAATTCGCTCATAAGAGTTAACCACGGTGACAAAAGATTCGTCATTGCCCTCATTCAGCAAATTAAATGAAAACTGTGTTACAATTATCACGATATCTCGTAAAATTATTTCAGTTGAACCAATCAATCAATTTGCTTAATATACTTTTGGGCACTTACATTTACATCTTCTAAGTGTTAACGTGCTCCTTTTAGTTGAAATAAAACCTTACTTTGGCTATTCGGAAGCGTGCTGACTTTACTATGGAATGCTCAGAAATAAGTGACCTATGAAGGTTTGTTTGGCAATAATCGACAGCATTCAACAATGTGGAGTATTTAGAAGGGCAGCGAATTTGATTAGTTGACCGTTTGAAGTACTTTCTAACATTATTCACTTTTGAGGATTAAGGTTAATAGCAATGTAAATTTCTTATTTGTCTACACTGCAATCCTTAATTTTTCCGTTTGAAACCTGTTTTTGTTCGACTAGCAAGAAATACTGATATTTCCCTAGATTTACAAATTCCCATTAGTTTATTTAGGTTTAGTTTTGGTTTCTAACTAGTTTCAAGTAACCCAGTCTGCCTTGTCACAGATGGTTGACAACTTTCCAAGATTGTCCATCTTTCTTGAGCGAAAGGTCACCGCGCTCTTGGGTGGGTGGTGGACATAGGCTAGTTCACTGCGATTCAACACTTCAAAGTTTTAATACATCAAGAGTTTCGACTCAATGGCTCATACTATTATAAGAAGTGTCGCCATAAGTGGACGGCTATGAGTGTATTTGAGCCCTTCTGCGATACACATGGTTGGGAGTTCCGACTTCGTTCTCTATATTACCTAAGACCTCCATTCACTGATGAGTTTCCAATGAGCAAGTCGTTGCCAGATTGACCAGGGACAAACAGTAATCAGTGCTATTGATTCACCCCATTCTAATGGCTATTTATGCGTTCAGTTAATTCCACATTGAATGGAGTCGAATGTGTAGGGCGCCCTCAAGCGATGGTCAACGCAAAGACCTTTATCCTTTTCAATATCTTCAACACATCAAACTCACCTCAAAGCTCGATTTGGCGAGGCAATCTGGCTGTCATTTTGTTTTTAAAGCTCCTCTTTTGAAGAAAGTTAAACGGTATTTGATGACATATTAATACCGTTAAAATTTACTTTTATTACATTTTTCGAAATTTGTCACTCATTAGTTCAATCAGTTCCAATTGTAATAAATACATCTGATTCTCGCTGTTCCACACACTTTCTCACAGCGAATAGTAGAAGTTGTCCGATGGTAACTCCCAACAAATCGTCAAAAATAACTACAAGTAGACGTGGAATCTAGTGTTTTTACTGCTTTTCTCGCAGTGTTATTATGTTTCATATAAACCTAAGAGAATTGATTCGTGACCATAAATACGACCTCAGACGGAAGTCGAACCCGCGTTTCATCCATACCGGGACGTCCTCCTTGCCGGGGATAATGTGCAGTTTAAGGTGGCTTTGAGACTGTGAATACATTTTCCGTGGATAAAACATGGGTCTGACAGTGCAGTGCAGTGAGAGTAAAGCGGATAAGGTAAAACCTCCTAAAATCTCCCACCTCAGCTCTTTTATGACATTTCCCATCGGTTTTCGAACATGAAGTCGAGCGTTATTATGCAGCAATATTGCAAAGTTGGTGCTGTTTGGCTTTGTAATATGATTATTGCAGTGAAACAGTTTTCAAAATCCCAGGTCCGACTATCTATTAACCTCGGCATAGTTTGAATAAATCAGTATCTTCTTCTGTTTAGCCGATCCGAGGTGTTAATGATATTATTTATTGAATATCAGCGAAGCACATAACAATACAGTTAATAATGCAGCACGAATATTACAACAGTTGTGGTGGCTAACGTTTCGGCAAGGTTCGCCATCTTCAGAGCCGCTTAGATGTGCTGTTATGTGTTTCGCTGATATTCAATAAATAATATCATTAACACCTCGGATCGGCTAAACAGAAGAAGATACTGATTTATTGCAGTGAAACCTAGTGACCTTGGCATTGTTCAATTGCGCATTTTCTTGTGAACATTTTGGTATACAAGTTGTCTGTACTTGCTCCAAGATGGAGCAAATTTCAAGCTCCATTAATCTTGTGCGCCGCTTCACTAGCATTTTCTCCTTCGCGCCATTTTGTATGAGTGGCAAACGAATTTGTTTGCACGACAGCTATATCTCAACGCAAGTATAGTCAAGATGTACATCAAAATGTTCGCAAAATGCTCAGTTAAACATCATCGAAATTTAGCAACATCAATCATTTTTGGTTAATGAATCTGCAAAGTAATGCTCCCTCAAATGACGTTTTTTTTTGAACACTTTACTGATCCGTATTCACAATTTTCCTCTTTTCTCACCGTTTGGGCCTCAGTGCTCTGACACTCAATTCGTTATTCGGCTTCTTCTTTAAGTCGTGAAATACTGGTTGAGCGAGTCTCCTGGAAATCTCGAGGATAGCTTAGCTGTGGCGTCCTATACGGCGTTCCTTGTTGACTGCCAGAGAAAATTGGGGTATATAAGTAAATAGCGTTTTTAACGCACTTTCAAACAACGAGAATTTGCATATCTTCAATCCCACTATTATTTCAGCAAAAAAAAAAAACGGCGAAGTCATAGTAGTGGATATTACATGAGCCCTTTGGAAAGGATACTGTCGGTTTGGAACTACCTAACGTTCCAAAAATTGCTTGTATATTCCATTCCGCACCGTGACATGTGTAAAAATAGGCAACAGACAATAGTTTGAAATGCGTAAAAAAATCGTAGCTAATACTTGCTGCTTACATTGCTGCAGATACGATTCTAAGGCACATTTTTTACTAATGTTTTTCTGTGGGATACGTCCTCAAACATCAAATGTGGTTTGAATTTAGGACGATTTGAAATATATTCCTTGAAAATGGGTTTGCGTCATTTTCCTTCATACGTAAAAGCTGTCGTATAGTAAGCAGGGAAGCTCTCCAAACATAAAAGGATTTTTATTGAAGTATAATCACAGAAGAGCTTTGGAACTCATGGAGCTTCGAAGTTTTATTACGTTAAAAAGGTAAACTAGGTGTCGGATTTAATAAAGAGTTGACTATGACCAACTCAAGGTGATAGGCCCGATCCTGGATAGCCTTTTTGGGGCTTTCAAAAAAAATTGGAATAACATAGTAAACACTAGATTGTCGTTTCGATAGCAAACGTTGACAAAAGGCGTCATACAATTTCAGCAATAAGTAATGAGATTACGGCTGCCTACATGTCATCATGTCAACTACAATCATCATGTCTACTCTGCACCGCCTTCAAGCGCCAACACCTGTCCATTTTGCTGTCATGTAGTAACATGCGATGAAAAATGGACCATTTACGAAGTTCGGCGACGTTTAATTGAGCGTTGGGTCGGTACAAATCTTCATAGACTTAATATGTCTACCAAACACAGCGTTACATTAAATCAGTGCTTTACTTAGCAATCAGAAAATCAGTAAATACTAAAAAGAAGAACTAATTTAGTGAGATCGCCGGTGAATTAGTTGATTGACAGAATAGAAAAAGGCTCAGATGGTTGACGCACTGCCCTGACGACCAATAGATCCCAGTTTGGCTGAATATAACATAGAATCAGCATTTATTTATTATTCACTGATGTTTCAGCATCTCGAATCTTTGATATTATCGTTCTACTCTTCGGTTTACAAAATGGAAAAAATGCCCGAAAAAGGACTTGAGGGGCTTTGAGATATAGTATTGAATGGTGTGGTCACCGTGGCTATAGACACTCTGATATCCAAACGATTACCAATGTGTTCCAAAGAAATTTTTCATAACTATTCCAAGGAGCCATAATTATTGTTCCCATGTACACTATGTCCGAACAGCGTGTTATGTGCTGAGCAAATCATGGAGATGAATTTTCGTCAAAGGAAGCTTATACTTACTTTTTAGTGTATTCGGTATGGATGTTTATAGGGTACATTTGTGAATTTTGGAGATACATAGTTATTGCCACAGATAAACGAAATGCACCAATAATTGGCTCATCTACGGCCTTCATGTCAGCGATGTGCTACGCAACCATCTCCAACTACAGTCTCTCAACTACCAATTCGAGATCTACATTTATGCAGCTAGGTCTACCTAGGAGCAAACTTGAGCCACGATACTAAAATATGCTATGCTTTCTGTGCCCATTCTGTGAAAGCAACACATCAAGCAGTTTATACACATGGAGGAAAACGTCGGAATTCGCTGATGCCCTAATGAAAAGAGTCAAGCGCTACTTGAACGCTTGTGTGCTTTGGATTCGACTTTATGAAGGATAAGGATCGTAAAAACGATTGAATACAATTTTCCCCTAAAAATTCTTTCACAAGAGGCCATCGATGTATCAAATGAATGTTTGTTTGAGCACTCAGGCTAGTCTGCCATTAAATTATTGAATTGGCAGGATTGAAGGGCATCGTTTGCCTAAGGCACTGGATCGAACCAACAGCGGATCATATGGTATTTCAGTGTACCTGTAAGTATTGTACTATGCATACTTCGTTGGATGGGTGAACATGTGAACCAATCAAACTATATAAAGCTCCTTCAGCAAATTAATGCGATAAAATTTTCGCTGACTGTAATTATGCCTAAAATAAATTTAGTGCGAAGACTCGTTCCTCTAATCAACGTGGAGTAACCTTTTGATACGATTAGATTAGAGAAACTCTTCATAGTTAAGGCTCTGTTCCTCAATATACTGATGGGATTCTAGTTTTCTTTTTTTTTTTACAAATTTTCCTTTCCAAGCCAAAGGCGGGACTGCATAGTACGATTTGTCGTTAAGCTGACTTTTCGGCAATTTCACCTTCCACGGAGAGCCTCACTATGCTTTTTACGCCTTTTTTCCTATATAAAAAACGGCCTTGAAGAAAGAGAAAGCACCAAAACGTCAGCTTAACATATAATCCGTATTATAACATCTTCGTTTTGACTTACCAAGAAAAATCTGTATTTATCGAGTAATACCGACGTTAATTATCTTCAAGGTCATTGTCGGAGATTTTAACGCAAAAATTGGACCTAGAAGAACGTCTGAAGAACGTCACATAGGGACCCACGGACTAGAATGGAATGAACAGGGTGAGAGGCTATCCGAGTTTATCATGACGACCCAAACCATCCATGGTAACTCGCAATTCCAAAAGCCTCTCTCTCAGCGATGGACGTGGGAGTCTCCCAATGGAGAGTACCATAACGAAATAGATCACATCATAGTAAATCGAAGGTTTTGCCTGACCGACGTCGCTGTTGTTCCCAAGTTCTACACGGGATCAGACCATCGCCTCCTTCGCGCAACGTTCCGATTTTCGAGGAGAGGAGAAAAAGCCGCTAAATACAAACAACGAAGTCCCAGAACTACCATAAACTGGGATGTATTCAAATGATTAGTCGGCTCTTGGGAAGATACCGTTGTCGACAACATCGACGAAGAATACGATCGACTCGTTGAATATCTTCACGTTGGCGCTAAAAAAGCCGAAAGTCCTAAGGTCACGAAGAGACGCTTGTCTCCGCAGACACTCGAGCTGATACGTCAACGTGGAATCGCATGAGCCGCAGGCAACCGAAACCTTACGTCCGAACTTGCGAAACGATGCAGAGAAGCGATAAAAGAAGACCTTAAAGAGAGAAGAGCAGCAGTTATGGCAGAAGCTGCAGAAGCTGGGAAGAGCATTCGCAAAGCCCAGCGAGGCTTCGCCAACTATAAGACCAAGATGATTGCACTCCGATACCCTGACGGGACACTTACAGCTTCCAGAAGGGCTATGGAGAAAATCATCCACCAGTACTACTCGGATCTCTTCGCTAGCCATGTTCTCTTACCGTCATATAAATTGAAAGAGAACGAATATGTCGTTCCACCGGTCCTTCCTTCCGAAATCCGACATGCTATATCGTCGGTGAAAAACAGAACAACACCCGGTCCAGACAGGATTAGACCAGAACACCTGAAGAACCTGCCGCCAGTTCTCATCAACACCCTGGCTCGGCTCTTCACTCGCTACCTGTCAGAATGCAAGGTCCCTATTCAATGGAAAACCAGCAAGACCGTATTGTTGTTCAAAAAGGGAGACCTCCACGACATAGGCAATTATCGCCCAATCTGCTTGCTGTCCGTTGTCTATAAACTCTTTACTCGAGTCATCCTGAACAGGATTGACAGAACACTGGACGAAGGACAGCCATGCGAACAAGCAGGGTTCAGAAAAGGATTTAGTACCATGGACCACATCCACACGATCACAAGACTCATTGAAGTTTCGCGAGAGTACAAACAACCACTCTGTCTCACTTTTATCGATCTGAAAAAAGCCTTTGATTCAGTGGAAACAGAAGCGGTTATAGAGGCTCTGGATAACCAGGGCGTCCCTACTCGGTACATAATGATCCTTCGTGAGCTTTATAAAGATTTCACTACCAGAATATCTCCATTCTACAACAATATCACCATTGACGTAAGAAGATGGGTTCGACAAGGCGATACAATATCGCCAAAACTATTCACTGCCACCCTACAAAACGTCATGCGAACATTAGAATGGGACGAAATGGGAGTGAAAATTGACGGTCGACAATTAAACCATCTTCGCTTTGCTGACGATATCGTTCTCATAACACCAAACATCAGCCAAGCGGAACGAATGTTGACTGATTTCGATAACGCCTGTGGAAAGATCGGTCTTCAACTGAATCTAACGAAAACAATGTTCATGAGGAACGGATGGGTTTCTAATGCCCCATTCACGCTCAACGGAACGACAATTTCCGTATGCTCCAGTTACATCTATCTAGGTCGTGAAATCAACATGATGAACGACCTAGCCCCAGAGTTGAGCAGGAGGAAACGAGCGGCTTGGGGAACGTTTAAGAGCATCGAAGATGTAGTGAAGAGGACAAAGAACATCCGACTCCGTGCCGACCTTTTCGACTCGACAATTATCCCTGCCCTAACGTATGCAGCAG
Organism: Parelaphostrongylus tenuis; assembly: GCA_019055375.1. NCBI lineage: Eukaryota > Metazoa > Nematoda > Chromadorea > Rhabditida > Metastrongylidae > Parelaphostrongylus > Parelaphostrongylus tenuis. Next base: position 193,291 of record JAHQIW010002093.1, read on the forward strand.
AAACCTGGTCGCTACGTAAGCAGGATGAAAGATCACTTGCCGTTATCGAACGCGCAGTCGAAAGGTCGATGCTAGGAGTATCTCGTATTTCGCAAATGAGACAAAGGATCCGAACTTCCGACCTACGTCAACGATCGAAAATCAGAGACGCCGTTCTACACGCCAGGATATCGAAAATAAGGTGGGCCGGACACGTGATGCGCTTCAACGGCAACCGATGGACGAGAGCCGTTACCGACTGGATTCCTCGGGACGTCAAGCGCTCTAAAGGAAGACCACTGACCCGTTGGTCCGATTTCTTCACGAAAGCGATGGAAGAAAGATATGATGCTCAGCGAATTCCTAGAGCAAGGAGGACCCACTGGGCTACTCTTGCACGCGATAGGGAAAAATGGAAGAGTTGCTGGTACGCGCTCGAGTCACTCGACGATCAACGGGACGACAGGTGATACAGGTGATACCGACGTTAATAGAGAATCGTCTCTAAACTTCTATTTTTTACATTGTCTCTACCAAGTAAAAATCCAGAGGAAAGTATTCACTCATATCTTTGAAATACAAGTCTCGAAGTGTCTTTCATTCATTCATTTACCACAAATAATCACCGCTAATGTGATGATCATCGACGAAATCGAAAATTTGGTATAAAGAATTGAGAAAGGGAATAGGTTGCGATTATGGCGGCTACCATGTCATCTATCACGCTATGCCTACATGGTGACACCGCATTCTACTATTAACAACTTTTTCGCCTTCACTATACTCATGCTACGATAAGTACTTAAGACTCATGCAAAGCCATACTTGAAGGCGAGTTCTTAGAACATTGACAAATATAAAATAAGGGAGCGAATTTGAAAGCCGCTAGAATATGCACATCATGTCAGAAAACACCATCTGGGCGTTCAAATAAATATGATGATATCTAAGAAATCTTCCCTATCTAAGCCCTGGGCAAGATTGCTACATCATCTTATCCAGAAACGACGACTAACGTTTTGGAGATTTTGCCTCGGAAGAGGCGGGTGCAAGTGTTTGCTTGGGGAGGGTAGAGAGAGAAAAGTCACTACTTTTAGCACGACAGATAGCTATCTCAAATAGTTGCGGAAGAGTGACCACTAAAGTCAGGTCAATAGGGAGAGGTAGGCCCTATAGCATAAATAATGGAAACAATGTTTTTCCAAACCCAAACAATGGCTTTGAAATTACCCATCATAAAGAAATGAGGTGAGCACTGTCATCAAGATGTGTCTAAAAGCAGTGGTGTAGCAAACTCTATTTCAGCTAGTACATTAGGTTGCCACTTTGTTTGGAACCGCTAGCACGACCGTCTATGCAAAACAGACAATTGCGTGGTATGCCCTTATGGCAGAAACGGAGAATGGATGAGCCCAGGTACAACATACCAGATCTTTTGCACGACATATGGTGAAGAATACATCGGCTAAAGGGGAATACCACTTTGGGTCCGTGTCAACGAGAATCCTAAACGGAAACTCAACAGTCAGACAAGTAAGCCTTTAGGTTCACATAAGGTGAAAAAGCACAGCCATGAGGATTTTGAGGTGGTAGCAAGATTCCTCGAGCAAGAATCGATAACTTCAGCGCAAAAATCCTTGAGGCCTTCTGGATAATTCGTAAAAGTCTAAGAATGAATAGTAGGAGAGAATGGCTAAGCATAGCGAATCATATGGCGTCTTATCATAGATTCATTTTCTAGTCGACTATGTTTTATTTCTCAAATATGTCATATAAGACCCGTGACCTCTCCCATATAAGTTTCAAAAAGGTGGAGTTTTTCAAAACGAGACTGTTGGACTGTTGCACTAAATTCTAGATTACTAACGAAATATTACTTCAATAACCAGATATGGTATGATGTAGTGCGTCTAGCACCTGACGAAAACCGAGTTGCCAAAACGTTATCCATCATATTTTGAGACAGGAGAAGTGCCAAACTCTCGCAAGTTTTATTTCGAGAAAAGAACTGATCTAGAATTTTACGCTCTAGAACTACATAGTGGGTGTTGCAGTCCTAGGCAAAAAAACATAACATTCTAGGTTTTGCTAGCATCTCAGCATTTTGGTAATACTTTGCATCTATAAAATAATTTTTTTCTATGCAAGTGATACCTACCGAAATTTTGCACATTTCATCGCACGAATTTTGGAATGCATACTAATAAACCTTCCTTCTTGCACTCGTTCAATTATTCACTAATGTTGCATGAAGTGCAAATATTTTGAATATTGCACGAGAATCAAACTCGTAATTCACCCTTTCCCGGGCCGTGTGCTAACCTATGGCACTATCGACGCTCCTGCTCTACTGTCACTCTTCCTGCGACACAAGGCATCGATGTGTCAGCACGAACCGTTAACGGTTTGACCTGACATGCACATATCGGCTTGAACCCTGTTGCGCTGAGACATATTGGATGTATGTACATTCAATCAGAATATTTTAGATTCAAACGAGTTTAGACTAAAAAGTCCTGATTGTTTGTCTTTTGATGCTTCGAAAAATCTTGGATGCGATGATACTCCGCTATCACAAATTGAGGTGTATTTGTGGTGGAATTTTCAATTACCTCCCTCCATCATGATCGTCGCCCATTCGATTGACCGTGTCGACTTCGGTGCAAGTTTTGTTTCTGAACTGGACAGTGTGTTCACATGTAGCTATAGCTAGTTTATTTGTGGATTATATGAACGTATCTGTTTATTTCAATCGTTCCTCCATACTTTTATAATTTTTATAGCAAGAAATTTGTGGAAGTGAGAATTATTGGTTTCTTCAGTTGTTATCATTCCCGACATCATTCACAGATGAGCTTATAACCTGACATATTGAACAAGCAATGTCTTAACTGACCCCGAACAAGAAAGAGTTAATCCGCAGATGATGGTCATGACGTCTATGATGACGACGACGACGAAGACAACAACAACAACAACAGTTCGGTAATAAGCAGTCTGGAGAACAATACTAATGCTGCTCATCGTTGATGTCCAACCAATTATTGCTTGGCTGCAATTGCAAATAACAAAAAGACATAACTTTTGATTTCTTATTTTCAATTATAAAAACGTTCTTGAAGTCAACAAACACAGTATGTTTTTTCCACTGTTGTCTAAACTCAGCGAAAGCCATGAGGAAAACCTTGAACAACTTAGTGAATTAGTGACTTTACAAGAATCTCATCTACCTCAACGTAATCAACGCACTACAATCCTATCGTAGAAGAAATTTTGTTCCGTAAGTTAATCGAGCCCTTCGAAATTGAATCCTTTTTTCCTCGTCTTTTCTATTTCTCCAATGACATTTCATTTTTTTCTTTTGCTACTTTGGTACTTCTTCTTTACTCGGGGATTGTATCTTTTAAATTGAGAAGTTTTGGCAGTGAAAATATCTTCCCTACAATCTTTTATTAGATACTAATAATATACGGGCTTTGTGCAAAATGAATATGTGTTAGAATAACAAACAAAGAATGCAAAAGAGTTGCAAAACGTGGTGGCTTAATATTATTGCACTTCGGTTTAACAGTAAGGATTCACATCTTGGTGGATCCTCTTCGACATCTCAACACATGGTTGAGAGGAAACTTTTAGTTTTTATTGATTTGCTAGAAATTCCTGTGGAGATCTCCACAGTGCTCTATATAAAATTCAACGAAATGGAATGAGAGAGAACACTATTTTGAGAAAAATAATCAACTTGTTGATATTGTAGCGGCAAATTTCATTGAATTAACCTTGGATTTCTCGTCTACCTATGGGTTTTCAATACTGTTCAATTAGACGACGAGAAATACATATTCGACCCTATTTGAGAAGAGGTTTTTCACAAGAGCAATAATAATTATTTTACTCACTAAAACTCTGGCTAGCGAGGTAAGTAGCCGTTCTCTGGCAAAGTCTTTATAATAAAGTTTCAGCAAGAGCAAAACCTTTGTATTTCACAGGGGAGTTCATCTTGCAAGACAGAGCTCTTTCTTTGGACTAATAGTAAACGTCTGATAGCGAAAGATTTAGAGAATGCAACGTTGTGTTTGTTTTCTGGAAATATGCATCTTTACAGCGCAAAAGGAAAAATAAGATCAAAGTTATATACTCGATGGCTATTCCAAAGGAGGGGAGGGGCGGAGGCAGGGGAGGTACGGTGATTTCAACACAGCCATCGATCGATTCGCCCTTTGGCGGATTTATGGAAGTGCGACTCTTGCCATCCATTTAGTAATTGTTTCTTTGATTCGAAAGAAATCCCAGATCAAACGTCTGGCTCTAATAGTAAAAGATTTTCTCTACACGATCATGCTCTTTTCGCGCTTCCAGCGAAATGACAATTGGACTATGTGGCCTCTTTCTCAGTTCTTTTTGAATTTGATAGCATTACGAAAAGATGCTTGAAAAACCAGCCGCGCACAGCGCTAGCCAGAGGTTTCAGCTTTCGAATGAGTGCTAACACTCTTACGAGAAATTCTTCTCCAGCGGATAGAGTCGAATATTCATTTGTCGCTCATTCGGAAGGAACCGAGTTTTCAACTGAAATAATGCTTATCAAAGTTTGAAGAAAATCTCACTGATAACACAGATGCTAACTTATCCACAGTAGTAAAATTTTCTACTGTGCGCAAGTAGGACGGTAATGATTCCGTTAAGACACGCATGGCTGAAGCTCGCTCTCGCACATGCCAATCAAGCAGAAACAAGGCGCTAACCGTATCTGGAATGGCTTCGCTTTCTTCAATTCACAAATGAGGGCGTATGATTGTTGTCAGGTTTGAGAACACTTCAGCATGGCCTTCTCAGGATTCTCGAAGAATCGTCTAGACCAGCAATCGACAACAATCTCGAGTTGGTCAAATCTTAACCAGCATCCCACCGTACGCGCAAACTCAAAACTTTAGTGGTTCTAAGTGAGAGGAAGCGAAAAGAATGCATGAGGAACAGATATTCATACAATATGTGAAGTCGGGTCATATGATAAGAGAGCTATTTGAAGGTGAAAATGTGACAGTATTTGGTGGACAAAAACTTAATAATGAAAGATGCCGTATTGCACATGATTTATGATCTGTATCACTTTTGTGAAATAAACAAATAGACTTACCAACGATTTTCCAGGTGATAGAGAGCATAGTTAACCACAGAGACATCTCACGAATGTGGTTACTGCTCGAGTTCTGAAAAAAATCAAGAAAAAAGTAAACATAAATTGGAAAAAAAGAAAAGCTTGCAACTTTATTTATATAAAAATATCGTTGTGTTTATTTAAGTCCTACCTCAAACACCCTTCTCTTGTAACCCGGGCAGAGGCTTTTCCACGATCAAGAAAAAATGAGTATGTGATCAAGCTCGGGAGAGAGTCGAACCAACAACGTCGCAGATATTACGATGGATCTATAATCATTGTACTTTCTATTTTACTAAAAAGAATAGAAGGCACAAGGAAGTGCTAAGTGAATTTATATTGTTCATCAACCAGTTGTTGTACAATCGAAACTAGCGCAAGATGATTATTTTTTTATGATTATAAAAATTAACAAATAATCATTAGGTGGAAGCCAGCTCCTTCAGATGGTATGACAGTATCCTTCTACAGTGCTTTTTCAGCATTACTTATCACACTTTGCTGTTATCAGATCAAGAAGTCACGCCTTCCCTGCTCTTATAAACGTTTTCATACTTAGATTATCACCTATATCAATCAGCCTATTAATGTTTCTATTCTATATGAATTCTCTTGAAGAATTTACTAATTGCACTGATTATTATTGATAGTGTATAGAGACTTTCAGCAACATTACTATGATAACCACGCAAAAATACTCATTCTGTATCGTAGTGGAGCGAGCAAAAAACAGTGGACTGCGATTATGCACACTAAGCCATCATATTGAATCCTTGACATGAATGTTTTCCAAAAATTCGATGAAAGTTCGGTTCCACGCAAATTCTTAATGGTTGCATTTCCTCGCGATTTCACAAATCGCTCGCCGGAAAACAAAGTTCTGCTTCTATAAAGGTTATGGTCTCATTTCATGACTGTTCGTGCAAGATGAAGGAATATCATCCTATAATAATGGAGATTTTTGATCAATATAGATCTATTACTGCTGAAGAATGAATCTGCAAAACTGTCGAGAAGTTTATGAATTTTCTTTGTGCTTCTTCTCTTCCTACTTAGCCAAGCGCATTTCAATTCAGGCGGTTTCTTCTCCATAATTATTGTTCTTCCTGGCTTTGACAATATTAATATGCGAAAATCCCAGTTTATAATACAACATTTTTCTTTCATAGCTAACAAACACCCTTGAAAATCATGACTTGCATTCATTCACATATATAAATATGAGCATTGAAGCTGGAATTCAAAAGAAATTGAACGACGAACATGAGCGTCGCTGTGTGTTTTTAGGCTCTAAAGACTTGCGAATATGTGGCAAGATCAACTATTTCTTAAACGATATTTTATCAGCTGATTATTCTTAGAAATCCTTATCCCTCTGCATACTGAAAGTTTGCATCGGGAACCATTCTGAAAACAATTAGTTAGCTCGATCAATTTCAACCTGTACTGTGAACTGTGGGCTTTTTTATCATGTACTTATAGTGCTTTATCATGAATTTTAGGTGGTCGAAATAAGAGTGAAGAAAAGAACTTACAGTAATATATATATATATATATGAAATTCTTTTTATTTAACCGCTTTAAGCTGTGGTACGATGTTAAAAATATATCCAATGATGTAGGGTGATGCGCAAAAGCTTTGCATCGGGCAAGACTCGAACCCGCATTTCATTCTTCCCCGGAGCGCGTGCTCTAACTCGTTGCACTACTGACGCTCGTTTTCCTTACCACTATTTCTACGCTGCAAAGCATCTATCTGTCAGCAACTAACTCTACATCACTGGGTGTAATTATAACTTCATACCATCGGTAAAAGCGGTTTCAGTGTGACTGAGTTCAATGTCGATACCGACTACCTGGACGAAAGCGCTGAGGATTGATTGCTGACAGACAAATGCGTTGTAGCGTCGAAAGAGTTGCGGCAAAACGGGCGTCAGTAGTGCAACGGGTTAGAGTACGTGCTCCTGGAAAGAGTGAGATGCGGGTTTGAGTCCCGCCTGACGCGAAAGCTTTGCACATCACTCTACATCACTGGTATATATATATATATATATATATATATACATATGTATATATACATATATATAATAGTATAGATATGAAGACCAAAATGTAGACTTCATTATATCTTATACATTCAGAATAATTTCATCGTTCAGTACTATCGCAGACTACACAAGTAATACTTGGATATTTTGACGCTTCATCTTCTCCAGTTGTACAAGCCTCACAACAATTTCCATTCTTTGTTTATCTTGCGATAGTCGACCATGGCAGTAGTTTAAATCAAGCGTGGCTGCTGAGTCTTACACCGTGATCTGTAAAACTCCGGCAACTGCAAACACTGCTGGTTAAGGCTGCCTGCCAACATGCTTTAGGTGGCAGTCCACGAGGACCAGTGCACTGTCGTAGAATTCACTCTACATTACTTTTGTCCATCTGTAGTCTATTCTTCTTGCCACATGACCGACGCATCTGTGTTTCGCCATCGATGCATAATACTCTGGGTCACAAAGATGAGATGGCATTGTATGTGCTGACCAGTTTGAGAAGACAACGTTTAAGAGCTCTTGTAACTTGTTCGCAGTGTTTTTGACATGGTCAAAGTATCAGCCCGTATCTGTTGTATAGCAGGCACTGAGATGTTGAGTCGTAAAAGTTAGCACACAGTCTGGAGTCTAATATTTTGTCGGTGGGCTTCTCTGAGAGGCCCGAGTGAGGCACATGATATCCCTGTTCCTTCTATCTAATTTGTATATGACGTTCTCAATGCTGTTTCTTCAAATAAAAAACATTTTTACAAGTCATTTACCATATAATATCGTGTTAGGTTCTTCGAAAATCAATATAGCTTAGGAATCGCCCCTTAATACACTTGTTGTGAAGATCTAAGTACTGTGGACGGACGACTGGAGACCGTCTACTCGGATACTAGGCTCTAAAAAAGTTTAAAAACGCCGAGACGGTAGGCGACTCAACCTTGTTACCAACACTGCATTAATAAGTATGACGCTTGTAAATTTATTTTCATTGTGCATTTTTCGAAAGAAATTTTTGAAATACTCTGTTGTTATGAGCAAATACGATGCTTATTGGCGCAAATTTTCTCAGTCTTAAAGATATAGCGTATATTCTATTTATGACAAATTTTTCGAGGTTTGAATTTTACGATAAGCACCAATCTGAATCTTTTACACATGTACTCAGTTCAAATGGCTCAAAACATTGAAGCGGCATGGATCATAGCTTGAGTTGACAAATTTACTCCACGACATCCGTCCCAAAGATGTCTTCGTTTGAAGTGGAAAGCCTTAAACGACCCTATAACAAAAAGATCGATGCAAGATTTTGAGGGAATAAATACATGAATAATTGTTCGAGACCTTGAAAAGAGTCCATCGTATGCAGCACTTCACTTGCTTTGGAGAGCCTGAAAAAAATTTGATGGGTTAAAAAGCTTGATAAATTGATGAAATATTTTTGGCAACAAGTCCCACTGCCGACTCTACAAAGGGTGAATGAGTGAGACTACGGAACTCTACCTATACTATTAGATTTGCCAGGCCACTCACCTACAACGTTCCTCTTTTTCAAGAGTCTCAGTGGACTTTTGTGCGAGAAAGATATCAGAAAATTAGTCTGATTCTCGGCTGCCATTCACAACTCTATGGCCTCCACACCTCCGAGATAACACGAACAAATAGACTATTCTGTTGGCAGCAATATTAAGATTTCAAAATTTCTTATTTCAACAAGTAAATTCACTCTAAGCTGAGATCTGCCACTCCGTGGATAAGAATACTAAGTCTTGTAATAGTTACCAAAGATCCTAATAGCTTTTATTGATGATTCTCTAGGCATATCCCCCCTATTACGGATGTCAAATTAATGGTATCCATATCGTCCACATGTCGCAATATCGCTCGATTTTTGCAAAGGACATCGGACATCAGTAAAGAGGAGTCATGTGCGATTATTATTCGATGGAGAGCACTCTTGACTTGCTCGCGTCACATACTAATAAGGGATGCCGTCATGGAACACAAACCGACGCCAGCACGTCCACATTGCGCAATGTAATAAAGCCGATAAGATGATCAAGTGAATAGATATTAACAAAATTTTTCATTCAAGCCTTCAAGTTCGTGAATTCTAGGTTGCAGCTAGATATAATTGGAGAAATTCGATGGCGATGAGTAAAGCTGAGCGTGCCATCGTTTGGAATCAGCTGGCCGTATCGTCTTGAACTATTCGGGCTATTAATCACAGGATTTGGCGATATCTTTTGAGAATACAAGTCATATGGCACTGAATTTTTATTAGCAATTACTTTCAGGTCTATGGTGACGATATGAATAGTCCTTACCACGACTATACTTGCTCTTCATTGGTGACACTCAACCACAATTTTGAGGGTTTTTTTTAACAAGAATCGGTCTACTCGAGTGGGATAAAACACTTGCTGTTTCCATTTTTGATATTTTATCGCTCATAAGAAGAGTTGAGTCATAGTTCCGCAGCAAACCGCTTTGAATCCATCCATCTTTAGCCAATTCATGATTAATATTCGACAGCTTCTAGCGACGATATGACGTTACAAGTGTATATCCCAATGATTTTGAGTGAAATGTAAATTCTTTGAGCGTTAGACGTGGATCGAACCAGTATTTGACCCTGGCCGGAGCGCGTGCTAATCAGTCTCATCCCCGACGCCCCTGTCTTTCTATTGCTCCTTGTGCGATAATACATCAATCTGTCAGCAACCAACCGCCGACGTTTTGGCTTGGCAAGCACACATAGTAAAAGGAATTCTAGTTGATTATACTACATTTAACTGTGAGCGTGACTGTGTTCAATGCCGGTGTGTATTTGCCAGGTGTTCTCTTGATCTCTGATGGTGACAGATGATGCAGGGTATCGCACAAAGAGTAATGGTAGAATCATGAGTGTTACTTTAATACTCTTGATCATAAATCACGCTGATTCTCTTTGTGCCGGAAGTAGATATTCTACACTCTGGGTGATTTGAACTCGTAGACTCGTATCTGATACATTCTATGATTTGTTCAAATTACTTCCACAAAGAAGCACTCAAACAATCTGAAAAGTCTTTCTTCAGTGATTATAAACCATGATCATTACTTTTCTACCTTAATACTCTTTGTCTATACTTTACTTCCTTTTCTATGACTTCGTGAAAGCATTGCTGCATTATATATTTACGGATGCTGAGTGATAGTTTGGACTACCGACCCCTGGTGGGGCGTCGTACCCGTGTTTCAACCATACTGTGTGTGCGTCGCCACTACATCACAAAATCCACGTTATGCTACTAAATTACATAGCAACATACATATATCACATAGCTACATTATTATAAAGTTCTACAAGACACTGAAATAGGTTTTCTGGTTGAGTATGCCATCGTTACCCATGGTTAGAGATGCATGCATTTTCATCCATTTCAACCCAAGCTTTACTTCAACAGATATTCCGTTAATAAACAAGGTAATGCAAAACAGCAAGAGCCATTTGCAACTCTAACCATGAGAATTCATAGGCAGACTGCTTAGATGTGACGAAAAATTTGAGAAAATTTACAGATGGCTTGTCAACGCTTAAGCAGACAAGGAACTTATTAGTATTCTTACAAACTACTTGTCGTCTAGAATGCTTTACGTTACTTGCCTTTCCAACGCTCTCGTATCGGGAACTCGTTTACTGTGAGGGCTATAAGACCATTCATTGTTACCACAACACCACTCATGACTTGCTGGGCAGATACGGAGAAAGAACGTTATCAACCTTCTTTGTACAATCAAACTCTCCCTTATTGCAGTTATATCTGTTTTTCATATCTGTCTAAATAGACTTCCATATGTTTTTGGTACATAAATTACTTTTGTCCAAGAAGAAATAAAGGCTGTGCACATGTTTCACTGTAATATTCAAGATTTTCGATTAAGAAAAGTGCTGAAGAATGGGACATGTCAGAATCTTTATTTGAAGTGATTATTGATCAAAATGAGAGAATACACCATTTTGAAGTTTGTGCGCAAGGGTGATACTTGCACGCACCTACTGATATTAAAAAAATTTTCATAACTATGTGTATTATTTTTGAGGCGATTCGCTTTTATTATACCTATATGCAATATAAGGGGGCGCCTGGCCGAGTAGTTGCGATGTTGGTCGCGGCGCGCGCGGAGCCGAGCTCCACCTCCTTCTTCTCTCCGATGGTCAACAACAACGTCCCATGTGCGCCACAGCAAGGCTATCCTGAAGATTATATGGAGACTCGCTGAACCTGTATTTTACGTTGTTCAGGAAGAAGACGAAAAACTAATCGAATGCTAGAAGTACTGAGATCCGCACGGTGAAAAAACACTCAGATGATGGATCAAATAATTTGCTAAAAATGCTATGCAGTATATATATATATATATGCATACATATGCATATATACACTTATATATTAGCATACTAAAATCTTATGGACATGTATAGATATGTATTAAATGTACAGGAGCTGTTCTGTTGAATGATATGCAAGAGATCACACATGGTAGCGTTACTGAGAATCTGTCACAATTAGAGAAAGTGGAATATCCATCGATGCTTTTTTAAGTGGTTAATTCTTCTGCAAAGAGAATTTCTTCAGACCTCTTGTAATCAATCGATGCGTTATGAATTGTAGATGCAAAACGCTGATTGGCTTGAGATAAGCTGTTCTCAATAATGCTCCACATGATTATTTGCAACAAACGTAGCCATCAAAATAACAATATGATCTTTGTAGAAGCATTTCTTGAGCCAAATACCAATTAACTCTAACTTTTTTTGTGTAACCGCTATGCTCCATAGTTAACCTTTAGGAAATTATGGTCATTCCAAACAAAACTTCGTCGTTCTCTCAAAATCTGATAAGCACGTATAAGTATATCTACTCACATACGGCACTTACGCGCAACAAACACATGAAGACTGACATTTGAATTTATCTATTAGTGTGGTATGTACGAGCTCTCTGATTAGTGAACCTGCTTTACGGCAGACTCCTGAGAGCGATCCTTTGCTATCCTATGGCAAAGACCAATAAAACAAATGTTCTGTTCAAAAATTGCGATGATGCTGGTGTTCTTAAGAACAGTCCGTATTGGAACTCATGTAAACGACATGAACGAATTAAAATTATCGGGACACCTACTGGAGTTGCTCGTGATTAATCTGGCTGTTGGTAAGGCAGTGAACTGGTTACACAAAGACAACAGCAGAAATGAGTCATATATGACTCATTGTGTCGTTATCACAATCACGACGGTGCGAACCAAAAATTTACCTAACTACCCGATATCGTTAACTGTTTAGCCATAGAAAAATTTTCTCCGAGGGTACCCATTTTGAATGCAAGAAGCTCGCATATGATCATGTTAGTGCAGAAGAAGAGCAAATTGAGAAGTGAAACAATCCAGTCACTGTGCACTTCACGTATTTTGATTCTGTTGCAAAAATGTTATAAAATATTTGATAATGAGGATATAAACTAGTTAGATTGATATAACATCAAACTCAGCATAAATTGAAAAGCAAAGGTGCCTTTGAAATTAGTTTCTAATTTTGATCTTTTTAATTTAACTCAATAATTAGGGCATCGCGGCCGAGTGGTTCTGATGCTCGTCGAGGCACCCGTGGAGCCGAGCTCCATCCTCAACTCTCTCCGGCAGGCAACAACAATACCTCATGGAAAGTCACATCCAGGTTGTCCCGAGATTTCAAGCAGGCTCGCTCGAACCAGTATTCTACGACGTTCAAGGAGAAGACGAAAAAACGAACTGAGTGCTATAAGTACTGGGATCCGCACAGTGAGAAAAAACTCGTGAAGAAAGGTCAATAAAGTGTCTAGAAAATGTTCAGTTGATTGAGATGCTTTTATCCATTTCTCGATCACTCTCTTTTCTTACTGATAAAGGAAAAACTAACTCTCGATAGTAGTAACCTTCGCCTACCTATTTTAAGCCTTCTTCTCAAAAACATCATGATATTGCCAAAATTTAGTGCAACAAGCGTATTCTGCTTGTAATTATTTTTTTAGTTCATGAGCTCTCTCCTCTCCATCACCAAAATTTCGGTCATGCAAAGTAGCCTTTCCGAGAACAAAATTAAACCAATGAAATCTGATCACTGACAATAACATTGAAATAATGGATCTAGCAAAGTATCGTTCTCCAGAATTTGTGAGCTCCTTTGTATTATAAATGAACCTCAACAAATAAATCTTGTCCAATTACCGAATTCGTGAGGTGAATTGCAGTCTATCACGAATTTGGATTCACTAAAGTATACTCATTTAGTCTGAACTTCGCGGATACCATGGCTGAAAGCCTTCAAAAATGCAAAGAAATGCAAAGAAATGCAAAGAATGCGTATGGAGCATTGAACCTTCAAGCCGCTAAAAGCTGTATTTTTTAAAGTTGAACAATAGAATGCTGAGCTCTATGGCATAAACCAAAGAGTTTCATTTTTCTTTCAAAATGCCATTAACCATTAAGATTAATGAATTCTCATGTAGATCTACTGAAAGTAATTGGAAAATTTATCTCGCGAACTGTCTACTTCCAAATTAAGTAAATTTAGCTCGTGCGAGTCTGATATATTCTTCGAATAAGATGGTTAACATCTCGGCGAATTAGCCGAATTCTCAGAATTTAGAAGTGCTACAACATACTTCATCATACTATATTTAACTGTCAGGCTAAAATTTCGCATGTGCATTGAAAAACTGATGCAAGATCAATTCATAAAGTTAAAAGTTAGTTATTATGTATAAAGCTGCTCGTTGAACCACTTATATGGAAGAAGTCAACGGTGCGTTGTCACAGAGTGTAAAAGTGAACATTATTAAAACTAGAAAATGAAGCTGAGATCAAGTACCACATGACTTGATTCCTTCACAGACTCTGGACTAGTGTTCGTTAATGCATTGTTCATAATGCATCCAGAAAGTCTCAAGAGTTTTTCTCACTGACGTATATGAATCTTACCTCAGTAGCTTTACCATCGCCTCAACCTATTCTTGAAGAAACAGTTCTCAAGTCTTTCTTACTTCACATACCAAACTTCGGTTAGAGCCGCTTTCTTCAACTAAGAAAATTATTAATACGCTGTTTAATAAATCACTGTGTAGATGGACGACAACTCAGTTTCTCATCAACAGTTTCAAGGTTACATAAACCATTTATGGAATATGAGCGTAGTAAGACATCAACATTGTCTTCACAAACCTTTACTGCCTAATTTTCCAAACATTTTTTAGAATTGTTCGCTGATTCGTGCAAGCCATAAACCATTTTAGATTGAGTTGCTTTTATGAATGTGGAATAGAACCTCGTCCGAAATTCTCCTAAACGATCTAGAAATTGGGCTTAATGTGTCAAAAACTTTTCATTTGAAATGTCGCATTTTCCCTGGAAGCCTCTAGCCAGCGCAAGAGTCGCGTTCGATGTCAAAAATCGAGATGGAGATGAGAATACAGCGATGACGAGATTAATGAAGAACGATTGTGGACGATACAACGGCAGTCATTGGACGACCTTTCTTGCAGGAAAAATTTATCCCGTTAGTTAAAAAATAATTAAAAAGACTATGTGAAAACCTTTTCTTCTCTCTTACTGCTGAGCGAATGACCATTGTCTTGAAGAAGATTTTCAAAAGTTCATTGTGGGGTCTCAACGACTATGTTCAAGTAATACTGCCAGCAAACTGAGATAATAATGTTACTAGGATGAGATACTCTGCCACATTTTGCAAAGTCATAGAATTTCTCTCTCACCTATTACCAATTTCGTCCTGCATACAGAAACTATTTGCGGAGTAGAGTCCGCACTCATCATTATTATTAGCAAAAGTACTCTCGGAAACGAAGTTGATTAAGCAGCACTGGATTTTAACACAATAGAAGTATAAGATTCAATCTTTTTAGACAACTCTGCAAACTTTAGAGGCTGTACATTTCAACAGATTATAATATATGTTAGGTAATGCATATTCAACGCTGCAGATAGCACAACAAGAATGCACCGAAACCTATATTTATTGAGAAAGAAAGCAAAACAAAGAGGAAAATCAATGCATGTGATCCGCAAATGACTGACCTCACTGAAAGGCATGAAGCTGGAACAAATTCAGCGGCGAAAAGATGATAAAGTCCCTATTTAGATTCTACTGATTAAATTTTCCTCCAATTTTTTACAAATAGCAGAGCTTCAATTTGAGCTGGGTAATTTTGGAGAAATTATTTTCTATAAATTGATCAAACAGAACTTAGATAGGAGTTGAAAGTGGAGGTTTTTGCACTATAACAATCTAAAAGACGCGTCTTAGGTTCGAATAGTTATAGAAAATCGATGCAACCAGAATAAAATTGGCGAAGCCAACGTCGGAAAACGGAAAAGAATCCTTTAGTGAACGAGTAGCTGTAGTCGTAGCTTGTTGCTGTCGTTGATGTGAATGCTGGCGAGAGTCTGATCAAAGGCAAGCGTTCTCAGTCATATTATCATAACGATATTCACAAATTCACAGCGATCCCTCATTTCTCAGTAAATTCAATCCAGTCGTAGATTAAACTTTTACAGGCTAGCCTTCCCTATCGACTTCGGTAATCAAATCAGGCCGGTCCAATCAACTCGTCCGCCAATCGTCGCCCGAGATGTGAAGCTGACGAGAGTGTATGAGAGACCGGGAGCGCACAGCCACTACCGTAGTCTGACATCTGGGCGCGGTTGCCCGTGTCGTCGCACATTCTCAAGTCGTGCTATCGCAATGAGCGACGGACTCAGCTCCAGCTCTACAACATTGTCACAGGTGGGCCTAAATTTTATACTCGAATGTTCTGCGAAGTCTTGTCGAGAACTATTAACCACGTACCAGGCAGTGGAGAAATATCATAGATGGATCACCCCAACAGCCTTTGCGCCGGATCGCCGAAATACGATTTGGCCCGCGTCTCCACTCCAATAATTAACTTTTCTCCAATATTTCTTCTCTCATAAACTCATTATAGAAATGTGATTGTGTGGGTTTTCTCCAGGATGGCAAGGGAAAAGATCTGGGCGTCGCTTTGCATGACTTTGCTGCTTATTATGGCTCACCACTTGATACCGTTTCGGCCAGTCTTCGTCCTCTTGGCGACACATCAAGTTCAGGTCAGTTTGAGAGCTACTATGCCAGTCGTTCGTCTGGTCTTTTGCGCATAGTGATCAACTTGGATTCCTAGATAGAATTTATATAACCTAGTTATTTTGCTTCAAGCTCAGCAAAAGTTGTTAGGGTGCAGGAATTCCCATTTAGTGGCATCCTGGTCAACCATACCTTAGCACATCGAAGCTAGAAAACATTTCCCGAGAAACAGAAAACTATTAGAGAAACCTTAAACTTCCGTTCAATTTTTAACGGCTGTTTTCTTCCCCATATGCTATGAAGTATAAGTGTCTACCTAACCAAATTATAGACATTAGTGTTAATAAGTAATATAATTTGAAACATTTCCGACTAAACACATTACGTTAAGCGAGTAGATGTTGCTTATCTTGTTGTTGGAAGAATATTCGATAAATTATTCAAATGAGATTCACTACGACAGCCACAATTCGTCATTACCTCACTAAGAGAGCCTCTCAGCAACTCCTTACTCGTCTCCCTAAGTCTAAGCGCAATAGATTTCGTCATGTCACCACCTTCCCCTACTCCTTTCTAAACCGTTTAGTAAAGTCGGCTATAATGCGAATAATAAGGCTCAGATTGCCTTCTTCTTAGATTGTGCCTACCAAAAGCAGAAAAAATGTTCGTATGAAGAAAATTCTTAAAGTCACTTGACAATATTCTCATGGAATCAAAAGCAGGTCATCATAAATAGCACTCTGATCTGCAACGGTTTCATCATTATACGCATCGTCCTCTCAGACGACAAAGCCCATTACATGAGCAGAAATAGAAGCTTTACTCCTAGTATTTCGATTCCTTTCTTATTTAGTGTCATTGTGACTATGTTAGCTTTCTCGGATCATCAAGCTCTTTTTGCTCAGCTGTGATTTTGTCGATATTCTTCATATTAACAATATTATCAACTGCTTGCAATATGGCCAACTTTGCTGCGGAAATGTCAAAATTAGCGGGAGGAGAAGAAGAAATTAGTTCATTATAGTTTTTCTTCCATCTAGTCGACCATTTTTCAAAACGACTTTAAACTTCAAGGTTTCAACCTTCTTATTTTCAAGGTTTTTACATAGTTTTGAAGCTGAATTCTACTATCTTCCAAATCTTTGAATTTTAGACTTACCTACTGCTTGATAATTCAGAACAATATTCTTTGACAACTTCAATCTACCACTCCTTTCAGTTCTGCGCTCTTTCAGTCTGCCTTTCTCACTTGTACATTGTAAGCCCTTGTCTTTTCGACACTGTTCCTGGCTTCGCCGGATTATCTTCTCAAGCCTTTTACAAAATAAAACAATACCCAGACGGTCGAACTATTTCCTGTACTACTTGAGTTAATGGGGAAAAACATCATTGCTACCGTAGTTTTCCAATTTCCTTCCAAAAACGTTTGAAGTTGTCAATGTGGCACGTAAGGCCAGCCCAACGACAAGCATGACTATCAATTGCCCCACCTGACGCATATAGCCAGGTTACGGTAGTAGCGTAATACTTCTTAATAACAATTCCACTTACGAACGCGACAGAAAAGTAATGGAATAAATCATTAAATCTTGCTGCTGTAAATTAATCAAAATCACAAAAAAATTTTTATCAAGTTATTAAGATCTAATTCACCGCCTATTAACGTGACAATGCTATTGGATGTTTGTGCAGTAGGTGGTGAAACAAGGTTTTCTCTATCAAGAAACCTTTGAACCTTTGAATAAGTAAAGCATAGAAAATGTCATGCAGCAACTCCGACAGATTCTAGGCAACACCAGAAAACCTATGGATATTGCTGAGGAATTTTTACCATTGTTGTGTAGCTGAAATTATTATGTTAACCGGAAATGGACAGTAAAGGAAAATGGTTACTGCGCTCAGTAGGATCTCGCAAAAAATCACGAATGTTCATCGTTTTTATTACTAAAATTACTCAAAACTAGCATGTCTAAAAGATTATACAGGGGAAATCTTCATGCTTGTAGTATTACAGAATTCATATTTCGTTTTATAAACATTGCGAAAGCTAGAAAGCGTAATTTTGAGGTTTTACATATTGATTCGACAAAGAAAGACGTCTATGATATTGAACATAGATGCTGAAAGATGTCTGAATGATTAGCACACGTAAACTCAAATTAACAGAGAACCACTCCGAATACTTTTCAAATAAATACATTTGCCGCATGAACGGCGAAGATTACGAAAACATCTGCGAAACAGGTTTCCCTTAGTGAACTGAAGTAGCACAGCTGAACGCAGCTGTGTTCGTTTCAGAGATCGAAAAATCATTTGAAAAGCCTTCTAAGACTTTTATTTTTTGCACAGTTGTTTATCACCAATTTAGAGTCTAGTAATCGCTCTAGAAAATAGTAAGCGATAGCATTCATAGAACATTGGCTATTTCGATCCAGTTAATTGGAAGGTATTGTTATATGCTTGCTTGGTAGCTGTAAGCCATCAACAATCTACTACCCTCGAAAACAACATCAATTTTCACTTCGCCTAGAGTGATACATTTTCGGCACGGTTTGTCGATAGTAGCAGAAGCAAGCTGCAGAGCATGTGGTGCTCAGAATATAATAACCATTTCATCCACTTGCATAACTCATTCTGCCTAGATTCGAACTGTGAATCATACTTTAATTCACTACTTATTCTAGTGTGATTACCGCTATTAAAATGCCACACTAAAAAACGATGTTGACTATGAGTTTAGCAAGTAACAACTAGTAAACGATCTAAACAGCCACTTAGACCATCCAGTAAGTGACTAGTTGACCTTAGCTGCACATCATCACATCGTCGTGTCCACTTACAGTAATCTTCCGAGACTGAATGACCATTAGGATGAGCTTTCCGCGCACTTTAATCTGCTGCTTATCCACTTGTCTGCGCCCATCTGCGCAATTGTTGCGCACATTGTCAACGCCTTGAAGACGACTCCAGTTTTTCCATTTTGTAATGGGAGGGAAAAAATCTGTCGAAAGAAATAAGTCTTATATTTCATATTTCAGAAGGAGCGTTCAAGAAGATTAAAGCTGAAAGTGTGACACCAAGCGGTGTGTTCTCTTCATCACTCTCCGGTATTCCATCTACACCAGCACGGTTGGCTCGATCTACTGAGCTATTATCTCTAGCTTAAATTAACAAAGATCAATAGAAAACGAATGCATATCAGTAGGGCTTTTCGCCTTACTACTACTAAAGGTTTTGCATCAAGGTGTTAATAAACATGGATTATTGAAGAACTACCCGAGCTTCAATTTAGAATATATCGTATTTATTGAGATTATTTAGTTATAAAGAAACAACTCTAATTATTAATACGATGATATTTTACACGCTATAAATTTGTCTTCAGCCTAGTCTTGCTCCTCAAAGCTTACATTTATTCAGAAGGCGCCACCGTACCACATTTACACAAGAACAATTGGCTGAACTCGATTCAGCATTTCAGGTAAATAAAGATAGCTTACTTTACCGTTGAAGAGCTAAATAGAGAATTTTATGAACGCTATAATCAACTAAATGAATTTAAAGATGTCACTTTTAGAAAAGTCATTATCCGGACATCTACGTGCGAGAGGAATTGGCACGAATCACAAAACTGAATGAAGCAAGGATACAGGTCAGCCTGGTGAAAAACTGACATATATTGCTGTCTATCAACTCAATCGATTCTCATTGATCTATCTCTCTCAGTGATCATCAGCCTGGCTTTCTCATCTGCTAAGGCTAAGGATTTCACGCATCGTCGCCTTTCAAACATCATCTAATCCAGTTTGTTGTCACCTGCACCCGATCAAGTTGGACGGATCGTCTCAGTACTCCAATTATCACCCTCTGAGTTGTTGGTGGTTGGTGATGTCGAAGGCGTCGAGGCAATTATGGATTAGGCAAGAGTTCATCGAGGGTCGCCATGTGCGCTAATTTTCTGTTGACCACGACTAATTGCCGGTGTCGCTGCTGCGTTTGGTAGTGGTGGTGGTGATGGTGGCGACTGGGTGTTGTGTGCTGACTAGCTGAGCATCTGGATAGAGAAATTCTGGTATGGCAGCCAAGAAATTCCCTTCTTAACCAGGGAACTCAAAAAATGATGCATCTATCTTTGAACAAAGGTACGGATGATAACCGTTCTTTTCTTTTCTTAGTTAGATACTGATTGGCTTTTTATTTCGCAAGATTGGAGCTCATTACGTATGACATGGGCACTGTGAAATATATCAAATAACAAGCGTAGAAATTCGCAAACGATTATCAGTGAAGATTCCGTTAGCACACTCACTCTTTTCATACTCACGAGATTTTGACTGATTTAGATAGATGTCTAATGCGTGTGCATAAAGAAATGGTCAATAGGATTCAATACTTTATTGAGAAACCCGAGGGACATTTAGCAAAGTGATTGAAGGTGCCATGGCATACTTATGTAGCAGATGTATTGCTACATTCCAATGAGTCCGTTCCCTTTATTCCTTTGATAGGCAATTTGCTATCAGACTTTTCCAGGAAGGTGAACAGCAGTGACTTCCAACACTGCTGGGCTCTCATAAGTTACCGTGAGAGCCGAATATGCTTTCATTTACTTTTTTGATACCGTGAGTGGGACCTAATACATTCAACATGCCTGAGGAATGTATAAAAGGCGGTTTTTATTGTTTTTTATCTTTACATAGAAGCGTCAAAGAATTCGATGATCGTCAAACGAACAGATTCCCACGCTAGACGTCATTTTCCCACGCTCTTTGAGAATCAAATCCGAAAAATAATTCATGCAATAACAGAAATTGCATTTAATATATTGGGTTTCGTCGTTGTGGTCGTCACTAGCTGACTTCGCACGCTCATGCAATTTTGTCGTCGTAGGAACGACATCAGCATGATTCGAATTATCCACCAGTGTTCGTTGAGCCTACTCTGATTCGATTCTCTGATGAATTAGACATGCTAAAAAATTCAATTCATATCTTTTATTATGAAACAATTAAGACAAAATACTACAAAGAAGCGCTTGGTGAAATATTGGCTTTAAATTGCTTAGAAAATCTGATTTACTTGATATGCTTGCTCGTTTCTTTGCTCGTTCCTTCTATGAACATTCCCGGAACAATTTCTCCGTCGTTTTTAATTCTTCACCGATTTCAAAATTTTATTAGCGCTATGGTATTAACGTAACTTTTGAAGTCACCTTTTGAATGACCAGAAGCTATCTCGTACCTTACACTTTTTAAATTTTTTGCTTTCTGAAAAACACTAAACTTTGCGCGAAAAGTTCTTTTAAATTTCACTGTTATAACAGTACTAACATTATCATTTTCAATGGGGGTTTTAGCTGTGCTAATGAACTCAATGGAATTGTAAACAATGATAGCACAAGGATCATTATATTCCATTAGGAAATTTTGATACTTACGGATCACATACAACAATTTGGAATACAACTATTCTACAATCACTCTTCCATAACTTGTCTCCACTTTCTTATGCAAATATGAAATCCCTACAATTGCCTGATACCCTGAATTCCCATATAGAAAATAATAAGCTTGAAAATAAGAGTTGAGGCATTACACCGCAATTTTTACCAAACATTTCATCGAAATCAAACAGAACGCTGTCAGTGCAGATCAGTTATAAGAAATAAGTCGAACAAAAATGCGGCCAGTTATGGTAACACGATGTAAATACCGTAACCAATGTTTTTACTTCGCCAGCGCATTGTGCACGAGCGTGTCGCCGCTGGCGGTGCACATCATGGCGATAACGACGGTTGTGACGGACGAGTTACGTGTGCTGCTTGCCAAGTTACAGTAGTCCGGGCTCTAGCTGTCCCTAATCAATCCTTCCTCTCATACGCCACGCAATTGAATTATTGGCACCCACCCTACGGCAGCAGTAACAACCTATTCACCACACAGACATTGCATAGAATCTATAAAATCTATCCATAGGCTCCAAGAAAACGGCAGAAGAAAAGAGTTCGTCAAAGTAAATTCAATGAAGGAACGGTAAATGAATGTCGAACACTCCAATAGGACTCTGTCCATTAACTTAAACGAACCACGTGACCAACCTGACATTGCTCACAGACATTTTTATCCTCTACTCAGCGATTTTCAATGAGGTTCCATGCGGTCGCATACTGTAACTCATCTACGACAGCAACGAAAGTTTTTGAGTAAACGCTCATTTAACTCCGCCTTAGGATTTTTCCGTTGCAGTACGTTTTCGTACGGTAAAGGAAACCTTTCATCAAAATATCCGTACCCGAAGACTTGGGTGACGTACTTCTGCTATTTTCTACAGATATGTCGAACCCACAATCAGATGGAGCTTCTTATATGAAAACTAATTAATTATAGGCCTTAAAAAGCCTCCGAGCTCTCAAATTTCGTATTTCTATAATTTCTTGAGGAATCGTCAAATTAGAGATCTGTAAGTAAAACACATAATAAATAACAAACTGAAAGGATAAAACTCATGATGTTGATGAATCCCTGAGGGATGCACTAAGCATGCGTCTTCACACAGCATAGTTTGAGGTAACTGGATGCATGTTTGGTCCTTACAGTGACTCACGATGGCCTACCTATGTTTCAATTCAGTTTTGTTATCGTCTCAGACAACATGGTACTATTTCACCGGTTCCGTGAAAAAGGAGAGCTCAGTGAATTTTGAGTGTGAAATTGAACCATCGGCTATGATTCAATCGACCTTTTGAGTATCACAGAGCACCTTTAACCACTGAGTTAGACGAGCTCAAATAATAAAATTGATTGAAAGCACCTCCTATGAGTGGGTTTACGATAAAAAAACCTGTAAAAATGGATCAAGTAATCTTTCGAGGTTTTAAATCATAAAAGTCACTCATGAAAACTTTTTGAACTTTTGCTACCATAAATAACATACAATTTTTGTTATTGACTTGTCTATTTCCATTTACTTAGTCTCCCCACTTTGCTAACCATCAGAACATTGTAACTCCAGCGTATTCAATCTATGGCAAGCAGTTTTTGAATGAGTTATCTATTTTCCAATTTTTCACTCAAGATCGTTTTCTAGGAAGTGATTTGTAAACGTGAACAAATGTTTCGTAAAGAAAACAATCACGAAATTTGACTAAGTTTATTGAGAAAGAAATCCTTAAGCGCGCTTCTTTCTCATAAGTACCATCATACGATAAACCAACATATGACATTTATGGAATAAACTAGTCAGCTAGCTGGAAACGGTGACGCATTCCTCGTCCATTAGTTTGCTGTCGATGTTCAGCATGAATAAATATGTCGTGTCATTTTGCAGTCGAATTCTTCTCCACGCCGTGTAACAACTCAACCCAGCCAGTAATTATACTTTTAAATGTGATACAGCGAAAAGTTTGTAAAGTAATCGTATAATTTTGCATGATTCTTCGTTCTGAGGTTTTACTTAGCTTTTACTGTAAAAGTTTACAGATTCCAAAGATAAGCAAGTTTCAAGGCACAGATATTGGTTGTTTCCAACATTTTTCCCTAAAATTTTAACCTTTCATTCGTTCTGCTCTATAAAGTAACATTGTTGACCAATTCCACAAATTTAATTTATTCAATGAAATAACCTGACCGCATTTTCGAATGTTTTCCTTGTTAGAATCAGTTGCAGATTAAGAAATGCTCTAAAGTAGCAGCAAAGTCCTTGAATTTTCTTAGAAGTTTGCCGACATCAGTAAACATGTGTTTTATCAAGCTTGATGTCTGGGGATTACGATAGCAAAATGTACCTTCACCTTAACTTCAATTAGAAAATGATTGAGGAAAGCAGCCATGACATAAATATTTTCGAATAAGTAATTAGTGGTAATACAATCTAGATTATAAGTGCTTCTTGTTGATATGGAAACTTTCAAGTGTGAGGTTAGTTGGTTGAGTTGAGTGAGCATTGGTTAGAGATGCCTTGCAATGAACATCACAATGACCTAAGGATTTACTCGCTGCCTCTGTGCTAAATCTCCTAATGAAGAGAAAACAGAAGAGTTGATGCATCGGTATGATACCACAAGGCATTATACAGGGGATACGCATATGCAGCCCCTTTTCTATGCTTTAAGAAACTGATTCGATACAAATCTCTCGAAGGTTGATAAACACCAAGCGCTTCATAGTTCTCTTTCATCCTCGCACTTTTAAATTAATATACAAATAAATATTTCACTCTCTATCTTCCACTTAAAACAGCAACTTTTAGGTGTGGTTCCAAAATCGGCGAGCAAAACATCGAAAGCAGGAGAAGCAATTAAACAAGGTTGGAATTTCTTTTATTCTCCTCCTCCGCTTCTATTTGTAGAACACCTTTACATATTACTTCCTAAAAATACATATTTCTTCCTATATAAAAAACATATTACCTCCTAGAATACCTATACTTATTACTTTCTGGAAACACATATTACTTCTCAAAAAATCTGAATACTGAAGATCCATCTTGGCAGATTACGAGTAAACAATTAGGATTCAGTGCATTTTTCATTTTCCGAGCAAATTGCTGTATAGGCCAAGTTCTCTCTCTCTAATCAGCAGTGGAGGCCGTACGTAGTAAAGCCCTTTATGTAGTGATAAATCACCATTGTGACTGTGTTTCTACCATGATAGGAGTAAGTTTTAGCAGTGGTATATCTGTTTCCAAGTGACCTCCCCTTTTAGATATTTCAGACTTCCTTTGGAACTTGTGTGCAGTGCTTGAAAAATCCCAAAAGCCAGCAATTATTTGGATGTGAGCCAGGTTGTGCACAATGATAATAAATCTGCATTAAGACATCACAGAAGGAATCGTTTACAGAAAATGTTAAATGATTCATGACCTAACTATTTATCGGATTACTTAAGCAAGTTGGATTGATAGGTTAAGCTCTCCCATAGTTTGGTGCTTTGATATAGATTACAGCTCTATCTCTATTATCGGTTTTTGAATTGAGTATCAAGGCGAAGTCGGTTGCTTAGCCAACTTTGCTACCGTAGTTATCCTCGCTCGCTTTAGCAGTTTTTTTTTGTGAGTTTTCCCAAAAGAGCAATTTCTTTTAGACACTCAATCCTCATCAGGCAATATTTGCCGCAAATCCAGCCAGCAACATAATGCGACAAGGTATGTACCCAGCGCCACTGGGAAATCCACGAGACACTTTCTGGTAAGAATTTGGAAAACCTTCGTCGGAATTAAGTCTAACTAATATGATTCAAGGGGTGCAGTAGTTTTTTTTCTCAAATAAACAGATCCGCTATCACATTAATGTTTGCGGATCCCACTACCTCTAGCATTCAAATCGCTTTCGCGTTCTCATCATCCCGAAACTCTTTGGACATTTCGCATGTTAATTCGACTGCTGCTCAAAATCCGTCCCTGGAGATGACCAGACTGGGGCCTTTTTGGCTGACTGTAAGACAGTCTCAGGTACGGTCATAAACCAGCATCATGTTTTTTGATACTTTCTCAGAAATGTGCATCACTACCCAGTCTGTCACATCCCTTCTCATCCTCCAACCAAAATAAATTCGCTATGATAACTGAGAGAAAAGAAACAATAAAATTGTTTATTAACTCAATAAAGTTGTACTTTCACTCACCTCTCATTAGTGAATACTTGAAAATAGAATAACGGTGAAAACTTCACATGTGGATTGGATGTAAGAAATTCATCACTCATAGTATTATTATACTCCTTTTAGTATATGTGCCTTATTGTCAACGGTGAGGTAACTGGTTCAGGTATCCATCATACCCACGACAGATGCCTTATCCAACTGCTACACCACCGTATTCGACGAATTCGTTCACAAATCCAATAGCAAAGTCAGTTTTAGAGCCGTCAAGAAGCTAATCTTAGCGTGAAGTTCTTGAAATTGCTGTTTTATTGTGCTGCAAATATGCGTATTTATTGATTAATCACTGGTCAGTTTATCCGCTGCTTAATGTTGTCAGCTACTGTACATTCTCACAATTGAATGAGACATAACTTTAGGTAGTGGATATCCAATAATTTCTTTCGCGTTTCGACATCTTTGTTAATTCCATTGCTATTTCTTTGAAGATTTTAACCGTCAGCAATATAGTCACCACGATGACATTCAACTTTTGGTGATAGAGATTGGATGACTTCCTCGTAGAAAGAATGAGGCTTGCCATCAAATATGTTGATGAGGCTCCTTTTGAACTGGAAGTCTTCAAGTTTCTTTGCCTGCAGATGTTGCTTCAGATCGCGAAAAGGGCAATAATTCGATTAGTAATATCAGGCCTATACGGTGAATGCGCTACCGTGGTGAATGCTTCACGAAATTGTGACGAGTCGAATTTGCAATGTGAGGTAGAGTGCTATTCTGGTAGTACGACACTGAGTCGTTTCGGACACTTCTCGTGCACTGCTGACGTCAAATTCTGCAGTTGTTCCAAGTGGACGTCGACACTGATCGTCTGTTTGTTGTCGAGCAGTTTCCACACCAGCACGCCCTAAAAATTATATTAAGTTAACGGCATAGTTTTTCCAGCATAAATTCTTGAATTTAGTTGGGCTGGAGATTATGACTTGTATTATCGTGTCCCAGTATCCTAGTATCCTGCTATATCCTTATATTCTACACCCTGGATAAAGCTATCAATCTCCAGTGCACCACAGCCTTTTGACATTGATCCTGTTTTGAATAGAAAAAGGGCAGAGAACAATGGTATAGCTGAAACGAAGGCATGATTCCTTCCCAAGAAAGTGATCAACCACAAGCGCGCTGTGCTTTGGTTTTAGACTAGAACCTTACATAATATTGAAAAATTGAATAATTCGTATAATATTCTAATAGCATAAATAAATGGTAAGCGTCTTGGCACAATACCATTGTCAGAAACAGTTTCTAGAAGCTATTTTTTTTTTTTGGTGTACGAGGAGGTTCACTGGAGTGTTGGTAACCAATCGAAAGCTTGAATTACTGTGAATCAAAAATCATGAAAAATCATATTCTGAAAAAAGCTTCTTTCTAGCGCTAAAGAATTTGAGATAGGTTTATGCTTCGCCCGCCGCGCACTTTCACTTTTATTTGGCTGAGAATTCGCTTAAAGCACGAAAAGCATGCTAGCGGTTCGAAGAGATACCTAAGTGCCAGTGTCATACGTTTTATTTTGTGCTTTCCAAAGCACAGAAAGATCTTAAATTCAATAACAACATTTGCGTTCTAGATGTGATTCGCTCCTGGCGGTCTGTTGATCGTGCTATGGGTCCACATCCACCATACAAAATAGCCAAGGAGCAATGCGCGACGTGTTTAAAGCTTAATTTATCTTCCCTGCTACAATGCGTCAAAGCGCTCTTTTCAAACAACAAGCCCACTTCATCGGCGAAACCTACGATGTCGAATGATTGTTGTGACTAATTGCTTATCGAATAAGCTCTTTCCTGCGAAAAATACCAGTGTTTGAGCACAGAAGCATTTTCTCCGCTACAGCGCTGTAAGGAGACGCTGCATGAAAGCAAAAGGACTTTTGATTTTATCAAATCAATGGTTAGTGATTGTTTGGGGAAAAGGCTTTAACATATTCTGAGCTGCTAGATTTAGTGCTATAAGGGTACCTGTTTCACCTAAGCCAAGACCAGACATGTACCTGTACAGCACTAGACCTAACAGCTTAAGACATGTTATAGCCTTATCAGATTATATTATTTTGAGCGGGTCTATAAAAAGCGGTCGATAGAAAGAGCTTTATCCAGCCAAGTATAAACGCGATAGCGCGCGTAACATGTGAGACGAAATTTTATTGCTATTGATATACCGCTGTAAGTAGGCTTTAATTCAAGAAGTAAGTAGACTTTTGAATTTACAAAGATTTGAGCTTTCAAATGGTTATTAACAGCTTGAGGAAATTGTTTGTCCAGCGAAAAAGGTCTCTCAAAAAACCCTCTCCAATAACGGAATTGTAACACCGTTTTTAAAGAACTGATGCACTATAAACGCTTGTATCTACATTAACTTTGCATATTTCAAAGATGTTTCTACTTTACATACGCTTGAGAAGCTGTAATTATGGCAAAAGTGTGAATTTTTCTCATTACAGCTTCAGTCCTTCGATCACTCCATTTTCGTCTGACGAAGATTTCTACCAGAAGTCTTTAGCGCTACGGATGTCATGTCAACCAACGGGCTCAGCAAACATCGCTAATCTAAATTATCCGCAGAGTTAATGATTTCTGAGGACAAAAAGCTAAAAAGCAGAAATTAACGAATAATCAAGTTTTGAAAAGTTATCTAGTCAATGAACGGTTTGATCTATTACTTTTGAATCGGCGTTTCTCTACTTTTCATTCTCAGTTTTCTGTATGGGACGCTAAATCGTCATCTGTGTTGCATTTCCATAGAGTGAAATTTCCTAGTGATATGTATGTTGTTTCTTATGAATCCGATAAAGGAAATACGCTCAAAAAACACACAATATTTTCAATATGAAATATAATGAGCTTATTATCGGTTTAAAAATTGATCGATGGTTATGGGAAAGATTCGAGCTAAAGTGATCAGCAATTGATTTCTTAACATTGTCTAGTGCTGTTCAATGCATTGAAATTCATCGTTTGAGAGTCGTTTGCAATGCAATAAAAAATTTTAATTCATTTTTGACTACAAATCAATTCTTGTGTGGATTTTTCAACTGCCGATATTTCATGGGCAATTTCTCAACAGACAACACTTCTTTACTTGTACTTTCACTGCAGCAGTTTAGAAGCTTCTTCATTCCATTACTGCCGTTTGTGAGTATTACGATACATTAGCATCCTGTACTTATGTTGATTCAAATGGGAGGGATTTGTGGTTCACTGTTCACTACGTTTTCAAATGGTTTTGAGTTGCTGGTGAGCACGAGTACGTAATCAAGTTGGTGTATGAAGCTTCAGCGATGTATCATAGATAGACACAGTGAACTTGTCAGTCACTGTGAGCAGAAGAAGACAGAGCAAGATAGAGCATTGTGCTGGTGAATAAAAAGAGGTCACTAGATTTTAGTGTGTGTTCGTAATCCTATCAATGATTAGAGGATGGAAAAGACCTTAGTAAAGCCTTAATCCGTCCCTGATACGTCTCATTCATTTATTTCTGCCAACGAGCGATGATTAGCAAGCGCGAGGGACTATAAACTTTTTATAAAATCGCTTGTGTGTGCAACTTTAGAATTGGAGCAGCCACGTACAAGCTTTCTCAGTTAATGTGCAGACCATTCACACTTCTGAATATTATTATCATAACTTCTCCAACTATAGCGTGAGTACATGGGTTTTATGCCGTCTTGTAAAGCCGTTTCATGAATATAATCTGACAACATATCTTGAACCTTCCATGAGGTCTCTTACGAACACTTAACAGACCTCATGATAGGTTCAGGTGTTCTTGTGTCAAGGTGTGTTGTCAGGTTTTTTTTTTCAAGCGATGTCTCAAGATAGTCGACTGAAAGATACTACTACGTTTCATGAATGTTTTACAAATGTGCTCGATCTCTTTAGCTTTCCTTGAGATTCGCAATTTACAATATAATGTATCCTAAAGCACCCACGAGTGTGTAAATGGTTGATTGTTGCGGGTTAAGTTATTCACAGCTGGTGCCAAACGGAATACCATGGCCTGAATTCACTTATTTTTTTTCGAGGCCAACGCTTCGGTTTTGGTTACATGAGGAAGATTTGTAGGTGCATTCAGTGTGAAGAAAAACAAGCTCTATCATATCTCTGGAGGCAAAACATTATTTTTTATACATACTACTAGGTTGAGGAGAAGGATCCTGGACACCAGTGATGAAGTCAAATTTTATGTTTGCTTCACTTAGTATCGGTTATTGTAAGTTCATGGGGATATTTCAATAAGACTTTCGCACGGCATCCCAACATTGATTTGTCGAAAGCGCGAGCTGTTTCAGCAAGACAATACCGAAACCTTACACCGAAAAGAAGAATAAGGAAAAGTTTGAAAATTATTGGGAGAGTCGAGATCTTGCCGCACTCAGCCTACAGTCCAAATATTGCGCCTTCCGATTATGGACCAATTTCTGCCGCAATGGCTTAGATCTCGCCCTCGTTAATGGTTTACTTGCTTTTCAAAAAAATACTAAGTGCGCTCTCAGCAGCCAAAGAAGATTGGGTTCGCACTCGGCACGCATTATCGCGCGTCTCTCTAATCGCGGTGTCCGCAGTGATCTCAAAGCAAGCTCGACAGGGTGCAGTTTGCATTATTTATTTAAAAATTTGGGTTCCTCTTGTTCGGGAGGTATCACCTGTATCACCTGTCGTCCCGTTGATCGTCGAGTGACTCGAGCGGGTACCAGCAACACTTCCAATTCTTCCTATTGCGTGCAAGAGTAACCCAAGCGGGTCCTCCTCGCTTTAAGGATTCGCTGAGCATCATATCTTTCTTCTATAGCTTTTGTGAAAGAATCGGACCAACGGGTCGCTGGTCTTCCTGTAAGGCGCCTGATATACTGAGGAATCCACTCGGGAACAGCTCTCGTTCATCGATTGTCGTTGAAGCGCATCACGTGTCCGGCCCAGCTTATTTTCGATATCCTGTCGTGAAGAACGGTGTCTCTAATTTCCTTTCTCTCATTTGCGAGGTACGGGATAATCCTAGCATCGACCTTTCGACTGCGCGTTCGATAACGCTAAGTGATTTTTCATCCTGCTTACATAGCGACCAGGTTTCTGATGCATACTTTGGGGCGGGGATAATCGTCAAGTCGGAAAGGTGGGCACGGAGTCGGATGTTCATTGTTCTCTTCACTACATCTTCGATGCTCTTAAGCGTCCCCCAAGCCGCTCGTTTCCTCCTGCTCAACTCTGGAGCTAGGTCGTTCATCATGCTGATTTCACGACCAAGATAGACGTAACTGGAGCATTCGGAGATTGTCGTTTCGCTGAGCGTGAATGGGGCATTCAAAACCCATCCGTTCCTCATGAACATTGCTTTCGTTAGATCTAATTGAAGACCAATCTTTTCACAGACGTTGCCGAAATTGGACAACATTCGTTCCGCTTGGCTGATGTTTGGTGTTATGAGAACGAAATTGTCAGCAAAGTGAAGATGGTTTAATTGTCGACCGTCAATCATCACCCCCATATCGTCCCATTCTAATGTTCGCATGACGTTTTGTAGGGCGCCAAAATGCCAAAAACAATAACAGTAACAGTTCAGGAAGTAACAAATGAAAATCGATATAATTCGCTGGAGAAGGATTTTCCCTTGGAGTGTTAGTAATCATTTGAAAGTGAAAATTGAGACAAAAGCATCACATCGCCGCATTCCGAAATACCTCTCTATAGCGCTTTAATATCAAAAATAATATGATGTTTTAATAAATTACAAGTTTTTTCTCTTTTCTCGCATATATTTCGCCGGACAAAACTCCTTCCTCAGGGTTTTAGTTCTCAAACTATAGCACAAGCTCCAAAGAGTTCAAAAATGTGCCAACCTTTCAAAAAGCTATCTTGATCTTCCGATCTTCTCTGAACTTTTGAGTTGTGCTTCAAACCTAGCCGTACAGACCTCTTTCTTAAGACCAATAGTAATCATCTGATAGCGTGATGTTTTGATTCCAGCGATGTACTTATCTTCTGTAAAACGGTTTAGTACGGAAATGTGATAAAGTTTTACATTTTTGGTAACGTTGCTTGCAGGCTATTCGACAAGGCGAGAGCCGTGGCAAGGGGCGTGGCAGGGGCGAGGCGGGACAATAGATATTTTATTATTTAATTGGGATTTTTTACTCCGCTTTGAAAAAAACTCCAGTTAAAACGATTGACTTAGAGACTACGAGAATTTCTCTACACATAGGTATGCTTTTCGGTAAAAATGAAGGCGAAAAACGAGCGTGAAACATAATTTTTGAACTGGATGCTACAACGTTATAACGGGGTGTTTTAAAGAACCGGTGATGTGGGGCTGTAGCCTCAACTCTCAGGTTTCGAATAATTGCTAAAACTTCTATGAAAAGTTCATCTACAACGAGTAAGATTTGTTTTTCATTTGTTTACTCCTAATCAGAAAGAAGCAATATTTGTTCTTTGTTTTGCAAAAGTTTCTAGTTATACCGAATTGGAATTGTAGAGAAACCATTAATATATACCCAGTAATGTAGAGTGATGTGCAAAACTTTTGCGTCAGCCGGGACTAGAACCCTCACCACACTCTCTCCGAAAGCGTGTGCTCTATCCGTTGCACTACTAACGCCTATTTTGCACTACACTCTTTATACGCTACTGCGCATCTATCTGTCAGCCACTACCCGTCAACGGCCTGGCCCGAGTAGTCGGTATCGACATTGGACCCAGTCAAGCTGACAGATATTAGGTATTATAGATCAAATAGACTTGTTTTTATTTAACCGCCTTAGCGGTTGAAGAATCTTTATTTCTTCGGGGGTAGACTTTAAGTTTCGTTTTAACTTGAGGTATAAATTTGCCACTAAACCTTAGCCTGAACTGCTTGAGCTTAGTAGTGTGAAACGTAATGTTCTTCTCGTTTTTCCAACTTTTCTTAAAGACCTTTTTGAAAATTACGTTAACTTTAGGATCATCTAATTTCATGCTATCAGATAACTACTAAAAATCGGTCAATAGATCATCGACAAATATCAGCCGGTGCCCTTTGCTGTGAAATTCATTCCCCATAGCTGTTCACGCAGCTTACCGATTAGAAACTGCGCGCCTAGTGCGAAACTAATTGCTGTTTTCACTGCTACAGCGTAGTAAAAAGTTTTCCTTGGGAACCAAGTACAACATCGAAATTACCGAAACTCAAGCTTTCGAATGATGCTGAAAGTCCAAAGTAAAGGCATTGCCCCGCGAAAGACGCACCGAATACGAAGCATAATTTAATTTCTAATTACTATTCAACTCATTTTGAAATTCTATTTCTTATTAATTCTAAATCACTTTAGCAATTCATTTCGAAATCCCAACAATTTATTTCAAAATTCTATCTCTACTGCTACAGCGCACTAAATAGACTATTCTAGAAAAAAATTCAACGTTGAATTTGTTCAAATATAAGCTATTCAAAGACTATTAAAACTCCATAAACAAGAAACGCGTTGATATCAAAGGGTTGAAAAATCATTTAGAATTTCACAGCAATTACATTAAAATGGAAGAGAATAGTTGGAAAAATGTAATGCAATTGAGTTGGAATCACATCCAAGTGACCGTTTTACGAACAAAATCAATAGTGGGAAAAAAACCTACCATAGTAAAACAATCGGATATCGGGACAAATTCGCACGCAACACGGAGTGAGAGCATAAATATTGACAACAACGACAATCTTATTTGACTGAGAGCAGGGCGCGAACTCTCTTTGGACATTGTTTGAGCAACAACATTCTTCCATCTGACACCAAGCTGCCTGTACCTCGACTGAGCGAGCTCTCTTCACTGTTCACTTTTATCATAGGAAAACTTGGAGAAATACATTATCTTCAAAAGATGTATCGTATTCTTTGGTTAAACCACGTAATAGCATTTTGTGTATAAATGATCTAGTTTCAATTGTATTTTTACTGAAGAAAATCAAAATGGAAACAAATAACCACGAGAAGAGCAGGCAGAATTTGTGCTGCATCCTTTTTCTCGAGCAATTTCGCTGCTTTTTGTAATGTGCTTTCCCTCCCTCCAAGCACGCGTTCCCTTTCCGATGATGATTTCTTACCTGATGTTTATCCTTCCAAATCGTTTTTGTTTCTACTTGAGAATACTGGTGATAACACGCCTTGCTTGTGATTTTTTTACATCCATGCAAGTATGTGAATTTCATGCGGTCTAATTTACTTAGTGAACGCAGTAGCTTGCTCTATTAGAAGCTCTAGTTCCGTTGCACGGTACGGTTGCATCAATAAGTTCTCGCTCACCTTTCACCGTTTATAATAATTAAAGTCGTTTGCATCTCGACGCATAGCTAAAATCCGCATAGCTTCGAATTTTATGTCAACATACCTTAATCCAGATGATATTTCATTCACCCTTATAGGAGTGCAATATTGTTATAATTACATGTCCAGGAATGCTGAGCAACGTGGAAAATTACCGGTTCTAGGTAGGATTGAACCCGAATTCGCTCATACAGGGATCACGTGCTAACCTCTGCACCAGCAGAGTACCTGTTCTGCTAGCAATTTTTCTTCGGTATAATGCATCGAAGGTGTTAACAGTTAAGACGACAGCTATTGGTTTATGTAATCTACGACAACTATTTATCTTATTTCTCTTATCACATTGTTTTGCGCTGCATATATATATATATATATATATATGTATATATATGTATATATATATGTATATATATTGCATGAAATGGCATGCAACGAAAGGTCCTCTTATATACTTAATTATTTATTTGCACAACCTACAAAGCCTACTGGGTACCACAAAGCTCAGGTATTTTGTGAACTACTGGTATCATACAGGAATTAGGATACTTTCTCGTCTACAATCAAAAAAATTTAGTTGAAATATTTTGTTAGGAGACCTGGTGGGAGGTAATACTGATCTGAGAGCAAATTCATTGATAATTTATTGGATGACAGAGATCCAGTGGTTTTGATGTGGCATATGATCATTTGAGTTATTTCTCTAAGTAATTATTCAGATAAATTGCCTTAAAGTTGTGGTAGTCTTTGCATGATTTCTTTTTAGCTGACACTTATCTGTCGGACATGATTCTCTTTCTTGGGATCCAGAGAACAACATGTCGCGCAAATCATATGTCCCCATCTCAGATAACAGCGCGCCATCGTGGATATAACATGGTGACTTAGCATCTTCCAACTAGACGTTTACTAGGATGACGATACCCGATAGTAGTACACAGTTACTGGATTAAAGGGCAACAAAGGGAAATCTTCTGCCCGCATGGAAAGGGTAACGGTTACTTTGGATCGAATCTGCGTCATCGCCTTCGGAGGTCATCATAAAAGCAGTCATCTATCCCATAAATCCGAAGGAGAATTTATACCTTGAGAATAAGATTCACTTTGAACCGCACCGACTCCTGTGATTATCATCGGTATCTTCTTCCATGTGATTGCTAATCACTTGTGGTCACAAAATCTTTCAAATCAAGTATGAAATGTGCAAAAGTATTGAGTTAATGGAGCTTAAAAGATTGCATCAACTATTAGAATTTATTCCGAGAGCGAGAATTTATTTAGTCAGAAAGTCATTCCAAACTTTCAAACATGAACAAATCTATAATTAATTAAGTAGGTATTAAGAGAATAGCAAGAATATATAAAAACTGCTTTTGTAGATTTGACACCCTCGAAGTGTAGCTGTGCGTAAAAGTAAGCGTACTATAACGATAAAACTCAGGCTTGATGATAGTCTCTAACTTCACAGAAATTCTTCTGAGCAACTTTGAAAAGAAAAGATATTGCGAGAATGAACAACTGTGCTCTCAACCTAGCTGTGCGGATTACGAAAACGTCAACACGTTAACCAGACAAATTTTGCTAATATCTTGCTTTTCGACTGTTTTTGGAATCTCGTTTAAAGCAATATAGTCTGATAACACGTTCTGGGCCTCCCATGAGATCTGTTATGGCGCTTATATAATACAAGACACGTGTTTGGGCCTTTCAACCTCATCAGTTGCACGATGCTTTTCGTTTTAACCAATTTCATCTCCCACAACACTGCACGGCAGGTAGTCTTTTCACCTTACGGCAGTGTAAATTGTTCGTCGTCGATTCTTTTATATGTAGAGGTCTACCCAAAGGATTGGCTGAAACAAAGGCACCGTGCAACTGATGAGACTGAAAGGCTGAAACACGTGTCCTAGAGTATATAAGCGCCTTAAAAGATCTCATGAAAGGCTCAAAATATATTTCCAGAATATTCTAATTTATCGTACCCGTATTATTGATTCAATCGACGAAGAACGTGGGAGGTTTTACTGACTTGAATTCAAAGAACAAGTCGCCTTTGTTTGAGTCTTATAGGCACATCCTAGCAGCTATTATTTAAACACAATTCATAGATTTTCAAGTATGGGATGATCGACTACGATATAATCTAATGATTGTTGAGCCTTTCAGTTCCAGGTTAGATGGGAATTTGAGAGCACTGTGGTCAATTTTTAAAATTGGGCTTATCGATCGATAACGAGATCCTGCAATCCACAGCCCTGACTTTGGGTGGCCTACTGATGTATCAAACCAGTGCTCTTACCTGCCTAAAAAGTTTGGCAGCCATTTGCACAACCCGGGTAGATAAAGGGCTTGCTGAGAGCTAGGGCCATATAACCGAACTAACAATCACGTGTGTAATGCATTATATCTCCAGCCACTGCGATACACGAGTGATAAGAGACTCTAATCTATCTCGTCGTAATACCGAGCTCATTCAGACGTAGTGTGCATAACGGCAGAAAAATGACAGTGAGTTTTAGCGAGCAATCCTTGCCACTCAGAGTATCTCAATTAGACCTGAACGCGAATGTATTTCACAATATCTAATTTCCGAGTTCAAGCGAACAGTCCCGCTTTTCCTAAAAGAATAAGAGCCAATCTTTCTAGCACCAGGAAGTATCTTGTGGCTGCTTACTTTGGAAAAAATGCTATCTTTGTGTTAAGAAATGATCAAAATTCATGCAGTACATTTATCCAATTGTGGACTGGACCATCTTTCAGGTGAATTTTTTCCAAGTTAAGGACTCCGTTACCACATGCTCACAACAATCCAGGTGATATGAGGTTTTCATACACCTATCAAGAAAGTTTGTTTTGGTGCTAAATTATCCTAAATTTAGTAAACTTCGAGAACGACCAATTCTGAAGAATCTGAGTTTATTCGTCGCAGATTACAACATTGATCAGCCGAATGAAGGAAATTTACAATACTACTCGATTTTACTAATGAATTTTCTGCAAAAATGATAAGTATTTTTTAT
The DNA here is from genome assembly GCA_019055375.1 of Parelaphostrongylus tenuis. Lineage (NCBI taxonomy): Eukaryota > Metazoa > Nematoda > Chromadorea > Rhabditida > Metastrongylidae > Parelaphostrongylus > Parelaphostrongylus tenuis. The sequence continues at coordinate 230,557 of JAHQIW010002093.1, forward strand.
ACTGGATAAACGGAGTGAAAGCTCGTGGTAGAGCAAGCTACTTTAGTAGCTAATCAAAGCATGCTGCATGAAATTCAGAGGACTGGAGGAACTTTTCAAAAGCGGGCAATTTATGGAAAATCCATTGTGATCAACTGTGAAATAAGAAAATTCACATTCAGTGATTTTAAGTAGTTATTCATGTAAAGTTGGAAATCATTTGAAGAGAAAGACAAGCAGGCAAGAAATCGATGACAACAACAGAACGCGATCGAGATACCAAATTAGTGGTGCTATTCTCATAAACAAGCCCTTTACCAATTTGCCGATCCTGAAAGGGAAGTAATTTTATTAAAAAGTTTTGCTAGCTCGTGGCGGAAGATGAAATTAATTAACAAATCTTTATTGCAGAGCCCTTACAATCACTTTCTACAACTACTGTCAATTAAAATTCATGTGTCCTTTGATTCATTTTACGGCAATCTCTTTATTGTTCAGTCGTAAATAGCAAGACGCTTTTCCTCAAGCAATCTCTTCATGCGCTTATCCGGAAATTACCGAGTTTTCAAAGATAGGATGATACTGCGGCGACCATGCACTTCTACGGCCTAATTTTCCCCGATATTCGACTCCGTCACGAAATTCGCTACCTACATCATCAAATGAGACAGCTTCCTTTATTCATCAGAATATCACTGCTGGCTGTTTTCTGTGCTCAAAATTCTTCAAAGATATGAAAGTTGGTTTTTTGCTGGGTGATATAAGAAATTAGTCAGCACTTCCATAAGAGTGCTTGAAATCTATTTTTCTGCGAAGTGGACGGAGCCTGATATTTTGTTTTACCTACTAAGACATCTGTGGATACCGCACTGGCCATTTCACATTATCTACGCCTTTTGATGGAATTTTCTTATTATGAATTGGTTTTTCCTGGCATTTAAGAGAAACTGCTGGCTATATGTTACTTTAATTTGCTTAATGTTCTTCTACTCATTACCACATGTTTTTAGTACGTATATAAGTTTTGTATGTAATGTAAAAACTCGTCCACTACGAAATCATACCGTTTTTAGCATCTAATATGGTTTTATAAGCTAGGAAAAAAATAAAACGATATTTACTTTGTGGCGTTAGCATTCTCTCGTTATTCAAGAGTAATCACGGCGATGGGAAAATAGAAAACACCGTTTTGCATGTCAAAAAAATCACATTTCATGCGATATCTTTTTTTTTCGAAACAAAGACTTTCTACTCCCTTCACTGGCCACACTCTATGTTGCATACTCTTGTCAGCAACAATTCTGTCTCGTTGGGTAACGAGAAGTTGATTGAAAAATTATTTCCTAAGAGAATTGAGTGCTGAACAAAACGCGGCCTCAGGCGGGAATCGAACCCGCATTTCATCCTATCCGGGGATGCATGCTCTAAACTACACCACCGAGGCACATTTGCCCGACCAGTGAAAAATTACTGATAGAGCAACACTTCATTGACAATTATTAATAAAGCATCCATAGACGTCCATTGCCACAACATCTGCGTTAGAGAAGTCGAAAGATTACAAAAAACGTGGAAATAAGCTTCTAAGCACCGAAATAATTTTTTTTAGCAACTGTGCCGGGCCTGGTGTATCTAGCGTTTAATTCGTTTTTTGGACTTCTTCTTGAACGTCGTAGAATACTTGAGTAAGTCTTATTGCAATCTCGACGATAGCCTGCCTGTGGCGTTCCATAGGGCATTCATTGATGATTGCCGGAGAGTGATACGGGGTGGGATTCGGCCTCGCCGCACCGCAATAAGCATCACAACCATTCGGCCACACCCTTTCGTGTAAAATAATCACTGAAAAATATACGCATTTATGTGTCGGACCGTCCGCTTTTGACTACCATTATGAAACTCATAAGATAAAATTAATAGGGAGTTTCATAACGTTCTCTCTTGTGCTACATGAAACACATGAGGTCATTCTGCGATAGTTGAAGCTGCTACCGTTTTGATATTGAATGAATTTTCATGAGCAGGGCAAGCAGCTCTTTAATTTAAACTCTCATAATTCTATCACAGTTTTCGGGTATCGAAGCAGAGGTTGTATCTCAGTTGTTACTTATTTTCCTTTTTGAATCATTTACGTTGCTTGGCATCGCTCAATCTTCCTATCCTATCGTTTCTTTTATTAACTTCCTCGTCTCAGGCTGTCAAGCACGAACATCATCGAACTTTGTGAGCCACTGTTCCAAGACTATTTACTCTCCATGAGTAGATTCAAATTCAAATACAGTTGATCTTGTCTACAATTCTGAAGCATTTGCCTGATGTCTTCTCTCCACAAGCGGTCGATGTAAATCCTAGGCGACTTTTACCGATCAAAATGCTTCAAACGACCGACTTATGTATTCAACCATATTCTTTATAGTGTTTTGATGCACGAGAAGACTATATGAGTGATCATAACTTACAGCTTAGAAGTGTGACAATGGCAGAAGCTGCTGAATTGTTAGGCAAAAACGATGAAGATTGTGTAATAATGTTCACCTGCTAAAAGTCCACTCTTCGACTTTTACTATACGATCCTATAGTCAGAGCTCTTCATAAAAAATCCTTAATTACAAATTATGACATTCTCACATTTGCAGAATGGCTTCACTATCCCTTGCCCAGCTGTGGTAGAAAAAAGCAGATGCTACTGAAAACTTTGGTTATATCTGCTGAACTACTCTCACTCACCGCGACTTTGTGGGAGTAAGAGATAAAAACTTCGCGACAGACATTATGAACGAAACTACTTAGGAAATTCAAACACATAGTCAAGGAAGGAAATTATTTATGCAACAGAGTGGCAGAGAAGTTCGTTGAAATAGGAAATAGCGGCTCTGCCACGCTTTGCATTCAGTATCGCTTTTCTGTGGTGTTCAGAAAACGCTCAAACGACTTTCATCATTTTTGTTTCGTTCCTTATATATTTGGTGAATTTCGTTTTCTCGCCGTTTCTTTAATTTTCTTCTCTATCCTTTTGTGTCTTCTCGTCTTTTATTCCTCTTCCTTTAGATTACAGTTCTCATAGTTTTTTCCTCTGTATAACTAAGCAATTCACATTAACGTCTTCGATTGCCTCGTTACTCTTCACAGCATCGATTTTTCAAGGCATATATACTAGCATTTTTACTAAATAATAGGTGTCCCATGGGATTTGTTTGCGATTTCTCTTGCCGACGTTGTTGATGGAAGTCGCATTTTTCAATTTGTTTTTATCACTAGGCGAAATAGATAGACATTTGACAAAAGTCATCAAATATAGGTAATTTCTAGTTCATACCCTCACAGCACAATGCTGCAGCCGCAATGTTGTACTAGAGTCCTGCAGGCTTGGAGCTATAAAAAAACACTTGGAAAATCGCGTTTTTTTTTCTATGCGTTCAAGCGTACGCAAAGACTAGGTCAAAATCATTAATAAAATCTTAGTAAAACTGCTCAACACAAGAACGAATAGTTTCATCAATAAATAAGCATGCAGTGGACCAATAATGGATTTGGTTTGTATAGCAGCTTTTAGAAAAATTATGTGGCAACATCTTTTATTTAACAAGCATATCTTAACTTTGGTGAATTTTAGAGTGCCTTACGCCGTCCTCATTTGCTTCGCAAGAAACCGCCAGCCATTGTAGATTATAATGAGGTTTGCCCTTTTCCCCATTAGATCTATACTACCCTGCAAGTGTGTTCTTTCGAAATTGAGATTATTTTATCATTACTTGACCCGCACTTGTTGATATCCATTGAAGGCTATTCCGAACATCTCATCAGATCGGGTGACTTTTCAAGAAAATGACTTCGTATCTTTTGTTACAGATTAAAGACACTCAAGAACACTTTCGGCCATAGGTGAAGCATTGAGAGTGGACCGTTATGCAAGAATATCGACTGGGTTAATCAAACTAACTAGAAACTCCTTATGATGCAAGAGTGGTAGTTGGGGCAATATTGCTTCAAAGAATATCCAAACCTGATGACACACTGGTCTTCAAATATTGAAACATCGACAGAAAGTCGCTTATATTAGGCTGTGGATTTCCACAACTCATTGTAGTGGCTAGATGTGCAATCAGTGGTCTTAGCAATGCTCGATAAAGTCGAATCCATCCATGGCTCAAATCTTGAGCGTTGGTCATCGCCGATCCCTACTAACAATCGGTGACCGTTTCTCCTCCTACAGTGTCAGATACATTAACGCCGTCCGTTTCAATCAGCAATTTTCTGGGACTTCTGTGTTTTACTTGATGAAAAAATCTCCGAAAGCCTCGTCCTCCTTCGTTTTCGTTTTGTGAAGTGCTTTCACAGTTTGACAGTTGTCAGCGAACTGCGTGTTTTTTCTTTAAAAATTCCCAAGACCGACTGTCTATTAACCTCGGCATGCTTCAGTATAATTTCTGATTTTCTTCTTTAAGCAAAACATGAGGTGTTACATTAAACTTTATTTCATAGCTCTCGTTTCGGCAGTTCGCCTTTTTCAGAACCTGGAAAGGTCAAATTGTCTGCAATCCAATCAGTCAAACACCTCCATTACTCCTTTGGAAAAATCACCAGACCTAGAATCCAATTGCATCAAGCACAAAATCAACTCTCAACATACTCACCGCTTTTTTATGTGTTCCACTGAATGATTCAAGTGGAGATTACCGGAAGGACATCACATAGGCTCCTGATGCACCCTAACCATCAAAACAACAATCTCACATTCTGATTCATATCACGAGTGATAACGAGGCATTGCTCCCTGCGATTTATAGTTGGATTGGTCGTGTTAAATCAAAACGCTTCCAAGATCTTTCGCGCTGATGTTTTTTGCTCCTGCGCAAGGATGGTGACTTCGATCTCAAAATCAACTCCGTCTTGCTTCTGTGCTCTATGCGTCCCCAGTGGGGTGTTCCGTCTATCAAGACGCTTGTCACCTAGGTATTCTTCTATGTGGGCATAGACCAATGTTTTTATGGCATGCTATGTTTTTCTTTATTTTCAAATTCATGGCGCTTCGTTTGGAGAAGTCTATCCATCAATGCCAAGGCTCTATTCTTTATTGCATCCGGTGGTATTTCTTTATTGCGTTTTTTAGGATTTATGCGTAATTTCATGAGGACGAGTTATCATATCTTTTTGCCATATGAGCGTTGCCCTTAGGTCAAACCCTACGTTCATCTTGTGTCGTGAGGTACTCCCATTCAAATCGAGATGGAAACTAAAAGTGGCTGTCAAATCACCAATCGTTTGCGAATGAATGCGAGAACTTTTGGCAACTTTTCACTCGCATTCGTCTTATCTTCATAAAATTTCGCTTCAGTTCAGATAAAATCCCCAAATGGCCACCGTTCAGTACCTGACAAGACTGTGTTCGTCCAAAAATTGTGTAGAGGACGTATGTTTTCTGATGAAGAGTTTATGATAGCTTCAAAAGTGATTTTTCGGTGATTAAACCAAATTCTTTTCGTTTGACGTCATTTAGCGGTGGTATGATGCTATAATAAACCCAATGATGCAGAGTGATGTGCGAAACTTTTGCGTTAGGTCGGACTGAAACCCATATTCCGGCCTATCCGGATAGGGTCGAGTCTCACCTGGCGCAAATGTTATGCACATTACTCTGCGTCACTGAGTAATTTTTTTTTTCGTTCGATTGTCGAATGTCACAATCTTGTAAGCATGCGAAGTTCTTTGACGTTAATTTTAGAAGCTGTTTGTAATGAATGATAAGTTCCAACTCTCATAAAACGCAATAAACCGTTAAACAGAAGTTACTATTGTAAGAGGCTGGCAGTTTTTGATACAATATTAGTGAAGAAGATAAACTATATGGGACAGTATGGTATAATCAAAGTCGGGAATAGTGATAAGAGGAAATTTTCTCTACGACCCATTTTGTGTGGGAATGCTTTTTCATATCAGGATACGAGCAGTGATTTCAGAGCTGACTAAATCGGAGCCTTTCTCAAATAACTTGCCCTTACTTTCTAAGAAAAGCACATAAACTATGCTTGATGGGAATTAAGCTTCAGTACATTTCATAATATTATTTGAGCCGGCATGTCATGTAGTCTATCCTTGTACATGTGTTTCGACCTGGACAGCCTCGTCACTTGAGCAGAGCCCTTCGTCTTTAGCCAATCCTCTCGGTGTGCTCCAGTCCACCATTCAATGTAGGCAACAACGAGCGATTTACACAATTGTTGTCAAGTGAAATATCACTAAATCGGCAGTGTTGTACACTCGATTGTTCTAGGGTGTTATTTTGAAATATTATTTCGTTTATTTCGAGTGTCTTCTCAAGAATACGCTCAAATTTCAATATATGTCATAATTATTATTTGAGTCAGCATGTCATGGGTTCTTATAATCGGCTTTTGTACAGCCCGCTACACGTGTTTCAAAATTAGTTGAGAAAGAAATTAAGTTATCTCTTCTGAAACCCGATGAGGTTCAACACAGTCTGCATGTTAACATATATAACGTGTTTTGTGGAATTTCGCATAAGTTCGAGCGTTAACGCCATAACTGGATTTCAGCTGGATTTCCAAATGATCTTTTACAAGGTTTTCTAAGTGTGCACAATTACTGTTAAACATACTGAAATTCTTTCGCCATATTGGTAATTAATGCCTAATTATTCTTTGTCATTGATCAATCTATGAGGGCGAGACCAGTTTATGCCTCCACAATGAGGGGTGAAGATGATTGAATGCGTATAATGCTTGAAAACTCATTATCGAAAGCCCATTGAGGTATTGTGCACAGTAATGCTTTTTTCTCTTAGACAAGTATTGGATCTAATTCAAAAGATCGACTGCTTTTGAAACCCCCAAAAAACATTCAATATAATTCCAAAAAAGAATGATTTAAGCTCAAAAAGGGTTGTCAAAAAGGCTCAAGACCCTGGCGTACCAACCCTTTTTGAGCTTAAATTATTCTTTTTTGAAAGTATTGGATCATTTCTCTAAAAGTTTGGTCCTATATAATGATTAGGAGAACTTGCTTTTGACTAAAAAAATACCACTTGACCGGTATTATACCGGTTCAATAGCGTTTATCCTTCATTTTCGAGAGAACATGACCAATATTCTTCCAAGCTAATACTGCAGTCAGCTGACATAAGGATCGATACAGTATTTGCAGTCTTATCACTATCGTCCAAAAAAGCAATGATATGCCAAGCATAAATTTTGTTACTAGCCGATTTTTGGAAAACATGGGTCAACCTCATTTTTATACTAAGTAATTCTGAGGTAAAGCTACGATTAGTTAACTTGGAGCGGCCAAGAACCTCTTTTAACGACGCGACGAAAATGAGAGCAGGAGCACTTGTTCTGTTTGGAGAAAACCTGTAATACACGTTTTGACTTTATTACGCTGTGATTTCAGAGATCGATTACACTTTGGATTCAATTTTACCCTTAATTTCTCAAAATCCACCTTTGGTCATTCATTACTCATCCGATTAAATGCTCATTTTGTGACTTAGGACGTAGACCTTTCCATTCATGAAAAATTCGCAGATAATCCGCTCTTACTTAACATTGAACATCGTTTGCCGCACTGTCTGGTGTTTTCAAGTAGATCTGTCGTCATTTATATCATTCATTGTCATCTCAGTGAATTTATTATTATGCTAAATTAAGATTAACATACCCAATAAGTCATTTTCAAGCCTTATCCCTTTCATCACTGCGCTCGTGATGAGCGTAGAAAAGGCTGTTTCACAATGTCTTCTGCGCAATAGTTAACTTTGAGGCAATACGCTTTCATCATTTCTAAAACTTGTGAAGGATCACATTGATTATCAACTCACCCAAGTACTTTCATAACCCTTGAAGAAGAACCCCGGTAGCTAAACTTTACTCCAGTGTTACAAGTTTTTCAAGTGATATTGATTTCGTAGGTATCTCTTTATACTGATGTGGACAACCGTACGGAGCTTACATTGGTGCTCAACATGGTTTAGTCAAGTTAGAGCATCAGTTTGGGATGAGATCACGCGTGATAAAATGGCGCTCCTATCTGCTGTTCATTTTCGAATTTTTGAAGTGTATTCAAATTGTCTCCAGTGTTTTTCTTTCATTTTTTGCCGGCAACTTAAAAAATAAAGCGTTGTTCTTTTCTGACATCAATTTAATTAAAGTCACTCATGATCTTCAATAGAAAATCTTGGTCTATTTTTGAAACTGTCGCTAAATCCAGATCCAAATACTGAGCTTCAAGGCTTTGACTGAGGTTTTCCATTGTGATAGCTTTCGTACACAAATAGCCAACACTGAGTGGAATCGTTGTTGATTGCATTTTCGAGGTTCGGACGTTGAGTCGTCCACCGATTATTGCCAGCGATCTTCGCTCGCTATTCTTCTCCGACCTGAAAAGAAGACGGAGACACCGATGGCTGTGTTATTAAAACCGGTTCGTTAGTCCGTAAATAATAAACACTTCCATCTGAGCAAAGCACAAATCACATTTTGTGCTATAGTCCGCTGTTCTAGCGTCAATCCGTTGAGCTTCTATGTATCAATAGATTCATTCGATTCTAGTTATTCACAGCTTTTAAGAAGTCACAATGTCGTTATTGTATTTTCATGATTTTATTGAAAACGATTAATGCTAACTGTGAAGAAAATTTACAATTTCACTGATGTGCAAGACCTCTGCAGAAGTACTCTTTGTTCCTTAATTAATCGCGATAAAACTACAGTGGACCCGGAAGGTAATGGATAGCTGTTTGGGATAAAATAATGAAAACCAAGACGAAGATGAAGAAAAATGATAGATCACTGTGTCGTCGAAGATTTGCACTACTACTTTTGCATACTCTTAGATGTCAACAAAAATTGGCGAATATTCATTTACCGCTTAGTGAATCGCGCTCAATGGTGTTATTGTTAAAAGTCATTATCTCTGCTATGTTTTCCACTAATTTCAACTCTATTTATACGATCTTACATTATGCACAAACCTGGCACATTTTTCACCAATTGTTAGATTCACACACCGTCCACGGAGTTCATCGAATTTGCTCGGGTTTGGCTATTCCAGTAGAAATTCTCTTTTTTATGAGCGTCGTTGAGTAGTGATCGAGCCGATTTTACGAAGAATTTCGTGATAGCTCTGGTAGCGGCCTCAGGTCTTCACCAGGCAGTCATCGACCTTTGTGGATTGGAAGGTGCCTTTCCAGCAATATGCCAATTTTTCGGCAACGCGCAGCTTGCGTTAATTGCATGTTATCTTTGCGTTCTTGGTTAATCCATTATAGCTCACAGATAGCGAAACCATTCTTTCTGGGCGAGTTATACGAGTTATAGTCTACCACCTTATCATGGAAAAAAACATACATTTTTACCAATTCTGCACTCATTTTCCTGTATATTAACATCGGAAATTTTGAGAAAAGGTTTGAGACAGAACTGCTAGTGAATTGAAGGATTATGATTGTCGGCTATCGTTGAAAAGTCTTCTAAACGCTCTTATGTGGACTCAAAGCACTTACGGCGCTCAGCCATTGATTCAAATATGCTCTAAACGATAAAAAGTAACGAAACTTAACGAGAAGCTTAGAATCGAAAAGTCAATAAGATATGTTCTTCTTAGTCAGAGTGTCCAGTCAGGTCTGAAGGCTGATAATGCCATACTGTTTATCTTTTATATCAGTTGTAAGTAAACTTTATTTCAAAAGGAGATCCTCCAGTAAAAAAAGACTGCATTAGCAATCAATGTGATCATTTTCAAAAGGCACAGAGAGCAGAATTTTCCGATAGGGCTTTAGGAGAAAATTGAAGTTGCAAAAATCTTCAAAAAACTATCGTGCTGAATCATGTTATAGCACAGCATGCCTACCATATCATGCGAATAGGCATCAATTTTATACAATATAATCTGTTTTTGACCTGTATAATCATAAAAATAGACAATTTTTCTTGTTTCGGTCTTTCTTCTTTTTACAAATTCACTTTGACGATGTGATGCGTTGTTTATCGTCATAATGGCTTTTTCCTCCATCCTCTTCCTCGCCACTTCATAAACGCCTCTCGAATCAATAAATATTAATTTTTGTTGCACGAAACTTTTCATTCGAGTCAATTAACAAATAATCATCTTCCATTTTTTAAACTTCTCACCCACTTTTTCTCTCTTTTATCCATGGTGGTAATTTGATTTTTTAGGACCTTTTCTTGCTCCTAACGTCAGCATTCAATAGCGTGTTGCGACTGAGTTGCTTGACCTAATCTTTTCAATATTTTCCGAATAAGGAACTCGAATTCGTTGCAAAACTTATCATTTTTTGTTAAGCACTCTTCAATGTGCGCTTGTTTCATGACCTCTGATAAGCTTCACTCTTGTTTTATTATCAGCATTGGTTGTAATGAATTTTATTTCTTTTTCACGTCTATCTAAATTCTCTTCTCTCTTACTTTCTACCGTGTAGTGTTAGCATTAGAACTTATAAGTCTGCAATTTGAAACGTTAGTGACTGCTTTTTTGAAACAAGGAGTAATTATGTCAACATATTGTAATATGCAGAAATCTGTGTTGGACTTCGTGCACTCCTATCCACCTTTCACCGCTTCTTTTTCTTTATTCTCTTTCTTTCTTTTCTCAACTGGAACACAGTTGTCTGTCATGGAAGCAAAGTTCTCTTATGTCAAACCTGTTTCTTCACAAGTGATTGCAAACTATCAACAGAAAACTTTCTAAAGATGATGTTTTGGAAGAAAAATTTTCACAATCGATCGCTTGTTTTGAAATGTTGCGATCCATGAAAATAAATCACTGTTGGCACGGACAGTAGCGAACGATCTGGTGCATCCATCAACAGAATCTGAGGTCAACCCGGCTGTCACTTCAGCTAGTCGGTAATAGCTTGGCTCGCCGTCTTCCCCAAGGACGTCGCCTTCACTAACGCGTTCGTCATTTTCTGAGTGTTCTTCTCAAAGAAAAAAAAACAAGAAAAAAAACCGAATTTAGTTCACAATTAGGTGAAAAAGTTTGTTTTGAAGTCATTGTAATGAATGCTCAAGCGTTTTTCTATGTTCTTCAGACTGCCAATATGGTAATTCGGAAAAAATTACTTTTGAAGAAAAAATGTAAGAAGAAGTATGTAAACTTTCGATGTGGTTCTTTCTCTCTATACCCAACGGTTTTGAACATTCTGTCGCTTACTCAAAAATTTTTTTCTCTAAAAAAGAAGTCATTCTTGATTTTGTAATTTCGTTAGTTGTTACTATATGACCCGTCATCACGCATACTTTGCGAATCTCAACACTTCTTGCATTTAATCTGTTTCCTGGTACTCTTCCTCTGCAAAGGTCTTCGAAAATTTTGTATTTTGTTTGGGCTGCTGCTTGAAGGTTTCATGTTCTTTGCAATTTCGTGAATGCCGGTCGCGATCATTCTTTCTACAATCCTGGGGTTAGTTGAGAAAAGATCTCCATGTGGAGTTGCGGCAGAGCGCTGAAAGAAGGGGCCGAACCCTGTTTTCAGACAGTTTGAATACTACTCACTGCACTATCCACCTTCTCTTACCACTTGATGCAGTACGACGCGATGTTATCCCCAGATGCTTTAGACACCGCGTCGATCGCCGCTTTGTTGCTTCCCTATTTCCGTCGTCACACAAAACCTCGTTGACCCAAAGGGTTTATTGCCAGACTTCTCAGTGAAGATAGCGGCACTTCTGACACATCGATACTCCACTGCACGCGATTGTAAGAGCCAGGTAATCATTCACTCATTTCTAACGACACGTAATCAAATACATTTCATAGCACATCTTTGATGGATTTGGCAATGGCGAACACTTTATACTTTAATAATTCTATGAGAACATCGTATAATGCATAATCACAAATTGCCTGCCTGCAGAAGCCTCTTTTTTGACGACCGTCTTTAACTAAGTGACACCCTTCACATCGGTAGATTTTCGTGATTGGTTGTGGATTGAGCTCTCGGAGACAGTGTGGTTGTATTTTATGAGAGGATTCCAGAATTACTGTAAGTGGCCATTCAATAAATCTCCAATGAGTCTTCTCACTTGTTAAGGCATAAATGTGTATACACATATGTATATATATATTTTATATATATATATTATATATACATATTATTTGGGAGGCATGACACGCACGGGATTCTAATGCATACGTCGTCGATCTTGCGCTTTGAGGCCGACAAATTGGCAACAGACTAGTTTGAGAAAATATATACAGTGATCACACAGGCAGCGCAGCCCTCAACAATCATTAAGTATCCAAGTACGCATCGCCTTTACTATTCTAAGTCGATTGAACGGTCACTCTTATGTGAAAGATAGACACAGAACACTGACGTTTTATAGTTTTCATTTATTTGGAAGCTTTGACAAATTTTAGTCGTTTTGATTTTTCTTATTGCCATCTTAAACTATCAAAGACAAATAATCATATCGCTCTATAGTCAACGACCGCAACATACATCCAGTCACTTAGATGTGCATGTCATGTGCTTGGCCACTTCTTTCATGCGTCTCATTGTCTTCTAGCACTAATTAACAGCCCCAATCACGTTCATGTGTGGCTTTGGCTGCAGCTTTAGTGCCTGTTATGTGTTCTGCTCATCAGCAAAATAAAGCCAGTTGAGTAGATCTCTCTTCAGGCCACAAAATAGCTGTGCTGAGCCATTCCCAAATGCAATAGATTTCACTTTGTTCATCGGAGGTAGGTTTGTGGTCTTGTAACCAGGAATATTCCGCAACGATAGCGATACCTGCCACTTGTCGATTAAAATTTAAGAAAAGAACTGTGACAAAAATCTAGTGTACCAGCGCAATATGCAGAATATCAAGATTCTTCAACTTGAAACTGAACCCGCACTCGAAGCACATCGGATTTTTCTCAATAATAGATACGAGAGAATCAAAAAGAACGAAAAGATGCTAAGTCCCTCACAATGTATGAAGTCTTCCATATGGCAACTTCTAAGAGTCGCCTGAAATTCTCGGGATAAAGTTATAGTGGATCTGGCCGTAACTGTTGAAATATCATCTGATTGCTAGAGTTATTCATACACATTCGGATTTTTATTACTGGCGCAGGTAATCATTAAACAAAGGTTCTGACGATCTCTTTGAGAACGAAATACTTTATCTTTTCTGTACCGCCTATTTTATAGTTTTCTTGGATTACCTTTATAAAACTGCATCGTTATACCAACTTTGGGCCAAGGACAAAGCCGGCGTTCATTGGCTGATTGAGGCTTTTTTGTGGCTTTCTGTAGCAGCTTGTTGAAGACTGCTTTTTATTCGAGTGGGGAATATGAAAACGTTTAACGGAAAAAACAACAAATTTACCTGACCGAAAAAAGCTGAACTCGACACTCTTTTTATAATAATTGCATTTCGATTATTTTCTGCTATACGGGAACAAAGGAAAAAACAATCTCTTCCGCTCAACAAAAGATTGTCATAAGAATGTCAGGAATCATTTGAGAGCTTGAATCTCTGGCTACTACGCTACATAGCTCTTTTTCGAAAAGACCCTTCTATAACGTTGCAAAATTCGAAATAAAATTATGTTTTTTATTAGCCGCGCAATTTTACTGTTGCTTCGCTAGAAGCACGATGAGCACATTAACTTGCAGACGAAATCTTCAGTATCAGAGTCACATGTTTTATCTGAAGTTTCTTCCAAAGCGGAAACAAAAATTTCCAACATTCTATCGATCGATCGCGGAACACTGTATCGAATCTACGGCTACTAGACACCATGACAGCATATTAGCTGATAAACAAGGGCGCCGAATATGTGAAACTCAATCTCACCTTTTCTGCCACACAGCAGCGACAGTCTTCACAGAAAGTAGGCACAACGTTGGAAGAATTGAAACATAAGCTATCGAATGGTTACTTGTAAACTGAGAAAAGAGCTCTGTCTTCCAAGGAATGTATGAGTAAAAAACAAATGTTTTTCTTTCCTACGGCTTTATAAAAAAAACTTTTCCAACAAACAGCCACGTAGCGCAGTAGCCGGAAATTTATACTTTCCATTGATTACCAAAATTATAGTGGAAAGTCTTAGTCTAGCAATAAAGATCGTTGCTTCATTTGCTCCCGGATGATTGTAAAACTACCTAAAGTTCAATATATATATATATATATATATATATATATATATATATATGTAGAGAGAGGGGGAAGTATAACTGGTTGGAGGAACATGGAGCTGATAACGATCATACCGAGAAATCTGGATATAGTGAAAAGCTCTTGTACAGGATGACGGCAAGAAACTGGAATAGGGCACAGTCGATAGTGAGAAAATTTTCTTACATATTTATGGATGCTGATAAATTAATTCTGTTCTGTTAAGCTGTATAAAATGACTAAGTTTTAAAAGGAAGAATTCTGCTTTTTAATGAATAACTAATGACGATGAGTGACTTTTCAAAGGTTAAGCCGTAGCACACAACCACGCAGAGAGCATTTCCAGTAAACAAAGAGAGCAGTAGCAGATGCTAAGGAAATATTATTGGCAAGAGCACTTTTGACCTCTAGCTATAGAAAGGCAGGTGGACCCGATGTATGACAAGAACAGTAGTGAACAAATGATTGAGATTTACGGAGGAGAGTTGATAGCAGGAATTAAAAGCGAAATTTAGATGATAAAGAAAGATATTCTATTTTATGTTCACTGGCTACTGTGAAAACATCACCTACAGCTTCATTTTCCTAAATATGTTGTGTCTCTTATGATTCCGTTAGTAATTCAATTAGCCGGTTGAGCAGCTCCGCTCGGCTCTCTAAATGAACTCCAAAGCACTGTGCTCAACAAAAAGGCAGATTATTAGTGGTATTTTTGGTGAGAGGGCTTACAATAACAACTTTTTGCAAACACTTTTCCTTGAAATGGTCATTTAGCCAGTTCGGGACGAAACCAGACTAGCTTTTTTCTCCAAATTTCGATAATCACTCGATAGTCTTAATCTCGTCAATGTTAATCTGCATTCGGTTCGTGAAGTGGCCTTCTTAGTGTGTGTGACCTCTAGAAGAAAATTACGTCTTACCTTCAGCGCGCATTTTTACTCGATCAGGGCTTATGGCAGCTTTTCAACAGAGTTAGTACTTATCCCATAGCTTGAGAAGCGGAAATTTTTAAACTGGATTACTGCTAAAAAGGGTCTTTCTGAATCGGAAGAGTGAATCTAGTTCTGGAAGATGTATGCACGAAAAACATATGGTCGTGTAGTGAAAGTCGCGTTGCATTTGAAAACTAAAAATTCTAAAGTTTTCTCCGGAATGGAGGAAAAATTTTTGAATGAACAACGCAAATCGCGCCTTTTTGGAGCAGCAGTTGAGATCGGTGGGCGTGGCGGGCTTTTCATTATTTGTTCTGAAGTTTTTTTCGTTCAAGAAATCTATCTCGGTTTCTCGCACGGTTGTATAAGAGCGCTATGCTCAAATTAGACCACCGTCATGGGACGATTCGCGTGCAGCAGAGAGAGGAATGGATTATGTGCTGGGGTCCGCACAATTATTGAAGACAGACCGTCCAAGTATCAATTAAGTAAGTAGAATTGTATAAGAGACTTGGATATATCGTTCTTTGGGTGCTGGCTATTGATCTCGTTCCATAATGGCGCTTTAAAATTATGGAGAATCCGCTATGAAGTAAGATCTAACTACCTTGGGAGTGAAACGTAATCTTGACTCTAATATTCGCGCTTTGGAGACATCTTTAGAGTAGTTTTCAGCTTACTGCCGAAATTTGAGATAACGCGCGATTGGTGGAAGTCCTGTTCCACACACTCAGCCGATCTAACAAGGCAAATTGAGTCTGAAATGTATTTTTATTTTGCTATAGCGCGCTTGAAAACCTCCAGGAGAACCAGAGGCTGAGCTGAAATGTCCGAGATTCGGCTTTCGAAAAATTACGAAAGTCCTAAGGAGGTTCCACCTAGCAAAAGACACGTAGGATACATGCCGCCACCAAAGGGTTAGCCGGTGTCATTACCTTAAGAAATTAGCGATCCCACTGAATATAGTAAGCGATCGTCCCATCAATCTCATGTATAAAATACTTATTTATCCTAATTAAATCCATAAATCCACCCAATGAATCAATAATTCATGACAGTGCTGCGCCGTTGACAATAAGCTACTCAACAATTCATTCACCTTCAACAATGATTGTAGTTGTCCGTTGCACTGTGTTCAATCAACCGACTGCCTTCCTCTCTTGGTGCTCAGCAATAAGTTGAAATTTCCAACTAACATGATGAAATTACCCGCTTTTTATTTTAGTGCAAATGTTATCCTCAAGCTCATAAAGGATGAGGACAATTTCTACTCTTTTCATTTATTTCACCATTGTGTAGTATTAGAGCTTTTTTGAAATACCGAGTGCTGCTGTTCACAATTTTTATACTCTCTGCAAGAGCAGAAGCTTTCACTTCTTTTATGTTTACTAATATGCTCACAAAAAATTGAAACTTCACTTGTCTAGCCTTCAATTCACTTGCAGAATTGAATGTTCATCTGAACCGATGGTTGCTTAGTCTTAGTGATAGAGGGGTATCAAATTTACTACAAGATTGATAAATGTTGAGCATCGAAGAATTAATAGAATCACGAAAAACTGCACACTTTAAGATTTCTAAGTATCTCAATTTCTATCATTTAGATGCAAGACTAAGTCTATACTCTACAATCTTAACTATTAATCGAACCTTACCCACATGATGTCAATTAGTGAGTACTGAAAGTTCATAAGGAAATGTTAAGATTAGTCAAAATTTATAGTATACTCGATGATTTGGCTGCTGATGTGCTGTAGAAGTGTATAACAGTGTTGTAATTAAAGACCTCTACAGGTATCAAGATAAAGTTGGGGAACTGGTCGTTATGACACTTGCAGGCACTATGTTTTTTCCGGTATCTTTATATTGCCAATCTGGTATTGTATACGATGTGCAGCTTTTTTGACAAGCAATTCTTCCTTGGTTTTACCGTTAGCCGACAGGCAATGAAGAATGATAATTTGTCGCTGGGTTAGAACTTCTCATAAAAGTGTTAGCAATCATTCAAAAACATGCATTTTGGGACAGTGATGCATAAGCTTGTTTTTTTGAAAAGACCACTTTGAAGCGTTATAACAGCCAAAATGAAATTGTATTTCACACTCGCAACGCGCTTCTATTTTTACTATGCGTAAAATTCGTTATAAGCATGAAAAACCTATGAGTTTGTAAAGGAAATCTCCAACTATCAGAGGCATACGTTTTATGTAAAACTTTTTCCAAGGCGAAGAAGATTCTAAATTTAATAACAAAAATGGCACTACACATGTGAGTCGCGCCGGTGCAATCGATTGGCCACGTATCCATCCACGACCAGACACACACACACACACAGCCGATAAGCAAATACGCAGCTCATGTGGCGTAATGGTCAGAGTTGCTTCGCGTTGCACACAAGGTCGACGTTTGATCTCACGCTCAAGGCTCACCAAGCCCTCCATGTTTCCGTGATCGGTGCATTATTGTATTGGTGCCAGACTGGTTTCAGACTTCAGCACTGACTCGATATATCGGGAGAACACCGCGAGTCATTTTAAAGGCTAGGTAGGCATTCAATCCATCTCAAACAAAATAAAAATTGGAAGACAAATGCATGGCGCATTCTTCAGGGATTGATCAACGCTAAGAGCCTTATCCTTTATCCAAATGCGCGACGTATGTAAAACTCATTCTTATGTTCCTTTCCACACTGGAGTGAAACGGTGTTTCAGAATTCAGTCATAGCTTTGTAATCACCGAAATTTACATTAATGAACTATTGCTCATAATTTAAGAGAACACTCTGTTATGCGAAAACTTGGAGTGTGTAAAATGCAAATCTTTTGTCTTCGCTGCAGCGCTGTAAAAAAACTTACTAAATGGCAAACACATTTCTGAATTTTCCGATATTTGAGCTATAGAACAATCATTGTCTGTTTAAGGAAGAATTCAACGAAGTATAAGCGTGGTTATAATAATGGAAGCGGACGGCGCATGTGAAACGTAGATTTGTTTTCAATTCTACAGCGCTATGAAATGCCCTTTCCAAAAAAGCCTACAGGGCTGACTGAAGATTTAAGCTTTCCAATGACTAATAACACTCTTTTGAAAATTTCCTATCCAGCGAAATATATCGCTTCTTCGTTTCGTGCCGTGTAACGGACTTTGGATATCGTATGAAACGAGATGACGAGAGCGCTAACATGGTGTTGTTTATTGTGAATGATATGATGTTTGTATTCAATCATCGTTCTAAAAATTTTGTGCACATCCTGTATTGGCGTAGCGTTAGTTGCTAAATTGCGAGTTAATGTGACTGACGTCTGCTGATATCTACTTTGTTTTCAAATTTCTGGACGTAGATGATGGTTATAAAACTAGATTCTTATGCAATGTGATACATACGAACGGTAGCAAGAAATTTGATACTGAGCAATGAACGCTTCTCGTAATCACGTTTCTATCGTCAACAAAATCTGGAGCACTACTAGGTTTTTTTTATCTGATCGGCAAATTTTTTCCTTGTGAGACAAAGTGTCATATTTCTTGACTAAGCTGTTCCCTGACGTCTTCCGTGTTGTTTGATATTTAGAGTTGTAGTGATGCAAGAATATTACGGTGGTGGTTCGAAATATTTCAATTTCTTTTCTTCAAAAATTTTTACTTTTTTATTTTTCAAGTAAAAACTTCTAGTAAGCACTTGTCGTTGATCGAACTCACTTATTTATTTGATCTATTTATACAGACCGACTTCATATATTACGCGTATTTAATCATTTCTTTCACTGAATTGGTTGCCTCTTGGCTTGAAGAAAAACCTTTAAGTGAATCCATCATCGCTCGAGAAATTACTACGACTATTGATGCCGTATCTTCTATTTTCAGAGAGCCCCTTGCTACAGTCTACTGTGCGAATTCCAGCACTTCTTGCGCTCGATCTGTTTCCTCACATTAATAGTTCACAAAAGTCTTTGAACGTTTTACGTGTTGCTTCGACAGAAACTTAAGGATTTCCTCTTCTTTATGAATGTTGTAGAGAGCTGTTTTAGATGAGTCTTGATGCAATTTTGGAGGTAGACGTACTAAGGCGCTTGTTGATTCATTGGAACAGACGATAAGGGAAATGGTTGTACCATTGCCTTCCTAATAGCCTGCATCAGAAACCACACCTCTATCCTCCCCCCCTTCCCAAAAAAATGTATTGTAAACCCAATATGATTCTTTTGTTGTTGAGCAGTTATAACTGTTCAATTCTTGCGAAATTCACGTTGCTAGCGCCATTGTCCATCTTCCTGGAAGTTCCTTATTTATTACATTACTTGGGAACGGTTCCAAGAATCACAGTTGGTATACTAACCTTGCAACTGAGTGCTATAATCTGCTAAGAATCGTCCGTAGTTGGCTGACATGCATAGAACGTTTTTGATTAGCTCATGGACTTTTATCAACCTTTAAGCCATCGAAATTCTCTAGGTGCCACTTTTTTCTATTAAGAAGTGGTTCATTGGATCGAGTAGATTTTATAGGCGTCATTCAGACGCGTATAATGTGCGATGATTTTTTCACTTTTATGGGATGATGAATTGCACTATCTGTCGTCGGCTATATTTCATGTTATAATTCTAATATAATAACGAGGTTTTCAAGTCCTCGATGTGAGCTAGTATGCAGTACAGCTAATAACATGGATGGGTGTTTTTTTGGTACTTTTTGTCTTTTCTCCTCACATTGCCTTTATCACGGTCCTATGGTGTCTGTTTCTCTCCAACAAACCCACGGCTTAGATATAGAAAGCAGATTCTTTTTTTTAGATCCATGAATAAATTATTCCTTTTCCCATCCTATTACTAGAGCCATTACTCATGTTATTTTTTATTCAGCCACTAAAAAATGATTCCCTTCAGAGCAGGGTAAGTGTAAAATCAATTCCCCATTGCATTTCATAGTTTGACATCCACTAGGATTCGTATACTTCTCATCATGATAAGGAATGAAACCACAGACATACTTTACTACTAATAAGCTAAGAGCATGAAGAATGCAGCGCTGATCAATTCCTCACAATTAATAATCCAGTCAACTTCTATCAAAGGTCCTCAATGTGACTGAGAACAAATGTGTGGCGCAGTGATTAGAGGTGCTGTGCGACACACATGTGGCCAATTAATTAATGGTCGGTGGTTCGATTCCGTCTTCAGACCTACCAAGCTTTCCATCCTTCCGAGTCGGCGAACAGGCACCAGACTTGCCTGGAAGGACAGCAGCACATCGTTAGGCCAACACAAGTCATTGTGAAGGCCAGAAATGGATTAACTCATTTCAAGCGACTCTAGATGAGAGCGAATATATGCCACATTTGTCAGGGATTGATCAACGTTGACAGCTTTGTCACTTAACCTTTCAAATATGCGACGTCTTGAGAACATGTTTTATCCTTCTAAAAAACCACCCCAAAAGACGTAAAATCGAGTTCCTTTCGCTGGATGTTCAGAGAGTTGCATATCACTCAACATTATTGGATACATGGCCATAACTTCTAGAGAACTGTGACACTACTGTGTAGACTTTGTATGAATTAAGGTTTTAGTTTTCCCCTCCGGAACGAGATCGCAGCGATGGCTCACGTGAGTATAGCAGGGCATCTCCAACCATTGCGTCACACGTGGTCTCCGCACATCACTACTATTTTGTGCTTTAGTATAAGTCTTGAAAAAGAAAATTGCTGTCATACATGCATTTTTTCGATCCACACCGGCCTAAAGTAGCAATTTTAGCACGTTGAAATCATTATAATCTGTGTTAGAATGCGAAATGTTGCTTCACTTTTTGCATTGGACAGATTCTCTTTATTCCTTTACATTAGTGACTGAATTTAATACCGAGGAATGAGATGTTTTGATGATTAATAGATAGATTCTGCAGCGTTTTGGATTTTATGGAAACTCGCAAGACGGCTAATAAACGTTTTGTCATCCCAAAATTAACGCTTCTACGCCATCAGCAGCGGCATCGACGTCACTTACACTAAAGAAAAACTATGATAAAAATTAGTATATTCCTTCTCAAAGCTTTTCCCAGCTGACTTTAATACTTTATTGAGGTGGCTCAATCAGTTATAATACATTAACCATGGACTTTCGCTAAGCTACTGACTAATATTCTCGTTTTCAATCATATCAGTTGCCTACACATAAACATGTCGCGGAAGATAAAACCTCGCTTCGATTATGGATAAAGGATAAAGCTCTCGGCGTTGATCAATCCTAAGGAATGCGACATGCATTCGTCTTCAGTTTTTAACTCGTTTGAAGTGATTGAATGCATATCTGACCTTTACAGTGACTCGCGGTGACCATCCTCCGAACCGAATGAAAAATTAGTTCTAAACAGAATACCACGTACTCGACATGCTAAATTTTTCTACATCTGACTTTATTCACATAGTTCATGCCTACTAATTCCATATTATAAGAGAACCATTGAGAAAAATGCAATCTTAGGCTTTCTCATAGTTTGCTTTACCCTCACAAAAGTCGTTTCAAATTTGAATCTGAACTCTTTTATAATTCTTTAAGACAATTTTGCCAATTATACTTTTAATATTTCGTTTATGGAATCAATCTGTACGCATAGAGCAAATTACGTGGCACTCTTCTGCGGACGGAAGCTCAACAAATCAGTCAATTTGTTTTGCAACCTGTTTTCAATGGACATTTGAAAATTCTTTATGCCCCGCATGAAAACTGCGACATATCGGAAGCATTAGCGCCGACACGACCAGTTTTTCATATGAATGGTTGTCCCATTATTGGTTGTTATCCCATTTTTGCATATGCTCTTGTTTCTTCCGGAAAAGAAATCTGGTGCTCAGTTTTTGCGGAATAAGCAGTAAAGTGATTTTTGAATTGGAAATCATCTACCTTAATAGATTTTTGATTATAAATTTTCAGAATTCATTTCTATCTGACCGCTTCTAGCGGTAGTATGATGTTATAATATGCCCAATGATGTAGAGTGGTGTACAAAACTTTCATTTTTTTATTTTATTCCTTCATTTTTTACTTTATTTTCCACACACGTTACACAGAATGAAGTCGGTGAAAATCATTAAGGACTGATCAACACTTAACCCTGTATCTTTCCAGATTTCGAGATATCAGTGTGCCCGTATTCATTCGCTTGCAGATAATAACATTACAACGGCTGCTACGAATATAATTTTGACTCAATTTATTTTTCTGTTCTTTCATCATTCCTCCTTATGCTAAATAGTCCAACGTCATGCAGCATTCCTAGTCTGAGTGTTCTCAGGAAGCTCTCGCTATCTTATTTCTCTACCTTTTTTCTTTTCTTACAGCAATAAAAGTAATGTGGCGTATAGATTTGTAGAATATTTCTTCGATAAGTAGATACTTGGTAATAAAGTCTTTTTTTTCGAGACTTCCTAAAGATCTTTCTGGGAGTAACCTTGAGTTTCCGATGTTTATTTGAAGCAATTTTTATCCTGGATGAATGTAGCGATGTTGACACGTCAGAAATATCCACATAAACATAAAGTGGAAGGAATACGCACTCGTGTAACACAATCGGTTCGAAAAAATTTCTTCACATTTTCAACTTGCTAAAGAAAATTTGCCGCCATAAAATTGATATTCGAGGGGCCTTCCATTTACAATGTCTCCAAGTTGACCATTTGCGGAAAAATTGCTCAGAAAACACTTTATAAGTCTAGTCTTCAATGCTCTGCGATTTGTGATTTAGGTACTGCTGGAATCACTGTCAATTTTGAGTTACCCTTTTATTTCAATCTAAATTCGATGCTTGAATAACCAGTTTTCATATCGATGCATTTTTACGGGCCGTAATTCATAAATTTCTGTGAACCGGTCTACACGAAGTCTATTTTCCTAGCCAGTCAGCTGACAACTTCAGCTTCAACTTCGCTAACAGCCCGTCCGTCACGGGCTAATCAACGCCGGCCTATTCACGCCATCCACATATAACTGAGCTACTGCAAAACAAGCTGCTATTCACAGAGTTATTGGAAACGACATGAGCTCTCTAGCAAATCTAATCATTATTCCTTTTTTGAACTTTCTTTTCTTTCTTTTATTTGTGTAACCAAAATTCACATGTTGTGCATATATGAGCACTTCTTTCGTTATGCTCGCTGCCTCTCATTCATCATCCACGAATGTCTTCAGTTTTACATCTCGGCTCAGTACCATTTCAGAGACTTTGTCTTCCTCAGCACTGCCGCCCAATGTCGATTGCCAAGAACCTCTCTAGAGCTTTGAGACAACTATGTCAAGTGTCTTCAGATTGTTATCACAAGTACTCACATGCTTCTATAGAACAGACGCAGCTCTGCAATAACAAATATCGTATTACCAAAATTTTTATTTTCGCTCCTGTTGTGATGCCACAATTTTGTATCGATGGATGCTGAGTAATATGCAAAGCTCAGTTGCAGGCATGAGTTGAACCCGCTCTTCACCCATACCGAGGAGCACCTGCTCCCACTACGCCACCGAGGCCACCGCTTTGCTATCAATATTTCCTCGATGTAGATTCCAGCTTAGGTCGAAAGTTTTGCATACTACTTAGCATCCCTAGATATATAATTCTTGTACTGATTCGTCGGCAGCGAAGAGATGATAGGTTTCATTGGCTCCAAGGTGGGTAGAACCACAGACCATGTGGATGATATTACAAGTGAGTGTAGCAGCGCTAATTTCCACGCTCGGTTACTTTCATTATAATTAGAGTATAGCTCTCACTACTACTGAGCGCTAAGATGTTTTGGCGGACGCAATGCGTGCACATTTGTGCATGCGTTTAATTGAATTTATTAGGCCGACGGATTCAGCTTAGTTATTAAGGGATATATGTTAATAAAGAAGTATTGATTACTCACTTGATGTTCGTCAATTACTGCTGCTGTTTATTTAGCAACTCTATGTTGTTCTGCTGCTGGACACGATTAAAGTTTCTACATTTCAGTCTATTTCGTTTTTGTGAATAACACCTTTCGCTATTATTTTATAGAATACAGAAAAATTTTTTTACTAGCTCATATCTGATCGAGAGGTTTTTCAATCATTTTCTCCTTCTGCCGTGCTAGATCTGATGACTATTCCGAGCTCCTCTGAATGCATGTGTGGGAACGGAAAATAAAACCAGTTTTTTTCTTCTAGTTTACTTTTCATTTTACTTTTCTTTATTTTACTGGGGCGATACGCTTGTGACGATTACCTAGTATTTCTAACATCTTAATAATTCTGGCTGTCACTATAAGCATTGTTATCATCTTGTTGTCCTCATTACTATGTGACTTTTTGATTATTTTCAATGAATTTTTATTACTGATATTCATATCTTCCCTGAAAGTGCCCACTTTGACTTGCATGTTATTGACAGTAATATGTTTCTATCATTAGTACAGTCATTATCCAAATTGATGTTCCCAAGATCGACTGTTTCTTAACAATAATTTTGAAAAAATCAGTCACAAAATTCCATCTAATAACCATCGTTGCTTTCTATCGAGCCAAACACGAAGTTTCTAATACTGTTTGTTCAAACAGATAATAGATTTTGCTCATAATTTATGGAATACGTAAAAATGAAGTTGTTATTATGAATAGTAGTATTGTTTATTAGTACTGTCTTATTATGTTACTACTCATGCAGCAATTCCATCTTTATTATTGAAATGGCATCAAAAATTGCCTGCTTAAGATTAGGAATTAGATCGCAGCATAAATAGCGATCACAATGACAGCGATAACGATAATGTAGGAATCAAAACCAATCTCATATATCTTCCTGTAATCCCTTGGCTTTCCAAAATGCAGCCGTCGTCCATAAATATATTTACCCGTCATGCCACTTGCTCTGCGGTCACAAAGAGCACCACTCTTCTTGCAAGTATAAAGTTTTTTTTTATTTTTGCTATGCTTTGCAAGGAAGTATCCAATGTTTCACCGGACTCAGCTGTCGTTTTCACGCTTTGTTTGCCTTCTCACTGAAGTGCGTTGTCCATTTATCCCGGTTTACCCTTAATATAGGGTGCTTGGCAGTTGTCTCATAACAGCTGATAGTAACAAGAGCACACTATATCGTCGTCGTGAAATAATAAACGAATATTGGATGCTTGTCTAAAGTTTTTGGTCGGTCAATGAGAGTGCAAAACGTGAATTAAACTGGAGTAGAAATGAAGAGCAGAGTCACAAGATGTAGCCTAGTTTCCCAATGACAGCAATTGGATTTGGAATTTTTTTCCATAAAATAAACAGCTAAACGTGACGTATATTGATGAATATCTGAAATAAATCAACCAACAGATACTTTACCAAAGTCTATATTTCTTTATTCTTGGTTTATTATGAATATTCTGATTCGTTTTGATTACATTAGTTGATTTGCTTGGTTTGTTATCTGATTGCGAACTTTGTGGAGGACGTAGAAATGCGAAACCCACAATTTTACTGCGATTACGTCACACAGTAAACATATTACGTTATTGTGTCTGATTCTCTATCGTAGAACAACTACGGTAAGGAACGCATCCTGTATGGAGTCAATCGGCCTATATTTTGTACTGGATTCATTTCTTGTTTGAACATTCAGCCACTCTATTTCATTACGACTGCATAACCTATCAGAGTAACTACTCAAGCGATCTCATTAATTTCCACCCATCTGCTATCGACCATGAGAAAAGGAACGTCGGCTCATTTCATATTAACAATTTTTCAGTGTGATACACTGCATCATTTCTAATTAAAGTTTTTTGAAATCGCTATATCATCAATAAGAAAATAATATTCTGTTATACATCGAAAACTGTTGCCCGGTATACAAGGCATTCGACCCTGACAGGAGTTGAACTCTTGTTCAACCTATACTCATTATCAAATTATATTAAATGAAGGGGTAGCCAAATGCCGACCATGATAATGTAGTATCCACGCGCCCCCGATATAGATGACGCACGAGTTCGACTCCCTGAGGGCGAGTGTTTTGCAGATCATTCAGCGTCCCAAATGTATTTTAGCTGGGCAAAATTACTCTTCTTGTCGCACAGGACAAATCGAACCAGCGCTTTCCTAGGTTTTCATAGAGGCACTAACCTTTTTGAATAGAAGGAAGGTTTTGCTATTTTACCAAAGTGCTCCCGAAACAAGTGCTAACTCTCGGTGTAGTTTTACTCAAAAATTTCTTTTTCTCACATGAAAATATCGACTTTCATTCAAACTTGTTAGTGGACATGCATCCTTTCCTCTTATTCTACTGGCTATGAATAGTTGCAGTGATAATTTAGCAGAAGTAATTATATCAATGCAGGTACTATTGTGGAATAGGTTCTGAAACGTCGGCGTTGATTTTACTAAAACCCTTTAAAATTGCTCAAAATTCTTTTCTCTCTTGTTAAATGGTACACATGATTTAATTCCGTGCCTCAGGCTCACCAAGCTTTGAATTCCTTCTAAATCGGCAAAATACTATCGGACTTGTATGGGATAAGGGTACTGACCTGAAACATCTGCTAGCTATCGCAAATCATTGTGGAGGCCAGATGTACATTCAGTCACCTCCATGACACCATGATGAAGTGGACTACATGAGGATTCTATCAAAGATCAGTCAACGCCTGACGCTTTATCTTTTTTTCCAACGTGATTGACTGAATCTCATAAACCGTGTTATTTCATACTATTAATCAGCCATTGAGCTTTATATCATTGCGATTTGTCCGCTGTTTACAATGTGCCCGTCATAATTTGTGGTGAACGCGTTGATTGATAGAGGTGGACAATTCACACATTTGTCGATAAGTTGCAGTTCACGGAATGTGATGACTACGAAAAATAAACCATCACAGTCACCACCTCCATTAACGAAAATCTACTACGTCGATCTCTTTTTGGTGAGTTCTTTTCAAGATCATTTTAATTTTCTGCATGAATGAGTATGAGTGTTTTCAGTACTCTTCTATTGCAATACATGCCCTAATTTATACTATTTCTTACAAAAGTTTGAACCTTTTTTCTCTCATTCCCAGTTCGATAGCTTCTTTCTATGCAAAAGACTTGCGCCAATGATTAAGTGCCTTAGCGTGCTTTGTCGACGGTGCTTCTGGGTGTGCCACTGCTATGTAAAGCGGTGGACTCGTCACTAACTAATAGGATTACTCAAGTTTGAAAAGTGTTTCTCAAATTTCCATTTCGAATGCTCAGTATGCGTAATTCTGTGCAACGCTAGAGCCTATCAAGCAGGGAATGATTGCTTCCTTGGCGAAAGCAACAGAGAAAAAAAAAAGACCTCATGCTAAAACTACAATGCTCTTCATGTGCGAACAGTGCCCATTGTTCTGGCGAGTGAAAGTCGCACAGGGAAGTTATACATCGATCATATCAATTTTTTTAAGATTAAAGAGGTGTCAGATGACGTTAGGTAATTCAAGCTTTGTAAGAATTTTATTTACGAATTAGAAAACATACGTATGTGTAACAAGAAAATTTATGCACAGTGTATGTGCGATAATACTAAAAGTCACTTTTGAAAAGTAATTCATCATAAAAACACAAGTCATAAGATAAAATAGTTATTATAACAGCTGTGTGTTAGGGACTGAAGCCATAAGAAAGATACAGAATGATCAAGCTTTCAAGAGCGCGCCATTTATCCAATGCCAATCGTGGCATCGCAGAAGTCATGAATTACATATCTGGCCCTACATAACAACTCGAAAACCCTGCCGATCTATCAAGATAATGTTTGTATTGCCCTGGGGAATTTCGCCAGCAAACTGCTCACTTCGAATAATGGAGGGCTTGGTTTACCGACGAGACCCTGCACCGCGTTAATAGAAGCGTGAGTGCTGCAGGGTACCTTTAGCCTCTATATCAATTATCTCATTAAAATTACATAATCAAAGAAAAAAGACCCCTTGCGATTTTGAATAATAAGTTGATGAAAATTCTCGGCATGTAACGATTTTTTTTTAAATTTGAGATGCTTATAACCTTTTACGGACGGCAATATAATCAATATCGCCAGTGGCGCTCGATTTTCCTTCTTCAGTGAAGATTTTTCTTTGTTCCGAGAAATACTTTAGGCCCTTGTACCAGTCTGATAAAGCATAATTTTCTCTACACATTTGTATACTTTTGTGCGTATGTAGCTCCAATGCGCAAAGAAAGCTCTGAATATGACACCTAATTTTGTCTTCGATCTCACAATGCGCTATGAAAACCATTTCTTTCAGAGAATCAGCTTAAACATCAAGTTAGTCGAGATTTGTGTTAACGAATGAGCTTAGCTTTTGAAAACCAAGCAAAGTATCGGAATCCTCGAAACTTGAACTTTTGAATGGTTACTCAAATTTTAGATAAAAACTTTGTTCAGCATGAAGAATTCTTGGCCTTCATCGTCCGTGAGGAATAAAGACATTCGCTTTATCTTTTACGACGCTTCCGTACGTGAGTAGTGAGGATAACGATGAGTCAAAGGAAGTGCAACAGCAATCATCGGGTACAGATGTAAAGCCAGGGGAATCGCGTACATCTCACCCATCTGTCTCTGTGGCTAAGCTCTATTCAGTACGCCACTTTTCCAGTGTGATTCATTTCCTTATTGGATTGAACAGACAAATTAGCATACGACATGCATTAGAAGCAAAGCCAACGCTTCTCACCGTGCTGAAAAAAGTTTTCTTGGACAAAGAAATAGCGGAAAGGAGGCCTGTAAATTTACTTTTGAAGCCTTTTTATTATTGAATCAAACCGCTTAATTAAATGAAACAGATGGTGAAAAATTCAGGTGCAGGGGAAAGTCTGGCGAAGTTCCACTTTGGAGGTTGTTTAATTATTGTGAGAGGCATTGACACTTGATTTTTGCAAGCGGCGCATGAAAGTGGTTTTCTCCAAGCGCATATGAAAATATGGAAATGGACACTTACTCGTGAAAGGTGCTTGATATTCTGGTAGCAGCGTATAGATGACGTCCTTCCACTTTCTCTCTAGAAACAAAAACCTGTAGGTTTCATTTCCTCTCTTTCAATTGCCGCTAGCCCTTCTAATTATTGAGAACTTCAAGCTACCATCAGATCACATCACTCGTCTCTGCGTGACGGCGGAGCTGCTCTGACCCATCTACCTTTTATTTGCCACTAATTCAAGGAAGCAAAAGACTATTAGGCCTTTAGAATCATTTATTTCTTGTATTTTTGGCAAAAACGTAGCTGTGGGCAAAATGACAAACTGTTCTTTACAATTATTATTTCTTAGCTAACCTTCTTCATGGACTTATGGGGGGCTTTGCAGCATAGATGGCTTTATGAATGTGAAACTCGTGTTCTACAATGACGACAGTCATTACTAATAAAAGGGCAATCGTTTGTGTAAAGGCCTTATGAACAAAGGTTTTGATATTTCAACCATTTACCAAAATTCTTATTGATTTCAATCTTACTTTCAATATAATTACAAAAAAGAATGATTTAAGCTCAAAAGGGGTTGATACGCCAGGGTCATACACCGGTGTTTCGGAGGTTCGTCCTCCTCGTCAGTGACCCCCGCCCCACATTCAGCCCTGCATTGAAGCAAGGAGGAGGCGTATGTGGTGATGGCACAGTGTACTATGACACTGTTCCATCACCACCTCTCAGTCGATAGATTTTTTGCTGTTAGATCAAAACTAATTCAAAAGATCGACTGTTTTTGAAACCCCCAAAAAAAAACATTCAATATATTTCCCAAAACTACTATATCTAGCCATGAGCATCCAGGTTGATAGTGCAAATATTTCTGTACATAGTTGACGGAATTGCACGAAAATAGGTTTTTGATAAACAAGACATATAAAGCAAATAAATTAGGAATTCTAACTATCTGAGCATTTTACATTATGCTTTTTTGGACTTTCCTGTGATTACCTATCTTTACATTTGTGTCAAAAGAGAAATAGTTTGACAAGCTCCGCCACATCAGCGATCAGTAAAAATAACTTCAGTCCTCTCACTCGCTCGAAGACTAACGGGGTTGTAGATGTCCAAGAAACTGGTAATTTGATTTTATTCGCTTTTATTGCTAGTGTTGATAATCGTGAGGTGAATATAATGCAGTGGTTAGAAGCTTTCACAATATAGATATGGTCGTTGCTTCACTCCCTGCTTCAGGCTATCCAAGCATTCCATCCTCTGCTGTCAGATGGTGCTAGCACACCTTTTTTTTCTCAAAGCCACCGACCTGTTATATTTATCGGCTGCCGCAATATATTGTATCATTTGAATTTATATTCGATAATCTCAACAACGTTGCGAATGGATCAAAGGTATGGTACATCCTAAATGGATTGGTCAGTACTGGACGCTACACTATTCATACATCATTACCAATATGTTGACAACTAACTGCGGATTTTAATCCATTGGAGAAGGCGCTTGAAACGCTACAAGCAGCGTGACTGGGAAGCTGAGCTCAATTTTTTCATTCAGTGAGGGTTTTTTTCGATGTCAAAAACTCTGTAAGTCGTTCGACTGGAAAGATCGTAAAAAACACAGTTTGACGTGACTTGGATGGAAACACGTTTCCCCGTCACTGCCATCAGTAGCGGTGACTAGGTAGGGCGTGTGGCTCTGATGAGGCGAGCGAGACTACCGAAACGTGCGCAAACCAGCCACGTGTTATTTTCGAAAAGGGTTAGAACATTCTCTCTGTCTTTGTCTCTGTCAAATTCGGATCTGTTGATCAGGAGCACTGCTAAATTATTAGAACAGGAAAGAGTACAAAAAAGACATTAAATAGAGAAAAATAAGGCAGTGACACATTACAGATTGGTCTCACCGTCCTTTTTGGCACTGTCGGCTTACTGTTCCCTAAAGTTCCGTTGCTGATTTGGCTTCCATCGTTACTTCTGCTCTGCTCGTCTTGTGTTTCATTGTCGTCTTTGATTTATCTGAATAAGGTGAGAAATCTGAAATATTCGTTACCTACCTTCCTTGCAAGAACCTTGCAAGTTATTGAAGGGATGTTAAGAATCGATGAAAAATTATGTTCTTTTCAGGGTATTGCGCTTCGTTCACGTGATAATCTTCTTTTCTATATTTTATTGACAATCCTTCTGATAGTCTTTGTAAGTTTTTTTGATAGCATTTGAAAGAAATTTTATCACCGTTGTTACTCAAAAGATTGATAGATATAAAGGGCCATATCTTACAGATGAGAATCGGTCTAAATCTGATCCTCTGATCTAGTATCACTTGCAAATCTCTATACTTTTCATGTAGGTATTTTCAAAGGATAAAAAATGTATACGTTTGCGAAAATTTTCTACCAAAAACTGCTCTGTATTTATTCTAACGCCCATTGAGGGCAATAACTCGGTTTCGGCTAAATTATGTGCTATTAAGCGAATAATATGTGTCATGCTTCTTCTGGTTGGTGTTTTTGCGCCGCATGCTGTCACGTGGATCAGCATCTCATTGGCCACAAGTGAGTCTTTGTAATTTTCTGGAAGAAAACATCAGTAACTAGATTTCTCTATCATCCAGAGGATGAAAAAATTTATTCAGGCTCACAAAATTTTTGAAATATTAGGAAATCTGAACACTGAGAGAATGGATGTGAAATCGTTATTTTCGATCAGAAGGAAACTAAAAAAAAAAACGACCCTATCTTCTGCTATGAAAAAAATTTTTGTAAGAGTGTTAGTATTCACTCGATGACTTAAATCTCTGGCTAGTGCCTTACGAAGCCATTTTTAAAAAGTTTAGATTTGTGTTTCACATGCGTCTTTTTCTCGCAAAGCAGAGCTCTTTTTTGAACTAATAGTAATCAGTCGATAACGTAAGATTTACAGATTCCAACTCTGTGCTTAAATTTAGAAAGACCGTTTATCACAGTGTAGCAGTGACATAAGGCTGAATTCACATATGCGAGCATGGGTATTTTGGCTATTCTACGGGCTGAGGTCAGGACCAGGGCAGATGCGGCTTCCACAAGGTCGTCGATTGATTGGCCCTCCCGTGGGCCCTACAAAAGTGCGATTCTTGTTTTTCAATTAGGAGATGTCTCTCCACTTTGGAAGAAGCTTCAGACTAACCGTATGAATCTGATACTAAAAAATTTTCTCTGCACGTTCATGTGCTTTCCGTGTTTCCAGCGAAGTAGTAGTTGAATTGCGCGGCCGATATATAACATAAGTTTATCCAGAATTTTATAGCGTCATAAAAAGTTTTTTTTTTGCGAAAACGGCTACGTAGCGCACTAGCAAGAGATTTAGGCTTTCGAATGGTCTCTAACACTCTTATGAAAAGTTCTTGTCTAGCGAAAAGGGTCGATTTTTTATTTATTTCCCTGTGAAACTTTTCAAAAAATTCTATTCTACTGATGGAAGTTCTGCGAAAATAGAAGGAAGTGTGAAACTTTACTTCTCAAATGAAGTTCGCTCACTGACGTCCAACCAAAACTAATGTTTAAGATTTGTGGTTTTTCACATGCTTTCAGCTTAGCGTTACAGCATGCACCTGATTTATTTTGTGTAGAATTTCATCCTTTTGATTTGGTATAGAAAAATCTGGTCCAAAATATTTTCTGAAATGTTCTTGAAAGAGCATATCCCTGATAAGAAGCATTTTTCATTTTGTGCTCATGTTTTTTTCTAAATATCGCTAACTCACTGACTTTCACTGCCGTAACGGATGAGTATTTTCAGTCTCACAAAACGCATGCCATCTTTGGTCTGATAGCCGTCGGAAAAGTGACATTTTTTCGACTTGGACTGGATAAGAGGAACACCTGGAAGGATACTAAGTGGGTTTTTAAGCATTGAAGACCTATTCGGAAAAAAACTTCGTTGTTCAAGGTCTGCAAAGTCCTGTAAAAGCTGAATTATAGGTTTTCACCTCAACGGGTCGAAGAGATCGCAATAGTGAACCTCAGTGATAGTTGCATGACGTTGGTCACCAATGTCGACGAAGGGGAGCTGGTGCACTTGACCCGTCATAAACTCGGACTGGCAAGGAAACTTCGTCCAAAATCCAACGTATGCCTTAAACTCCTTTGATTTTCGGAATAATTAGCGTTCATTTCCTTAACTCTCTGTGATAACACTTGAGCAACTTATTTGACAAATTTTTGTTCAATTCATATTGTATTCATATCCTGTTCAAATCTTACAAATAAAAAATCTTTATCTGGACGCTTTCATTTTTATGCTATCATACGGTACGGGCATTGTTATGGTATTTTATGAAACAATTCATTGAAATGGCTTAGCTTCTTAGTTTTCCACGAGTCTATTCTTACTCAACGGCTCACTCTGCCACTGATTGCATAGTAACTCGATATGATAAATTAATAATTATCAATAGCTGTTACAGATAGGATTACGATCCCGGAGCGGTTATGGATACTGTGATGACGCATAAATCAACCTTATGCTTACTGTAGCAGTAACCGAGGACTCATATGAAATTGTTTCATACTCTAACATGCTGAGAATTTATCCCATGCAAACTACCTTCAATTTACTGTACTATTAGCATACTTTAGATCACTACGGGTTTTTGATTTCTACTTTTCGCGTTGTGGATTGCATAAATACTTTATATTGTGTTACAGTCTGTCAAGCAAAACAATCTCATTCTTGTGGGATATATATATCAAGGAACTCTCAGCCTAACTAGGCTTAATGGCGATATAGGCTTACCACACCAATCCATTTCCATCTAGGTGCAGACAGTTTAATAGCTTGCGTTATAGCCGTAAGAGTGACAGCGGACAGATATCTGTGTGGCATGATAGGAGTACGCATCCTTGGTAAGGGTGAAAGTGTGATACAACTCCGCTTGAAATTCAAGGCTTTGCATATTAAGCAACATTACCGGATACAGAGCAGTACAGTTTTGATGGTTTTACGCTGATCACAATTTTTCTTTTCTCAAATCTACAATGTAAGAATGAGGGGCCTGTGGCAGAGTGGCTAATGATACGCGGCGCAGCTCAAGTTGATCCTAACTCCTAACCTCCATACTCTTCGATAATCAGTAACAAATGATCTGCAAAAGGCCCAGTTTGGCTATCCTCGCATGGGGACGTGCGCAATCAGTTTTCTTCGACATTCATGACGAAGAAAACTTTCTGAGCAAGCGATCAATGCGAAGCGATGAATCAAACTTTGGAAGTATTGGGACCCGCTCAGTAAAAAAGCTGTGGTGCGGATCCAATAAAATATCGAAATAAAATGTGAGAAAGCTTGACTATTGGTTACTCGTACAATTTTGTTTATCATTCATCGTACCAGCTATAACACAGTCACATCAAGCTTTCTTGACAAAGGTTCCAAGATAGTGGTACTTTTTGGTCGTTATCATCGCAAGTTCATTCCTTCCTTCATAAACCTTGTCAAGATTTGTTGCTTTACGAGCAAATGAGGTCATCTCAAAGCTATAGTAACTGTCGTCGTATCCTCATAGCAGCTAACATTTGAAGAATATTCTTTTCCATAACGCTTCTCGAATAAACCCTAAGCACTTATATCACAGTTTTGCATTACACAAAATGAACGCATTTAGGAAAAAGGCGCGATAGTGTATGTCCGTCCTTGCTCGCATGGATGCTTGCGAGACTGATGATGCGGGTGATGCACAAAAATAGCAATAAATTAATCATCTGAGATTTCACAAATCTTGGAAGAACTTCCTTTCTCGCCTTGCTCTGATTACACCTCAAATCAATAATCCGGATAATATCATCTAACCTATGACAAATCCAGTTGATAGTTTGAAGTGAAGAGGGTCTCAGAAATCGAGTGTGAGAGCACTGAACATTATAGACAGATCGCAGGCTGTTCTTGATGAACTGATGTCGGGATTGGCTAAAAGAATTGGGAAATAAAAGTGGAGTGTAATTGAGGAATAAGAGTAAACATAACAAAAGTATCTTGATTCATAATCACTACCGTTTTGGCGCCCCACCACCTTCACCAGACTTTTCAGATCTTAAGGAGTAAAATTATCCGTAAACTACTCGTAAAGTACCATCCTGTAGATCATTTCAAACTATTATCCCATTAACACATTTGTCAGTGCGTTTGACATGGCGCATTCTTCATAAATATCTGCTTGACCATGTCTGTGCAGTCTCCCTCAGAATAAAGTGTTCATTGGAAACCAGTACGACAAATATGAGATCTTACCCGACGAGGTGACTCCTACTCAAATTTCACAACACATCAGCTACCAGGCGATTTTTCAACGATCGCCGATAATTTTTCAGTGCTCCTACCTTCGTTGAAACTGCAGGGTCCACGAAATTCGGTGGACAGGTGATGCTTTATTATTGCATAAGTGCACGATTTTTATAAAGCCGTATTTAAGATGAAAATTGGTCTTTTCATCGACACAATAACCGAAAGCAAAAACAATGGATTCAATGATACCGTTGTAATCCACATCTAAGATTTGTTCGCACTTAGAAGTCTACCTATCGATGAGCAAGTCATTCGGAATACTGTTTGACCATGTGCAGCCACAGGACAGTGTTCAAATATCAGTTAACATGTTCAGTATGGCAGCTGTTTTCTGCTTATTGGCTGTTCAGGCGGTATAAATAGCGGTAATATGGTACTAATGTAGAAAAATTTATTTACAGTGAAACTTTTTCGTTAATAAGAGATAGAAGATCAGAGATCTTCTCAAAGGTATCTTCAGTGAACAATTACTCAGGTGCTCTAAAATTCCATCTTTTAGCACTAAAATCATATTCTTGTGAAATGAACGTATTCGAACCCTTACTGCATGTTTCTGTCTAATAATGATTATTCCCTCTTATTTGGAGCCACTGAATAGTTGTCATAAATGAGCGCACACCTCGTGTGATAGCAGTTTATCAATGATTACCAACAATTTTTAGATTATGAGAGTACTTTGGGAGTCAAGACCCTCTCCCTGTACCTATTCTTTATTTCAGCACATCGTTTTTTCGGACTATCTAGAGTTAATGCATGAGAAGAGATATTAGGTCACAAGTTTTGGCACTAGAGCAATAAACACCAAATTTATCGACTAGGAGCAATTCAGTTTGCTTCACACGCTGTTCAAAGTATCTTCCATCAGCTCATCCACATTTCTGACAGGTTCAAACCAATAAAAATTTTCAGAGCATTTTTTTTGTTATCAAATTTTTTGATACTTGCCGCATCATGGCAACAAGTAAAATTATGTTCTTCATTCAATCCTTCCTCGCTAAACAAAGCTTTTTGTTTCAATTTTCAGTAACCATCCGATAGCTCAAATCCCACAAATCCAGTGATGTATTTGGTTTCCAAAATTAGCTTTTTATTAGGATTTAGCATTCAAAAAATACATTGAGTTTTGCAAGTTCGAATAATTTCCGTTATTAATACCTTTTTTTTCGACCCTTATGAAAAACGGTATATCCGATATAGCCGGGATAATTTGATGGATCGTGCTGCCAGCCGAAAAGATGATATCAACGCCGAGCGCTATTGTGAGCACCAAGACCGCTGCAATTCGTGCCCTGTCACGTCGACGCCGTCGCCATCACATCCTGCTCAAGGCACAACGCAAGGTTCCATGTCGCCAAATTGGCAAGTAGTTGACCGAACTGGGCTGGGGTTACTGAATACTTTGAATATTGTCGTTAAGGCAATTTCGAATACTTTTGATTAGAAAATTTAGTGTTTTATGCAGACTTTAAGAAAGCATGGAAACTCCTTACTGTAAAGAAAATACTCTTGTGAAAGTTTAGTCAGTGACTTTCGAATTCTAATCTTCACTATATGAGTGCCAGCGACTCCTTTATGAGGTCCAAGCAACGTACTAGCCACTCTCGGAAGTATAAATGCCTTTCAGAAATCGTGCCTCGTATCAAAATCTGCATTTCTCAAGCGATCGAATGACTAGGAAGATATGAACAAAATAGGAAAAGTACTCGATATCAGAAAGAGTGGTGGCAAATCAAGATTCGGTGGTGCACCGGGTTAGAGCGCGAGCACTTGGATAGGATGAAATGTAGGATCGAGACCTGTTTAACGCAAACGCTTTACCCATAATTCAACACCATTGGGTTATATTTATGAGCTGAAATATGCTTTCTATCAATGCGGTTTTCCTTTGAAGCACACGGATTCTCAAGACACATGAGCATCGTTTCTATTTGGAATATCTTTATCGATTTCTCTTCTGTGATTCTCTATCTTCTAATAATCCCAAAGCTTCTTTATATCTTATATTTTTTAGTGTTTTGATAGTCTGATAAGGATATGACTTGTTTTGAGCCGATAGATCCAGTGCTATATAAGCGCCTATTTCGTCCTATTGGGAATCGTAAGTAGCACCCTCCCTCGGTTTCGTCGATCCCTTGGGTTTGAATATTGCTCTAAAGGAATCGAAGCTGAGTAAAAGATAATCACTTCAGGTCGGATGATGGTATTACCTGACGTCGTGGTGATCGACAGTCGAGTTTGCGGTTTTTATAATGAATCCTACCTCTGCTATTGACCGCTCAATTATAAAAGCCAGAAACTTGACTGCCGGTCACCTCAACGTCAGGTAATACCATCATCCGACTCGGGGTGATTATTTTTTACTCGGCGTCGATTCCTTTAGAGGATTACTTGGCCTCAAGGGTTCAA
The DNA here is from genome assembly GCA_019055375.1 of Parelaphostrongylus tenuis. Lineage (NCBI taxonomy): Eukaryota > Metazoa > Nematoda > Chromadorea > Rhabditida > Metastrongylidae > Parelaphostrongylus > Parelaphostrongylus tenuis. The sequence goes on from JAHQIW010002093.1 coordinate 268,255, forward strand.
CGGAACTGAGGGAGGGTGCTACTGATGAGTCCCAATAGGACGAAATAGGCGCCTATATAGCGCTAAACCTGTCGACCCAAAACAAGTCATATCCTTAACACATTATGTTGTTTTAAGTGGATGTGTAAAATAGCAGTCGACAGCAGAGGTATGCTTCAGTAGTATTTAATTTTGGTTTACGAGCACCAGATTAATATTAAGCCGACGTTCCAATATCCGCGCCGCTTGAGCGAGAACGCACGAGTGTGTGGAGAATTATGTACGCCTTTCCAAACGTGTTACTCAAACTCTCGCTCAAAATACTGAGCAATAAGGCAATTAGTAAGCAAAGATAAGGAAAAGCAGCGCAGTGCACCAACTAACTGTTATCACAAGTTCAGATTCCGACCCTAGACGTAATTGTAGCTTTCTTCAGGATCATCGAAAATAGAGGACTACTGGGTTCGTCTTGTTGAATTTTCTCTATCTGTGAAGACTTGAAATTAGTGAGAAACCATGATACAGCATCCGAGCCCTTACTTATTGGATTAAGACACTAGATCAGTTATCAGAGTTATCAGTCAGAAACATATTGCCAACTATGGAGGAAAAACAATAGCATATCGAATGGAGTGATCGAGCAGTCCGTAGTGCCAATTGGTTAATCATGCCTCGCGCGCAGAGTGGAGCTGGTGCCGTGTCCTGTATACCAATAGGTTGAAAGAGAGCGTTGAGTAAACGACTTTTGGTGCGCATTGGGTTATTACAGCTTCTAATCCAGGTTTCTCTGACAGCTGATGGAATAACACAATTATGAAAAGGTGTTTGAAAAATTAGTGCTTTCTCTTGAAGTAGCAGAGAAGTTTAAGAAAGATTCAAAAATAATCACGTATTTAAGTAGCATGCAATCTACTTGACTCCTAGCGTCGGAAAGATGATTTGGCACATCAATGGCATGTTAAGTGATATGTTGATGTTTAGAGATGTGTCAAGTCGTCGTTATTCTTCTCTGGTCTTAGACAAAACTGGTACAGTTACGTTGATTCCAGTGTGATGGAAGAGTTGCATGGACAAAGAGAAGAGTCGAAGTGAGGACCAAATCGCAATTGTGGGACACCTCACTATGTCAACTTATGCGGCTACAAAAGCGCGCGAGTTATTAACTTTCTCGTAAGGGTTTCTCTAAGTTCCATTTATCGACGTTATTTGCGACTTCGATTCACATTGCCTGATTATGGCAGGTTCAAAAGTTGGTTAAAGAATTACTAGCAAGATAAGCTTGATATGAGAGACATTATGCACTATCAATAGGATAATAAAGCTAAAGCCTTCTTTATCAAGAACGGTAAGTTTCATTTCTCATTCTTCAGTCATCGCGAACAGCGATGAGTACCGGAGGTGAGTTCACCGTGGACGTTTTTGTATTTCTTTAGCTGAGCTAAAGCTGTTTCATTACCACCAATGTTGTTTCAATTATGATTACTACTGCTTATATTTTTGTTGACATTGCTTATGTCGCAATCTGTGTTGTATAGATTATATCAATTGCTATATATCATAGTCATTCATCATAATCCTTTTCCCTAACGAACAACTTCTCCCTTCCTCATTGTTCTCACTGATTTTTCTGCATCTCTTCCGTGCCACTTCTAAGTGGAAACTCTGTTTTGATAAAAATACTCACTTTAATGTTTGTTTGAGATATTTGAAATCTCACAGAATCATTGATCAACCAAAGTGAACTGTGAGATAGAGCCTTTACTTGTGCGAAACTTCTTAATGGACTCCGGTAGACAAGGAATCCTGTTCAGTTATACTAGGAATGATCTTTTCTAGAAATTAGAGATGGCACTGCTAGAACATATCTGCGTCTTGCTTTGTGACCAAAAGTCGCTTCTCAAATAGCTCTCACAATTTCTCGGACCCAGGAGTGATGGAAGGTACATTCTGGACTTTGCAGAGTGGAATCGTGGTTTTTTGCATGTTGAGCTATCTCATCGCCGTAGTAGTATTCGTGTCCTACTATTTGATTACCATATTTATATCTTCCATATTTCCCTGACGAAATGTAGAGACAAAAAGGTCGTCCAAGCCTACCTCAAAATTGCATGGATGTGACGTTTTTTCAATGATACCTTCTCGCCCACTGCTTATATATTATATATATATAATCTATATATATATATATATAACATTTCAAACTATACACGAGCAAAATTCATGAATTCTATTTCAGCAAGCACACATGCTTCGTATCCTGGCAAAGGGGTGAGTTTAGCTTCTGCGGTTCGAGCTTATAAAGATCTGGCAATAAATTTCAGTGGTAAGCACAAGTGATTTTTTCGACATTTTCGACATTTGAGCACAGGAAATAAAATCTGTAAATTGAAGCAGCATTTTTTTTACACGCCTCCTCCTTTTTTCCATTCTATCGTAAGACTTATTTTTTGTTAGTTTGAATACACCTTCCAAGGACTGGTTTGCATTCGTGAGGGCGGGAACTCTTGACTTCTCAGCAAACAATGATGATAGTTTTGCTCATATGCAATTATGATAGAAACCATGGGACATCATCATTGTGGAATCGACGATTTTCAGTAATTTGCAGAGATCTTCACTTACTAAGAAGTCAGATTCGTTGGATAGAAAAACATCACATCGCTCACTTACGTCGATCGGCGCGTTGAAATGGAAAATGTACGTTAATGGCTTTACCTGCACTTACTCAATTACTTCTTGATCACCTGTCATAACTTTGGTTAAAGAAGGATAGTCAGCATACGTGTACATGACGTGCGTATTGATCATCTATGCGACACAATCGATAAGTATAACTTTAATTCTGTAAAACCGCTGACTACCTGCTGAGATATGCTGCAAATATATCGCGACAATGCACAAAAGCACAAGCAGTTGTTTCTCACATTTACCTCTATCTGTCACCTTAGCACGTCAAGAAATCAGCAAAAGCTTCGCAATTTCGACTGTTTTCTTTTGCATTGATGATTGTTTGTGATGATGGCTCGATTTTTGGTAGTGAATTGTGTAAACAGCAAGAATTATTTTGATCACGAAACTTACAGGGCGTTGAGACCAGTTCTTGTCATTGGACTCTACTGTAATGTAATGATTATAGTATGCCTTATATTTCTTACGATCTCTGTACCGATCTCTCGACAACGCCATGTAAGTGTGATAATCTCAGCTTTTTTGTTAAGTTATACAGTGAAAATTATTCGACTTCTTGTCTATCTGTCATCCTGCCATTACCACGAGTTGCCTTTGAAGAGGAAAAGCAAGCACCACTGAGAGCACTAGCTTAATTAGCTGATAAGTCGACTGTGGACATAAATACTCTCCAAATGTGCAATATTTTATTGCAGGAAGGAGTTTATATTTCACATAGAGCACCTCCGGTAGCGAAATTTCGTCACATAGTGTTAGCCTCAACGTCGGCCAAATGTAATGACCTTGGCAGGTGAGCAAATTAACAAACTGTTTTGAGTTCTGCTCAATCAGGGACCATTTTAGGCGTTTTTCTTCAGATTCAAACTTTTTTGAAGAATGAAATCATGATTCTACTTGAGTTCAGCGTCAAAAGAAGGAACTCGTTTAACGCTTAAGCATAATCTCCAATAAATTCAACCAAGGCTTAAAAGTTCGAAATAAATCATCTGTATAAGCAATACTAGAGCTTAGAAAAAAGTCGCTTTATTACTCACTGAAAATTCAAATTCTATATATAAATTCAATTAAAGCAACAATATTCATTTCTCAAAGTAGCAATCATCGTTATCCACGATCTTCTGCCAACGATCTACAGGCTTCCGGATATGCCGAAAATTGCCATTTCTTGAGCTTGAAATCAATTAAAACTAATCTTCAAAACTATATCACAAGCCTCTTCGATTTGATCATATGTATCGAATCACTGTTCACACTGAAATTGTTCCATTGCGGTGGAATCGGACCATAATCGAACGAGCGCAGCATCTGGACTGTAGACTGGGTGCGACGAGACCTCGACTCCTTCCATTTCATCAAATTTTTCCTTGTTGTCTTTGCGGTGTGATTTTTGGCATTGTTTTGTTGACACAGCGCCTCGTCTTTCAGACTAAGATCACCAATTTCAAGTCATTTACACCACCGTTCAACAGTGGCATGGCTCATAGATCCGTCACCCTCGGCACTACAAACCTCTTTCGCAGCATCTATTGTCGAAATACAGTCGCTTTCAGCGATAGCGTATCAAAACTCGGAGCTCCAATTTTGCCTATTCGTCATCATCTGATATTCGGAGAATGAATTAAAACTTGGTGCCCTATAACTAGCGTTGCTGTAGTAGAAGTCTTATGAAACTATTTTTGAGATATTCTTATGAATTTATGACAATAACCGCTACTGTGTGAAGCAAACATAAGTTTTAATCTTTTCTGGGTGTCAAGGAAGTTTTCCTCAACCTTGTATTTTGGATGGTGGAGACATTTTTGCGAGCAACACTCTTTCACGATGTATCAAGTTATCGTGGGCCAGTGGCGAGAGTTGAAGTCGACCATATCCAGAATCACACTTTACTTAAATAATACTGGGTCATATTGTGATAAAAGCTTGTTCACCGTCATCCTGCCGCGGATAACAAGATTTCTCGGTTGGAACAGAACAACACTACCAGCGGCACCAAATTCCTTTAAAATGTGCACTTTGCCAGGCACGGTTTTTTTTTTTGGAAGAAGCTTCTGTAAGCAAAGAGTAAATTAGTGGGAACAAACTAACACAAAGAATGAGGGGTTACGAATAGATGTGAAGAAAACTTATCTCTAATGGCTCCGCTGTGAAATGGACGGAAATTACGATGGCCAGTTATTAGAAGACAGAGATCTTATCATGAACGCATCAAAACCGTTCGACGAGTGAGGGAAAAGGATGAAGAAATCTTTGTATAAATAATCTCAAAAGTCACTATCTTTCTTCTCATCCTTCACATACGAAAAAGGCGATAGTAAAAAACATGGTTCGAACAGCAGCCAATGTGTGTACCGGGGAGGAGCAGAGAGTAGAATCCGTGAAACTGATTCGGGAAATAGCCCTTTCTAATGGATACGAATTTGTAGCCCGTCGCCTTAAATTTAGAGAAAAGAGTATGCCTCCGAACAAAAACTCGAATGAAAGGAAAGTCCCGTTCATCCTTGCGTTCTTTTCAAATGAGATTAGTACAGCTATAAAACGCTGTTCGAAAAGAGCAGGTTTAAAGCAACTTGGTGGCTATTATTGAAATACCATCGAATACTCTAAGACGCCAATTAGTTCGCAACCGTTTATATGACAATAGGTAATGATAATTGAAATAACACCTAATACTATGAGGCGGCAATTAGTTCGCAACCGCTTATGTAACCGTCTCTGTATAATGAAAGATTGTAAAATATGTCCTCGTGGCAGAGACGGTGATTGCATGAGCGTGGGTACAATCTACCTAATCTCTTGCAAAGCGTGTAGCGATAAATATATTGGCGAAACGGGTAGGCCGCTCTACGCCCGCATAGAAGAACACCTAGATGACAAACGTCTTGATAGACGGATAACCCCGTTAGGGAAGCATCGAGATCAGAAACACGATGGAGTTCAATTTAATATCGAAGTCACCGTCCTTGCTCAGGAGCAAAAAACATCAGCGCGAAAAATTCTGGAAGCACTTTGGATTAACATCACCAATCCAACTATAAGCCGCAGGGATGAATGCATCGTTATCACTTGTGGTATGAGTCAGTATATAAGACTATCGTTTTGATGGGTAGTGTGCATTACGATCCTATGTGATTTCCTTCCGGTAATCTCCACTTGAATCATTCAGTGAAAGAAATATAAAAAGCGGTGAATATGTTGCGAGGTGATTTTGCGCTTGATGCGATTGAAATTTAGGTTATTTTTTCTGAAGGAGAAATGGAGGTGTTTGACTGATTGGATTGCGGACAATTTGACCTTTCCAGGCTCTGAAGAAGGCGAACTGTCGAAACGTCATCAGTAACATGTTCAGCCTAAAGAAGAAAATCAGAAAGTAGATCATACCGAACTTCCACTAGTTTTTGTTTATTCTGACAGTGAAGACCATGACTTTATTTGACAGAAAGGTCAGCGCACTATATCACGCTACTTCCAATTCATAGGACATCATCAAATGGAATTTTATAAATAGTCCACGTTTTTTGGTGTAACTTAATCTTGAAAGCCATGTTCACGAAGATATTTGAGAATGTGGAGAAGGGTGAAGGAGCAGTCCGGTGGTCAGTGATGCAGTGTATCAGAAAGCGAGTTGATAAGCAATGCACTGCTCTGATCCGCTCCCTAACACACTCTTGTAATCAAGTAACTGATCGCTTAAGAACGTCCAGGAACGTCTTAACTCGCCTATTTCCGTAATTGCAAAGAGCACCGTCTTAACAAGAGTATTCTACGACATTCATAATCAACATGAGGTCCTCAAGCAGAAGCCAAAGCAGAATTTGTGGAGGATGGATGAGAGTAAAGGAGTCGGATACATGGAGTGCTGGGATCTGTGCAGTTTCAAATAACGAGTCGTGTAAAAAGATAGAAAATTGGATCTCAAGTTGAAATACAGTTTGTTTGGTGTTGTATGATTGTCATTTGCATTCAAAGTGTAATAGAAAGTGTCGGAACATTTCAGAAGGCCCAAAAGTGTTTATAAATGCACTAATTGGATAACAGTGAAAGGTATTATAGTGAAAGAAACTAAAGTTATGCATTGTATTTGCCTTTTCAAGTAGCTAAAAAATGCAAGCCTTCTCACATATTCATATGTCGTATAATCTAAATGAGTCTTTTAGAATTCTGGTCACCAAAGAACTTTCCATACAGACTATAGCGTTTGCAATGCAAATTTGTCTAATGATGGCCGAACCGTCAACGTAGTGGTTTGGGTGGCTTGTCGACAATGGTCTTCGTTAGAAAGTGCGTGAAACTCAATTAATAAAGTTACATTATTGGCTTCTCTCAACCAGCCAAGTGTTTTCTTGATTACCTATTAAACTTAGACTAGCTAAGTGAAACCACAAATTTTGTTTGGTTCTTACATTGGTGTGCAAGTTCTTACTGTTCAACTACTGAAGTTACTGAAGTAGATCGTACTGAGATATGAAATTCGGCTATTTTTGATTGTAAGGAAGCAAATGAAAAGCCTACCTCATTCGTCGGAAGGATTTCCTAGTATGCTAGGCTTCATTCAAAAGCTTAGATTCTTGGTTAGAGCCCCACATGCCATGTTTTTCAGAACACACATTTATAACATTGTGAAATACACATAAAATTATGTCTCATACACGTAAATTTCTCGCGGGGCCACTGTTCTTTCTTTTCACTATTAGGATTTCGTTCGGTAGCGTGATCGTTTCTAATACCAACGCCGTGCTTATATCTTGAAAGGACCGTTTCTCTGAAACGCAGCAAGTAAAATAATTTTAATCCATCTGCGGTCGAGGTGGACTTTGGCCAATTCACGTGCTGCTGGCTGAGGCAGCCAAGTGCGTTGGCGCGTTGTCGTAAGGCTGTTGTAAGTCTATTGATTATCCGCCTGTGAATCGGTTAAAGTCCATCTTAATCGCAGTTGGGAAATCAACTTATTTTACCTGCCACGCTTCAGAGACTTTTCAACATATAAGCACAGTCTTGGAATCAGAAACGATTACGCTATCGAGTGTTTTGTAATAGTCCAATAAAAGAGATGTGTTTGACGAGAAGGGATGCACGTCTGCAACGCAAGAAATCTCCTGTGGCAAGTCAGGAGAAGGCTTCTTCCCAAAACCGGCCATCTGAGCTGTAGGCAGAAGTTTCATCTTTCGAATTGGTTACTAACACTCCTTCTAAAAAAATCCTCTCCAGCAAATGAGATCTGGTTTTTTCATTTGTTCCCTCATAATCATGATCAACCTAAAATTCTCTGTCCAAGAAGTTTAGAATTTTCTTTCGTCTAGTCCCATCACACACTACGCAGAGAATGGGAAAATTGTAGGAAATAGATTTTTTAAAAGACTCCTTTCTAGCCAGCTTCTTATTTCGGCACTAGTGAAAACAAATGTGAAGTGCTGGGACGGTTATCAAATCGTTTAGTAATCTGCTTCCTTACGACAAATATGAACAATTACGAATTCGGAAGGAAATAGAATCTGATGAATGCATCGAATCGCATTTTGGTTAGATTTCATTTACTCTATAGTAGTTCATCTGAAATCAGATGAAATTTTTTTAGAATTATATCTCAACGCTCTAAGTCACGAATACTTCAAAGGCAGCCTTCGTTTCCTACTTTTCTTTTCATTCACATTACCACTTCAGCTACATTTTTTGACTAATGTGATTAAATACGATTTTTCCAAAGAACTGAGAGATCAATTCAGTATTCAAGCATAAATGTGCTTGGGAGTTCGCAAGACTTATCCTGCTACGATTAGTTCAAGAATCTAACACTGAGGACAGCTCTTTATTAACACTTTCTCCAATCCGTTTCAATAGTTCTTTTTCTTTCCGCAATGCGGATCCCACTGCTTCCAAACTTCGGTTTTTTTCGAATGCATCACTTAGTTAACGATTTGTCTTCTTCATAAGCATGTGAGACATTCTTGATTGATTGTAGGAGAGTGCTGAAAGGATATTTACTGCCGTTGAGGCGCGCCGAATCTAGCTATCCACTCGGCCCCCAAACGTTTTGAAAGTTATAATAGTAGAATTATAATAGGGCCAACTTTAGAAATCAGCTCGACCTTGGAACTAAGTTTTCTGCCAAGACATTGACGAAAGTCAAAGCAAAAGCAAATATCGTAATTTTCAAGACCGACCACCTAATAACCATGCCATAGATTGAATAAATCATTATTCTTACCATTATAAGTAGATGCGAGATTGTGAATACAGTATTAATCAAATACAACACAGCACAGTAATCATACAGTCGCTGACGTTTCGGCGTTTTCGCCTTTTACAGAGTCTGGAAAGATGAAGTTGATTTGCAATGCACTCAGAAAAATACTTTCATGATCCCAGCGGTAAGACGTAATAAACATATTTTCGGATCACAATAATAGCAGAGCCGCTCAGAGTCTTACATCGAGGAAGAATGTAGCAAAGTCAAGTCAAAGAAATTAGATCGAGGCATGTGTACGAGATCACAAGTAGTCAAAAAGGCTTTTTTCCTTGCGATTCATTTTTTTTCGTTTTCAGAATTTTAGTACTTATCAGAAAGCTCCGTGAGTTTTTTGCGCAGGCGTTTTCAACTTCCTGTGTGAGGAGATGAATTGTGATATCAAAATTCCTACCGTACTGATTCTATTACCTTTTCGTGCTCAATAGAATACTTTGCGTAGTAATGAGCTTCGCAGCTAGGTTATACGGATGCAAAAAGGTCCCCTGTTTTCGTCAATGTATAACCGCATACATTACAAGTGATAGGTATATAGAAACCAAAACTCATGCAATCGCTTTTCTCCACCATTATGGAATATAGTGCAATTTTTTGTCCTCGCAGAGACGCTCATACGATCGACAATGATCTAACTGGCACCTTAAAGTGTATTACCGCGTTGTCTAACTTGCCATTCTTTAGCAGCGTTCGGTAGCAATGCATGCATCATTAGAAATAAAGGATAGGAGAAATGGAACCTCATTTTTACTCAACTTATCGCTTAGAACTACTGCTTTTCCTCTAAATCTAATTTGAGCAGTACTAACCATTTTGTAGTCGTTGGAAATGGCTACTTTCACGTCAAGTTTGTATATAATTGTTTGTGCTCTCTTCCTGCGCACACACTGCTAAATTTTAATGTTTTTGATTTTGTTTTTTTACAATGGACGTTTTCTGAATGATGGAACATGTTTCTCGTGTGAGCTTTCTGTGTGATGGGCGACAGAAAAGGTAATGAGCCAGTCTGCTTTTCTTGCTTGGTTTTCTTTATCACTTTGTTTTTTGGAGCTTGAGCTACTTCAACATCAAACCTGATAGAACTGCGAGATAACAATAACCAGCACACCAAATTTTCCTTCGAAGAAGATACCTCATATACCCGACACAGTAGCATTCCATGACTCGTACTTCTGAAGCAGAGCGTATCTCGTTCTTCTTGCAGAGTTGAAAAGCGCCGAAATAGTCGCATTTTGACGTTCACTATTTGGTGTTTGCCTTTTTATAGCCCACATAACTTGTTGCGATGGTCCAAATTCAATCGACCAATGAGCCAGAATATAGTAACGTTTCACTGGATTGTAGCAGTTGTAAGGAGTGCATTTGACAAGACCGGCCTTCTGAGTGGCACCTCGAAATTGCGTGATTAAATCTTGAGTACATAGTAACGTCATGAAAGCAACCATAAGTTAAAAACATGTTCCTTACTATGTGAATCAAAAAATCTGCTAGTTACGTCTTCTTGCTTTGGGTTATCGAAGTGTTTGAGCTTTTGGGTCGTGAAAGTATTTGAGTAAGTAAGAATTGCGGATCAATTTCATTCTTCCAAGCTCCGAAAAAGGCGATAACACCGAGAAGTCGGTTTTTGTATTATTATTGCGCTGTATTATAGTCTTCCATGAATACTGATATTTACAATATCGCATCTGCTTATTAAGGAACAATAGAGCAGATTTTCTGCTCACTCGCCATCACATATTTCACACGAGATGGACGCCTTCACCTTTGAGCATTCGATTCGTTTCTTTCTATACACCATCTACGATTATTTTCATGCTTCCTCAAAAGCGTAATCTGCTGGTTTTTGATCTTGAAAACTGGATGAATCGATGTATCCTAGACAAGTGTACTATAATTTTGTGATTCCGTAGAGATAAGGTCTGGAGGACACGAAGCGGGACCAATCAGAAACAAAGCATGTTGAGTTGTCCTCCCCGTGGACGAGACCACTACCACTGCCTTATGTGTTTGCTGCAAAGAAAAGTAGGAAAAAATTTTGCCTGAGTAGCTTGTCTTTGAAATAATACGAATTTTTCATTTTGTACCAATAGGGAACGAACTTTTGTCAAATTGGGATGCCAACTGAGATTTCGAGAATTTAGCTACTCGGACATTTAAAGCATTAGAAAGGAAAGTGCAAATTTCAAATGTCGACAAATTGCAAACATTCCGTCATCGCTTCGCATAAACTCCTATGACTACTTAAACACAATTTGTTCGACTTTTGGACTTGCAAAATCCACAGATAATTTCTCTATACTTTCTCTTCGTAATTTCTTTCTCTCAACTTTATGTCTTTGATTGATTCTTAACCACATCACTGCCAGGTGGAGAAGTGTACAAAGCAATACAATTACCAAGCGAAGTAGTAACGATGGTTCAACTGCTCAGAGAGATTCCTGGAGCAGAAATCACTCAACTTTTTGATTTGTTACAGGTGATAGTTAGTTCATACTTATTTCTCTCACTCACTATAGCATACAGATATTTTCTTCATTAACTGCTGATATTTTTCAATTCACACATAGTTTTTATTATCTGTTCCAGCATGAATCACTGTCACTTTCTCCGATGACAGTCCCATTGCATGTAGCAGCCAGAACGTTGGCACTGGAATTTCTCACGTACGACTTCTTGTGAGTTTTTTCTTGTTTAGTAAGCTGGGCAACCTATCAAGTTTGGGTTTTTGTTTTCCAAACAAAATGGCATCAATTTGAACACCTTAGATGGTTTGAATTGCTCGGAACAAGGTGACTGAAGCAAAGATGGCGTTGTACTTTACAGGAAACCTTCAACTGCTCTACCACAAACGTCTTTCGCATTCATCGTTTAGATTACTTATATAATTTTTTCTCTATATTCCAGCTTCACAAATTGTTGGATGGCGCCACTTTTTACACTTGGGTCATTCCCAGCATTCATCATTCGCGATGCTCTTTAGAGTTTAGGCATAGAATTCGCTTTCGGTAGAGAAATTATGGTCTTCTTTTTGAATGTCCCTGAACACTGGTGGCGACGATTTTTCCTGCATTCTTTGAGGGTTACCCTAGGACAGTCTCGAATCTTCATCAACGATAAGTGCCATCCTGTGACAAAGGTGTGCTGAGCTAGAACGAGTCTACCTAAACCAATCTTGACTGGCTCCAGGTGGTGTTGAGCTAGGGTGTTGGGCGCACGAGACGGCATCGCTACCATTTTTACAGTAAGAAGAAGGGATTAACGCGTGTGAACAATGAATTGTTACGCCACTCTCTGTTTGATTTCCAGTAAAATTGATCTGTCAGTCTTGTTCGAGTAGATGTGATATGACGATCGTCTTTGATAGGGTTTAAGGTGTTAGCAAATCGTGGCATGCAAACAATTTTGGTTAGATATTATTTTGAAATGTAAAACGAAAAAAAGAAATTAGCAAACACCATTGACATCTAATAACTTGTTTTCATTTTTCGTCTACATTTAATACATTTGCTGACTTCTATGTCTTCGGCTATATTCAGGGACTGGTTGTATATACGAGGAGAAGAGTTTCGAACAATTCAAGAACGAGAGCGTTTTTATTTTAAATTCAAATGATTGGATTTTGTTGAGAGCGTTGCGCGATCAAATCCAAACGATCCGATGCGATGGAACGAGGTTAGGATTGTTATTGGCATTGAGTCTTGAATGAATTACAATTATTAGAAGAATGTAGTGTATGAACTGCCCTGAAAACCGTACTATCTTCTATAGATATTTTGACTATCTTTCTATATTTTACATGACCCGTCACCCACATGTACTGCGCAAATTTTGAACATGGAGCATTCGATTCACTACCTTGAATGTCTCAAAGCTTTTGAAACTCTTCGCATAGGTATTGCCCGAGAATTTCGTCTTCTCCATGAATGTCGTAAAATGATAGGTTTGGGAAAAAAGTTCTCAGGAAATGCTTATAGCTTTTCTAAATGTCTGCCATTTTTCCGTGTTTTTTGGACTCATTTGAAAGTCCGTCTTCTCCCGCGTTGACTGATATATAGTTCATCTACTTATTTCGTGATGGAGTTAATAAGCGAGTAAATTAGTTTATTGATGATGCACCACCGTTGCATTCAAATCCAGCAGCCGTTCATGCATCATCATCAACCTAAATTGCTCGCTTGTTAATTCCGTCCTAAAGCAAGTAGATAAATTATATACCAATCAAGACAGGAAAAGACGGGCTTTTAAATGAGCCAAAAAACACAAAAAAAATGGCCCACATACAAAGAAGTTACGAGCATTTTCTCAGAACTTCTCCCCAACCTATTACAAGTTTGCCAAAATTCGTCGTGATCCTGGAGATAATCGAGCTGATGGGTTTTTTTTTCAAGGTTTTTTCAGGTTAATACAAGACAGGGTTGGCGAAGAATTCTAACCAGTACCTTGCTTCCTGATGGCCTGTGTCCTTAACCAGTCCTCTATCATTCAAGTTTCTTCCAACTCTGATGATTAAACGAGGAAAGGATGTATTATACTTTTCGTTTCAAGTGTTTTCCTAAGACAGCCTCAAATTGCAACATATCTCGTGATTATTATCCAATATTTAACAGCTGACGCTTCGGCAATTCGCCTTCTCACAGCCTGGAAAGGTCAAATTGTCTGCAATCCAATCTAAAGGAGGCGAACTGCCGAAACGTTAGGTGTTAAATAAAGACTAATGTTACACCTCGTGTTTGGCTTAAAGAAGAAAACTAGGAATTATATTGAAGCATGCCGAGGTTAATAGACAGTCGGTTTTGGGAATTAATATTTGAGCCAGACTCTCATGTGGTCTGTTAAAAAGGCTGACCTAGAGAGCCCGATCCACGTGTTTCGATCTTGACAATGCATCAGTCGGGCGGTAGCTTGCATCAGTTGCCAATCCTCTCAGGGTGCTCAGTTTCGTATACAAATGTTCAGCCCTATAACAGACCACATCATATGCTGACTCGAACAATATTCACGAGATATGTTAGAATTTGAGCGGGGTTGTAAGAAAACATTCGAAACGAAAGGTATGACACATTGACGATACTATCCAAGAGCAATCGAGTATACAACACTGTCCATTCGGTGAAAACCTCACTTGTTGGACGGTGTAAAATGTTAGTCGTCGCCCATCCTTAGTGCAGGGGCCTAAGCGCCCCGAGAGGATTGGCAAAAGACCAAGGGTGCCGCCCGACTGATGAAACTGTTAAGGTCGAAACACTTGTATCGGGCTCTAACAATCAGCCCTACAATAGACTACATAATATGTTGGCTCAAGTAATAATCAAAATAAAGGATGCTAGCTATGAAGAAGAAAGTAAAGTTTTTTTGAAATGTTGACATATATTCAAACAATAATGACTTTGACAACCACACGAAATCACCATACTCTTAAAACTCTTGTAAGCGTTACGATGAATGTCATTCTATAAACCGTTTCACCTAGCTGAAATCGAGCCGCTGCTTGACTAATTCAGTTTCATCTGAAACTTTACTTCGTTCTCTCGGTCGACACAGCAGTTATTCAATCACATAGAGCGATTGGTAAGAGGCGCTCGATTTTCGTTACTCAGTCAAGATTTTGTGCTGCGATATGGAAAAAGCACGAAGTTTTTAGGGTTGCTTTGATACTAAATAAATTGCTCTACAGCTCATTTCCTTCAATCTTTATGTAACTCGCCTTTAAAAAAAACCTGAAGAGTGAATAGTAGTCTATCTACGCTCCAACAACGCTGAATGAAGATGTTCAAGAAAACAAGCATATTCTAGAATTTCCAGAATTTATGCCATCAGGTAGATAGCAAATTCCTGATGAAAAGCCATCCGCACTCCCTAGCCGAGCAAAAAATACGCTGCAAGATGAAACTTAATAACTGAATTTCAAAGGAATAGTCTATCCAACAAAAAACGCCTCTTAATAATCGTGTATCCGTAAAAGTACACGCCGTCTCGAACGATTTAAACTGCCAGATTATACAATCTCGATTGCTACCGTACCTTTCTTCGTATCAAATATTGCGAAGTAAAAACTTCAGCAGATCAGAGTAGTGATTTCAGATACTCGACCACGTCTCAGATCTTATGCTAGGCGGATGTAATAGAACACGCTTCAGGCAAAGTAAGGTTTCCCAGCCCAAGTTTTTGCCTTCATTTATCACCTCATTGACTCTTTCACGATAATTCCATAAAAGTGTAAAGGAAACATTGAGCCATTGCTTCACAACAGATTAGTCAAGGTGACTGATTGATTCTATAAGATCTTGGAATATTTATGACTGAATAAATTCTAAAAATAATAAGTATTTTATGGTGACAACTTCTTCTATTCTTGTGATAATGAAATTTGGAAATCACGCCTCACAGATGGAAGGGATACGTGTAGTACATTTTTCCTTGCTCACGGATACGAGTTTAATTGATTACCTCTCAAGAAGATTCTATTTATCTATTTAGTAATCAAGAACCAGACCATGACTAATTGGAAGAGGTTATTACATGAAGGTTGGAAAAAATCGATACCGGTAGTCTCAATGGTCATCGTGTCTGCATGCCGGAACCGTTCGGAAAATTGATCTCGAATATTGAGAGCAAACGATGTGAGGCATCTATGATGGTATCAAAATTTCTTGATGACGTAATAAATGTGTAGAAAAACCAGAAGAAATCCCACTTCTTTAAAATGTTTCGTCATTGTTTATCAACGTTAAATGCACCTCACGTATACGAGCTTTTTCACGTCCTCTCATTCAATTATTTTTTCAAATCTTCATATTCAACAAATTTCTATAATTATTGTCTCAAAGAAATGATCTAAGACATTGAATGATTGACCGTCGATATCGGAAATACTTTCAGATGAAGAAATCATAGGGGATGTTTCGAAAAATATCGTGCACAATTTTTTTGCACTGAAATACCTAAAATTCCCTCTTTGGCCTTTATGCATTTACATAGTCGCTTGCGAAAATTATCAACGATGCACGCACACGTATCTACCATAATTTCGTCCCAAGCCCGTGTCAAAGCCGTTTTAAGCGCGTCTACGTTAATGTGACGAGACCCCGGGACTTTATTCTCCAGTATAAACCGCCCGGAGTAATCCAGTGGATTGAGACGAGTTTGACGGCCAAATATCCTTGCGCCAAAAGCCTGAAAACAGCTTCTCACAGATGGGAATCAGTGAGTGGATCGAATGCATACGAGCCCAGTCCTGCTGAAGAGTAAATCCGGTGACGCCAGAGTGTTGTGTACTCTAAGGCTCCAGCACTACGCCTCGGATACATTACTGCTGATAGCTGAGTGTTGATCTTGACGTCGCTGTTGATGAGGCCAACGCCATCCTTCCGGTGGCGCAATTGCAGGCCCAGACCATCACAGAGGTCGGAAAATGACTGCGCCAATGGTTTTCGCTATAAGGGATTTCTGCTGACCCTCCTCCAGAAGTTGAGTCGATTCTGGCCATTATGGGTTGGTTCGACCGTGGATATTTTTTCACCCGTGAAAAGCACCGTCGACAAACGAGCTTTGGCCAGCCTCTGAAAGTCGTTTTCCTTCGTCTTGTCCAGAAAATGATCACGGGGATCTTGTAATTGCGCAACTTCTACTTACTTTTGACGATGTTTCAGAGGCTTTGCACGGTGAAGCCGGGTTTTTCAAGCCATTTTGTGCATCGAACGCTCTGGAATTCGCTGAACTTGGCCACAGATCTTCTGAATGTTTACCGGGGTAGACAAAGCGACTGGATGACTTTTTTGAAAATGGTCCTCAATCTCTACAGTTTCTTCAAAACGTTTCCTGTCTCTGTAGACACTTTCTGGTTTGAAACCAGTCAATTTTATTGATGTCGGCCGTTTTAAGTCCCGTCTTGTGCAACACAACCACTGCGATACGTTCATTTTTACGACCCATAAGTTCAGCACAACTGAAAGTAGACATATAAATGAAGCACATCATAAACCAGAATTAAACAGAAAAATCAATAAAATTGTCAGGATAAATTTCAAAAAATGTCATATAAGTGCTAAATCTAATAAAATACAAAATCGACAGCACTTTTAACGCAAACTGTATGGATACACATAAACATTTACGTATATACACGCATATAGACATATATATTCACATACATACATATATATACATGTATATATATATATATATATATATATATTATATAAAGACGTACGCATACATGTATATACGTGTATTTACATATGTATATATATGCATATATATATCAAATACACATCAAATTATGTAAAAATACCTGTTTTTAATCCTTTTGAAGTCTCAAAGCGACAACCTCAAGCATTTACAAGTCGTCTCACTACAGACTTACCTACATTTCTTGTGTCGGAAAGGAAAATCGCAGCTTTATCAAACTTTTCGCTTGGAACGACGGTGACTTTCTACTAAGACTACTTTAATTGTGTATTCGAATATGATATTAGACTCATATTCACTTTTAAAGACTGCGACATTGAACTTTTAATTTTTCCATAGTGTTTAACAGATGTGATTCATGTGACATAAATTTTCATGACAGCAGTGGATCGTGGCATAGACTTTTCAACTTAAATAAATTTTTTTTTCCAATGGAAATGACTTCAATAATTACTTAGCATTTTATTTTTTGATTTTTCAGTGCTATTCTGGAGTAGGTTACTGTAAAACATTATACGACGATCATAATGAGTTTAGGCAATATCGTGAAAAGTTGAGAACGAGAAGAGACGTCGTAAATATCAAAGAGATTCTCGATCATGGTCTTACTCTGGATTTTGCTTTATCAAATGTAAGTTATGTACATAAATGCAAAACTGTTTATTGTAATCAAATCTTCAAAAATGTTAGTCTAACATGGCACACATAAATTATATATATGTATATGTACATGTATATATATATATATATATATATTATATATATATATATATATATATATATATAGGAACGCATGTGGCGCAGTGGTTAGAGGCGCCCTTCGTCGCACACGTGCTCAGTGGTTCGATCTCGCGCTCATGGCTCACCAAGCCATCCATCCCTCCAGGGTAGGTAAAGTGGTACCAGACAGGTCTCAGACTTGTCTGGTAAGATAAGCAGCACTGACTCGGTTCAGCGGGAGGTCTCCGCTAGTCAATGTAAAGGCCAAATATGGATTCAATCACCTCAAACGAAGTTAAAAATTGAAATCGATTGCATGGCGCATCCCTGAGGGATTGATCAACGCCGAGAGCTTTATCCCTTTATCCTTTACATATATGTATATATATATATATATATATATATATATATGCATATAATTTTTTTCACGGACCCATCACCACTTCTACTTTACGAATCCAAGCACTTCTACCATTCGATCCGTTTCCACATATGCATTCTCCACAATGATCTTGAAACATTTTGTGTGATGTTTCGACGCTGCTTAACTATTTTTTCTTCTTCGTGAATGACGTAGAATGCTGGTCATAGTAATCTCCTTGGAATGTTGGAAGAATCCGAGCCAAGGCGTTCATTGAATGATTGCAAGAGAGTGTTAGGTGGAAGAGTGCAATTAGCACCTCGCTCCTGGTAGGCTGCATCACAATCGACTTGGACCAGTCTTTTAGGAATCACCTATAAGCGTCTGAGTCTGACGATCTTCGTAATTTCGAAGCTTGACTCGAGTATTATTGTACAACATCCATAAAGAAGACTATACATATATACGTATATATAAAGGATGAAGCTCTCGGCGTTGATCAATCCCTGAGAGATGCGCCATGCAATCGTCTTCAACTTTTAACTCCGTTTGAGGTGATTGAATGCATATGTGGTCTTTACAATGACTCGCTGTGTTCTTCTGCTTTACCAAGTCAGTGCTGCTTATCCTCCCAGACAAGTCTGAGACCAGTCTGTTACCAATTTACCGACCCCAGAGGGATGGATGTCTTGGTGAGCCATGAGCCCGAGATCGAACCATCAACGTTGTGTGCGACGCAGAGTCCTCTGACTACTGCGCCATATATATATATATATATATATATATATATATATATATATATATATATATATATACTATATATGCTGTTTTAGAGTTGGGCTGCCAATATGTTTGTAATTGTGGATAGAAGAACTCAGAGTGCAATTTCTTATGTTGGTACACTTGGAAGCACGTAAGTTGTCTGAGTGCTCACTGGATGCATTTGAGATTTATCCACGTTGAAACATTTTCTATGAAAGTGAACATTGAAAAAGTTTAAGTATACGGATATCTGATATCAAAAGCAATTAAGTGAAAATCCCACTACTTCAGATTCTCTCGTAGATAAAGCAAACAAATGAAAAAAATCACTGTTTCAGATTCGGTGCACGAGTTCATCCAGGTGACAATATCTATCTAAATAACCTAGCCCAAATAAAATATCTATATGCTGGCAGAGCAAGCAGTGGATTTGATCGTCTTTTACCATCCATTACATATCAACCTGACAAGGTTTCATTGAATTCTCATATTTTTTTCTATATCTTGATCATACTTGAGGTCAAATTCGCTCTAAACTTTCTCGAATGCTCTTCCCCAACCATTTCCCTCCACCCAGTGGGAATTCCAGAGGTAATCAACTTCACACTATACAATGGCATCAATACTGAAGAGAAAACCTTCATAAAGAGACGGAATTTACGCCCATTTCTTAAAACGTTAGTGGATGATGGATGCAGAATCACAAATGGAATGAGCGGAATTTGGGATTCCGACCTATATGTAAAGTCGCGTTGATGATAAGCAATTATTGAATTTATCTGCAGTAACTGGCTTGTGTATTGCAGTGGTTGGAGATGCTTTTCAGTGCAGGTGTGGTATTTGTTCGATCCTGTGCATCGGGCTTCACCAAGCCTTCTAACTCTCGGTGGCCAACAAATTGGCACCAGACTTGTCTGGGAGGTTAACAGGACTGGAAAACTCAATGTGTGCTATTCTACTGGCCTGATATGTATTCAGTATGTCTAACGATGCATGGTAATGAGTATAGCCATTTGTGGACGATGAGGGTCAATATGACCCTCAACTGGGCACGCCTTACGGACGATGACTAAGAGTGGTGCATGCTTCAATAGAAATTCGGGTTGAATAAGTTCTCAGAGGAACATTATCACTAAGAAGCGATGAAATATAATTGATGAGACTTCTATGTGGATAATTCTAGCAAGATTAGCACTAATGCGTCCAAGATCTTACCTTTTTCAAGGAAGAAAAATACATTCATGCGAAAAAGGATGTATATCCATCTGTTATTGATCATTTTCTCTTATCTTCCTGCTGTTTCTGTAGTCAATTGATAGCTTGAAGAAATTTGATGTTTATAGTAAGGTTGTTGTGTGGAAAGACTTCCACAGTACGTTTTACATACAGAAATCATAACGTTTTGGAATCACAGTTCTTTTTTTTCAAATTCAAGCTGAATTTTTGAAATTATGTTGTTTTTGAAATTACTAAATAGATTTCGATTCTTAAAAATTTGTTCGTAGAAAATAATTAGGATATCATTGAGAAGATTCCTGAATAATTTACTGGCACAGAAATCACATTTGATGACGAGAAAAGTATAAATTTTATTCGAAAATCACCACTTTAGCATTAAAGAGCACGCTGACAGCCTCTGTTCGTATCCGTCCGGACCACGCCAGGCTAAGTCCGCAAAGGGATAGGGCATTACTTGAATATAGGTCTATGGCTAAATGTTTATATTTCATAAAAAAGTAAGTATGCAGCAAGATAGATATCGTCAATGGTGATTTCAATCGATAACTCATACAATCAAAGGGAAGAGATCAGAGCCTGAAACAGCTATTGCTTTATCGCATCATTGGAACAAACATTCTGTGAAGTGCAACTTCCAATTTGCTAACATTTTCGACTCATGTTTTTCGTTTAAAAGTAATCCTTGAGAATGTAAGAGGTATGGGAACAAAATACGTAATCTCTGCTGAATAGAATGTTCTTTTATTGAAATAAGAACGTTCCATTCTCCGCTGTTGGAATAATGTGCCGTACATTATAGATCACTCTTGCCTACGCTGCTCCTGGTGGAGCTTTGCAATTGTCTAAGTCTGGACCTCGCACCATTTCCGTGATGATCCTCAATAAAATTGTCAATGTGTCTATTGACGGTGACATCGTTTATCCTATTGTATATCCTTCTGGAGTAAGCAATACTCTTGCCTTCAAGGAAGGCGTGCCGTTCTTGGTGAGCTTTTCTGAGAAATTGATTGAACAGAACAATCTTATGAAGACACCACTAGCGGAATGAATTCTTTTTATAGCAGCTGAGAAATTTCAAAAAGCAAAATAGGAATAGTGGTCAACTTGAAGGATTACAATGTTCTTTTGTTTCTAAGTCTGTTGGCAGTTGTGAGCATTGTAATTACAACGCAGACATTCAAATCGACAAAAAGTTCAACACATATCTACAACGCTACATGCAGTAGGAATTTCTTGTATGAAACATATTTGAGCGCGTGAGACGCAGTGGCTAGAGGTGCTCTACGACACACATAACTGACCAATTAATCGGTGGGCGATGGTTCGATCTTGCCTTTAAAGCTCACCAAGCCTCCTTTACCTCAGAATTTAGTGAATTGGTTCGAGATTTATCTGGGAGGACAGTAGTACTCACCCGAAGCCAACACAAGTCACTGTAAAGATCAGATATGAATTCGATTGCCTGAAACGACGCTAAAAATTAGAGGCGAATGCATGGTTCAACTCTCAGGGATTGACCAATGCCAAGAGCTTTCTCCTTATCCTTCCATCAAACCATGATGCCTTCTAGGTTTTTCGCACGAATAATTGGTTCTAATGCATTGATAGCTGCTCTTTATTCTAATAAAAATCACCTTCTTGCATTTTCCTTCGAACAACAGGCCACTGTCCGATCTCATCTTGTATGAGTATTCGACTCAATACATTGTTCCTAACCATTCAATCAATGGTCTGATCTAGTATTTTGCTTCTGTGAAAAATTTTTACTGCGATTGAGAAGTTCCGACTAGGATGTGCCCTAACTATACATCAGTATCCGGCTCACTGCGCGCTTCCACCTACGATGCTTGGCTGTGAGACAATCCGGCAAAATGTTATCAAATTTTTAATTGCCCGGAGGATCATTTAGAAGAATCAAGATGAGACGCAGATCATTTGAGCTAACATTTATAAAACACATTATCATTCGGACTCATAGGAACTCATGATTGTCTTGTGGTAAAAAAAAACTAAGTCACGGAACACTTTCTAAATTTGTTTTCGGCATTTTCAATGCCTCGCTAGAAAAAGCCACTAGGGTGACTACAGAAATGAAAAATTCTCAAAATGGAACCGTTATAAGAATAGAATAGAATTCAGAAGAAAAAACATTAGATTAGCATGTTGACAAGCTTAAGCTCACAATATATACTTCTAAGAAGACTAACGTCATTACACATTGCAATTATATAATGGTCTGACATGCATTTACAACTTTAAATATGCCTGATAACCATTTTTGAGCCATGCGGTGGTCTGTTGCAGGACAACTCAAAAAGCCCAATACACGTCCTTCGGCCTTGACCAGTCTTGTGAGCCGGGTTCCCTTTGCCTTTAGCCAGTCGTCTCGAGGGAACGCAAGCTCTACATAGGGTTGGCGACAACGAAAATTTTACACGTGCCTTTAAGTGAAAACAGCACGAAATGGCAGTGTTTTGCACTCGATTGCTCTTGGCTAGTACCGTTAAATATATCAGACCTTTCGAGTGTCCTATTAAGACCACGCTCAAAATTCAATATGCGTGATAATAATTTTTTTGAGCCACGCATGTAGTCTGTTATAGGGTCCGACCGAGGGGTGATTTTACAATACACATAAAAGTCGCGATGCAAAAGCCGACATTAGTTTCCTACTGCATACGTTGAAGATCCCCTGCTTGGACTAGCCTTCGTCAATGATCTTCTATTAATGTAATTGATAAAGATATAGGGATATCGGTGATTACAGGAATTTCTCAACCGGAACCGCATAATAGAAGAAGCACGCAGCACGGCCGACGAGTCTGTCGCCATCGATGCTGAAGGTGAAAGGTTTTTTTTTTTTGAAATATCTCGGCAACATGATTCTTTTATTGAAAACCACTAGCCTATGGGTCAATTATAAATTCCTTTACTACTTTGGGTCCGTGACATAAACTGTAAAAAAAAATCTCAATCTTTTTAGGAGATTATTTGATAGCCGTACATAAGGACGTGATTAACAGATTCGAACACATTCCCACTGGTTTGTAAGAAATAATTAATATGTATCAAGCTCTTCATTTTCTCTCAACCTTCCAAATACATTTGAATTAACTGTTATGACAGTGGAAATATCCCTAGATGTTTCAAATAAAGTTTCAAACTGTGTTTGATTATTTATGAGGAGATAGAGCTAGAAAGATGAAGCCTTCGCGGTTGACCAATTCTGCAGTATGTGCCATTCGTCTTCATTTAGATTTTTCGAGGAGACTGATTGCAAGACTGGCTTTTACACTGATCCGCAGTGGCCTACGAATATTCAAGTCAGTGCTGCTATTGTCCCCGACAAGTCTCGTACCACGTCACCGACTTCAGAGGGACAGAAGGCTCGGTGAATCCTGAGCGCATGATCGAATTATCGACCAACTATTTGTTGAACACGTGGGTGTTGCAGAGCACCTCTAACCACTGCGCCATGCGCGCTCTATGAAACGGTAACTGTAGAAACTGAAACTGTAGAAACAGGAGGTGAGTTGCGCAATGATAGTGATGTTGCTCATGGAAAGCACGACGCTGCTTTTGCCTTGCACCGAGTAGGCCGAGCCTTTTATAACCTCACGACCATAACATTGGTTAAATCGTCGCGGACCAGCTCGTCCATCATTTCGCAAAGACCCATCACGCACCTTGGATTCGCCAATTGATTCGAGAGATTAACCTTCGCACGCGCCATCTTTTGGATGGCGAATTATTTAAGGTCATGAGAAACTATTACGTTACTCTCGGAACTTCTTCGTTGAGCATATGAGCATGGAGATTGCGAAGTATCAGGATCAGAAACCTGAAATTCGACGAGAAATTTCAAATTGAGTATGAAATCGTGTACGTTTGAGAAGGCAGTTGAAATGCTCCACGTAAAGCGGTCGAGAGGCGCACGATTTTCGTTGTTCATCTAGAAATGTCTTCCCTGTTTGGAAGAAGTTCTAAAGGTTTCTTGTGACATCCTGATGCTTCATTCGGCACGCTCTCTGATGTTTAGTGCACGTGTGACTTTCATATACAAATAGTTAGAAAGCATAAAGTTGTTAAAATGGTGCAGCGCACTGCACGTATGTCAGTTCATCGATAATACTTAACAGTTTCCAATTAATAGATCCCCTCATTATTATTTGAGCTAATATGTCATGTGGCCAGGTAAGGGCACTTGTACAGGCCGATACACGTGCTTCGATGTTACACGTCTCGTCAGTCGGACAGAACCCATCGTCTTTCAATCTTTTTATTCTCTCGGGAGCCTGCTCTTTCCACAGAGAGGTTTTAAAGACGAACGATTTACACTGTATGTCAAGTGGAATAATCACCGAACTTACAGTGTGGATTGGCTAATAGAAAGATTGAAAGACACGGGTTCTGCTCGACTGACGAGACTGTAGGGTCCCAAACACGTGTATCGGGCTGTACAAGAGCCCTTAGCAAACTACATGACATGTTTGCTCAAATAATAATGAAGGTATCTATTGAATTTTGAGCGTGGTCTTAGGAAAACACCCGAATTAAGAGGTACGATTTTCAATTACTTGTGAGCTTTAAGAGATGAAACTTTCATAAAATTGTGTAAGAAACTTTTTTGCATGATTAATAGCTTATTTCCAAAAATCACCAAGAAAACGTGATACGAACTCAAGCAACAAGCAAATGCAAAACGTGAAGCTCATCTCGGTGCTACACGCGTGAGGAAAGTTTGTCGAAAAACATAGCCGTTGTGCATGATTTTGTTTTCCAAGCAATTGGATGAATAGTTAAAGTTTAGTCAGCCAAGCACGAATGCCAGCCCTTCATGCAACACAGGCCTATGGTAAAGCGGAATTTTCCCTTGGCTGACAGTGCACTAAAAATGCTCTTCCAGCAATCGGGCACAAAAATATAGTCGCAGCTTCTTGAGCTAACGAATAACTGGAAACGTAAAGGATAAACTTGTCCAGATAAAAGGCCATAAATAAAAGTATGAAATCTCACTTCAATCTCTTCATAGTGTAAATTTTTTCACTGTGTGGATCCCTTTACTTCTAATATAGTAGTCGTTGTTTTTTCTTTTTTTTAAATATCGTTGTTTTGCCTCCTTCTTCAACGTCGTAGAATACTGGCTAAGCGGGTCTCTTTGCAGTCTCGAGGATAGTGGCTGCAGCGGCCCTTAAGGAGCTGATGCTGACTGCCGAAAAGCGTTAGGGGTGGAACTCGGCTCCACGCGCTCCGCGACGCCCATCATAACCACTCGGCCGCGGCGCCATTTCGTATTGTAACTTGACACACACAAGTTATTTCAGCCCCTTAGGCGTGTCTAGATACAAAAATAAGTAGAAAAAGAGCTTGAAACACAGGTGGCATATTTGATGGATCCATTCCCAACTGGAAACATTAAAACAACGGGCTCAACTATAGCAGTTATTTCTCTAAATAACTGCCATTCTCCTTTTCGGCCATGATTTTATCGCATATTATCAAATGCTCAATATTCTATTCGTAGATAATGTGCATAATCAGGCAATGAGTCATAGCAGCCGTTAGCGTCGTCGGCAGGAGGATGGCTGGTTTCCGCCTTGTAGCTGGTCGTCGAACTGTGTATGTTAGATAGTTGCAGGCTAATACCCGCAAATGAATGGACCAAAATTCACTGCACAACGGTCTTTCAATCACAGACGATCAACCATAAAAGAGAGAACACAGGAGCAGTCCAGATCAGATTTTCTCTAACGGTTGCAACGGACCAGCGCATCATCTTGATTTGCGGCAAGGAACTATGGTAACTATTCACTGAATTCTCTTTCACTGAATAGTTAGTATTTCTTCATTACGCATACCTATGCTTGTTGTTGTTCTGATTGAATCTTCTTACACAGTCAGTTTAAGATTTCACATGAAGTTATGCTATAAGTATATTCCCAGACACGATAACATCACTTTCAAGTAAACATAGTAGAAGCTTCTTTGTTGCATTTTCATCGTAGAGTCTGCTTTGCAATTTTTATGCTTCTGCCCAGCAGTTGTTTCGAGTAATCCTTTATAATCACATTTGTTATCGACGATACGGCTTCTATTTTTCGTTAGCGATACTATTTGTCATCGGCCCGTATGTAAATGAGCCAAGGGTTCAGACGACGCTGATCCTCTGGACAATGGCTCGTCGATTTCGTGTAGGCTAAATCCGTGGCGTTCAGTATTCCGGTTAACCGTTCAGCTTCGTATCTACTCGCTCAACTATACAACCCCAGTCTGCTTATTCTGTATTGTCACTATTGCTATAAACAGTTTATAAACCAAGCGTCAGTTGTTCTTCGCAAATGTCCCGCGTGACAAAACTCGTGCAAAGTCGAGCATGCTACTTCGAGTAAGTTTTTCGGTGCAGAGACTAACCCAAAGCCACTTACTGAACAGCCAATACATCAACAAACAGTTGTCTGTGAGACTAGTGCAATGACGATTGGATAATATCTTGCAAAGCTTTCTTCCCGTGGCCCCGTAGCATTGCCCGCGCCAACACGCATAGGACACACGCGCTTAACAGAGTGAATTTCGACATAGAGATCACCATCCTTGTAGAAGAACATAAAACATGGGCACGAAAGATTTCAAAAGCGTTTTGGAATCTATAACCGTCGATCCAGCAATATACCGCAGGAAAGCATTTCTCGTAATCACTCGCGGTATTAATCAGTTCTATAACATGCTGTTTTGATGAGTGAAGCACATTACAATCTTTGTGACCTCCACTCGGGGATCTTCACTCGAATAACTTGGTGGAAGACTTACAAAAAGCGGTGAGCACGTTGAAAATTGATTTTGTGCCTGATGCGATTGAAATTTGGTTTTCTATAAAGGAGTAAAAGAGGTTTTTGGTTAAAAACTCTCTATTCAAAATGTTTCTAGAGTTTCTCATTTCATTCACTTCTTTCGAAATAACTCTCTATTTATCCGCGGATTATGTTGCTGGCAAACGAAGCACTAATGTTTTGGTGGACAAAGATGTGATTGGATCATGATAGCGGCTGTGACAGAGGTGGCGATTTAACAGTGGCATATGGCTGGCTCATTTTCGTTGCATTAGGCAGAGATTAGACGAAATGTAGTTGCCTGTTGTTATAGTATGACAGATCTTTATGTGAAGAAGAAGTTTATCAATAGTGACTTGCGCAATAAAAGCACTATTGAGATTGTTTCGAATATCCACAACTTTTTGAAAATCCCAGAACTAACACAATATTTTGTAATGAGTAGCGATTATGCTCAATTTCGCTTTCTATTCTCTGAACGATTCGTCGGTTACTCGAATAATCCGTTGGTTACGCAGACAGGATTATGAGGGAATCTCCCAACGATAGACTTGGAGACCTACACATACAGGTGTTAGCACGGAAAAGACTTCGTACTTGCGAGCAATTTTATCCTTTTCGTCTTTTATTCGTCCTCTGGTAGATAGTAGCGTATCCGCTAAAATTTCTTCTTAAATATCAAAAAAGTTCAATTTTCAACAGTTACGTCAAATATATCACTGTTGTAATTTCATACACTCACAAAACTCCAAATTTCGACCTTTCAAGTGATTTTCAGCACAAAAGTTAACGTTATCACGGATTGCTACACGTGGACAAATGAGAATTGGAAAACAATCCTGTAGGCCTATGTTCCACTAATTCAGTCTACTGTATCTTTTAATTTCTAAATTCAGATCAATAGTTGTCGACAATATAAAGCTCTTAATAACCATCAAACACCGTGAAACTTCGAAAAAACGCATCACCAAAGTAGCCATGCGATTTATTCTATACCAGCCACATCATGTTCATCATCGAACTAGAAGTAACAGCCATTGCAATCGATTATTTTAAGACCTCGTTGAAGAGCAACGTAATCTGATAATGTATTTTGAGATTTTCATGAGGCCTCTTATGAACACTTCAACAGTACAAAACACGTGGCTCAGCTTTCCATCCCCCCTTCGGTGATCCTATCACTTAACGGCGCGTCTAAAACGTTCGTCGTCGAATCCTCTGTGTAAAGGGTAGCTTTCCGAGAAACTGACTGAACGAAAAGGCCCCATGCAACTGACGAGGCTAGAAGGCCGAAACACGTGTATTGCACTGTATATGTGCCCATAACAGACCTATGCATGACTCGAAAAAAAAAGTACAAGGCATATTGAAATTCGAGCGAGGTCTAAAGAAGCACTCGAAACGAAAGGTTTGACATAAATCCTATAGTCATAAACACAAATCGCACTCAAATTTGAATCGCGTCAACGCGGCTTATTGATTGCTCGTCGGTCCACAGCTTTACCCGACAATCAATGCGCGATATGTTTCGGTCTCAGTTTTATCTTTCTTGCTATAGTTCAGTAGTACGATCCCTTCAAAAAGCAAACGTAGTGTTGGACTTACCGTAACTTACGCTATCAAATGGTCACTAGTAGTCTCGATTTTAATTTTTTAAAAAATTTGATCTTTTGAATTTTTTTAAATTTTAATTCTAATTTAATTTTTTTAACGAGCAGCAGCGCTTTGAAAAGCCCATGGTAACACCTCCTAACTAGAGTAGCATGCTTTTTAACCCTTTCAGAACCAAAATTGATAGGCAGACGGCGTGGCGCCGTCACTTGCGCGACAATCAGGCGGGCGGCATCCGTATGCCTGTGTATGCATGCTCGTTGTCTGCCTGCCTTCCCACGAGACGCGACGCCGCCATTACAGTGGCTAAGTGAGATATGACGTCGCGCGCGGTGAACAGCAAGACCCTCATGGTACTCAAAGGGTTAAAGAGATTGTCCGGAACCAATAAGAGTCTTCAGAAACACGAGTACTCGAGTCAGTCCTCGGATACAATAATTGCAATAGTAACATCAATGCTTTTTATATGCACAGTTGAAAATTCTTGGAACATTGTCTTCATAATGAGTCGCATCAAGATCCCAAAGTCTAATGTAATGAGTTATAGTACTTTAGTAAGGTTAGTAACGTGGATACTCGTACTTGAGTGCACGATTGTGTCAGTGTAAGGATGTTTCCAAGCGCTTTTCATTAAAGTCTATTTCTAGGAGCTGGTACAAATTCGAGAGCGATGAGTATGAAATATCACTGCGGAGATTTCTCCAAACTCTCTCAATATAAATCAACTCAACAGTGAGCCGTGCATATTCACTCAGTATACGGTAGAGACTTTTATTTTTGGGCTTCAACAAGATAGAATGTAATCACAGAAAAATAACAACTTTTTTCACCATTATCTCCTTTTGTATGGAATAAATAAATAAATGCTACAAGACAGTGAGAAATGCGCCTCCACATGTCACATATGTATAGAGGAAAGTAAAATTTTTCAGAAACGGGCAGGACGAATATTCTTGTAAGCATCAAAAAGCTACCGCCGATCCGTAGTCTTTGTAGGCGTTCATCGAAAGATAGGAGATTCATCTTAAAGCACCTGTCACCGCTTCATGTTCACACTTGAGACATATTCACTAACTCTTCTAGCAATGCCCGTTTCCCACATGCACGCTCGAGAGCATAGCGTTTTGCCGCCTGAAAAGAAAACGACCGTAAACAAAACGGTAGTTCACATCAAATTCATTCTTATCACCTATTTATTTCATTCTACTGAACCGTTCTCATATTTTACTGTGCGCATCCCGGATTCCGATACATCCCACATCCACATCGTCTCCTCGCATTTACCCAGACATCATGGAACACTTCGCGTGCTGTCTCGACTGCTGCTAGAGGACTTCGTATATTTCGTGAATGTCATAGAAATGATGATATGGCATAGCTCCTTACAATCTTGAAATACCCAGGTGGAACGCTCTCAGGTGATTGCGGGGAAGTGTAGAGGGAAAAGGTCAGACCAGAACATTGTCTCCGTATAGCGGGCATCACAAACCACTCGGCCTTAGGCCTCCCTCCACCCCAATCCATTCCTATCATAGAAAATCGGCCCAACAAGCACTTACCAGTGAACCTGGTGCAATGACGAGTGGATTATGTCTCGCATAATACTCTTTCCACACTTGAAGCACACGCATTGATGAGTTCATAATGAGAACAGTACGCTGGTCTCCTGATTAACATGTAACATCATCTTAGACATCAATACTACATCCACAATTGGCTTACCTTTATTGTACAATGGATTTAAGAATGACATTTTATTTTCGAGGATGTATGTCCACAAAGACACGGTGTTCTTCATGCACTTCTGGAAACGATAACCATCTATCAAACAGCACCATGACTACCACTTCAACAAGTCCTTACATTTTCAACCAAACGTTGCTTCTCGCTGTTGAACAAGAATGTTCCGAACCTACATGCATACATCTCATCCAGTATTGTCACTAGTAAGAACGAGTTGAAACTCGAAATGACACTCGTGCTGAAATACGAAGTGAAAGGTCAGTAAGAGAATTAGAAGAAACTTATTGTCGGCAATAAGGTATGTTCTTCTCTACTAACCTGTTGTAAAAGCTGCCATACGCAGTCGATGAACTGTACGAAAACCGGAGATCGTTCACCATCGGATGCTTTATCTTCTCCGTGACCTATACAGTTCACAGTAGTCTGATAGTTGCGAACAACGAGAGTAAACAGAAAAGGGCCTGTACCCATCCGATGAGCGAATTTGTGCCCAAAACTGCACCATTCTTTCTCAATCAAAACAGCAAAACCTTTGATTGTTCGATAATACGGATCCAACTGAACCATTGCCAAAGACGTCAACTAAACTAAGCTATCATCATGAAGAAATTAATCGTAATCAATCCATCTAAGACCATGCTATTACACAAACTATTCTGCTCAACATCTCAAGTGAAACACGCGCATTACCTATTCGAGCCAGTATTCGTCGGGCCACAAAAAATCTTGAAGCTTTCTTTTTCGGGGACTAGGTTTCAGTAGTCGTTCGATGGCTTCAGAATGGCATTTCAGCTATTGCATTTTGATGCCTGTTGTGCGCTACAGAGGTAAAGATAGTATTATGTTTTACACTCGGTCTACTCTGTTCGCTCACCCACGGTCTCTGGATGGCTTTTCAGCAGAGGTTAGCTAGGTATTTGACAGCATACTTGTTGAATCGAAAACTGTGCTTAGGCTTTGAAAAATCTTCAGAGAGCACGATAAGAGAGAAAAGAGAATTAATTTTCGCACTTCCAGTAGTGATCTCGCTCATCAACTTCATGGAAGGTTTATTAGTTTTATTCGCCAAGAAGAATTAGGAATAAAAGGATAAGACATAAAGAACATTAGAATAAAGTCTCACATACATTCTGATAGAGAACCTAAATATTTTTTGGAACGAATTACGGCTTTTAAGATAACGAAAATAGCGCTCGTTCGAGGAGGCAGTCACATTCGCTGCACAGAACGATCTGATAGGCGCGCGATTTCCCTTAGTTATTCAAAAATTCATTCTCCGTTTCAAAAAAAATTTAAAATTCTCCTAAAAATCTAATACAACGCAATATTCTCTGCAGAATCATATGCTTTTGTTGTGTATATCTATAACTTCTATAAAACATAATCTTCTTCTCGCTCTTAGAGTGCTCCAAGAGAATTATTTTCAAAACCACATCCACCTTCAAATTCATCGCAAGCTATCGAAAAAGTACCAAAATTATGACGAAAAGCTACTCAGAAACCTAACCGAGCGAAAAAACATACGCCAAAGGTAAAATGTAATCTCGCTCTTGCTGTCGCAAGGCACTAAGAAGGCGTTTTTGAGATTCAAATGCAGTACTAAATCAACGTGATTTAGACTACTGAATAATATAATTTTAAAGTAAAGCTTGAACGTCCCTTTCTAAAAGGACTATAGATGACATAGATTATGATAGAAACATTCGTTGTAACCATCAACTATCTATCCTAATAGTTTTCGCACTTCATGACAACTAGCACGTGCTCTACCCTCTGTGTGCTTGGAGAAAAAACTGCACTTTAACATTTCAAATGACATCTAACTGTAGTCTCCAACAATTCCTCCAAAAAGCAAACCTGAGCAGTACGATCCCAACCATCCGAACAATGCACAAGAACGGAGTTTCGATTCCGCTCAACTTCAGTGACAATTTGAGCTGCACCCTCAATGATTGACTGGATGTGGTTGAGCCATTTCGACTCGTCTACGAGCTTGAAGTAATTCTTCTCATCAACGCGAGGAAACAAACAGTCCTTCAGTTTTCTTAGCCTAAGGATGACAAATAAGAACGGCATCGCGAGAGTAAGAGGAGTAAAGCAGAAATGTAACAAATCTTTGGTCGGTGGGGAAACTTACGATTCGCGAACAACGTGAATGTTGTGAATGTTCAGGAACAGAAGCGCACATTCCTCGTACGACTCCTCATATCCTCCTCCCTTAGCTCTGTTGACCTAAGAGAAAGAGTTAATGACCGATATAAGGTTTCTAAGCACTGAATGCGTCCCTTTTTAGTACAATCCCGCTCAAAAAAAGGCATGAATATGTGGTTCAATCCACTACCCTATCTCGTCCGTTAACATCACAGTCCTGTAAACTTGGGCAAAAACAGGACGCCTTCCTCACTTGTTAAGGCAAATATAGACGAGATATTCGCGTTTACAACCTGACGTACTTTAGCATTTACGATAGGACGAGCGTCGAAAATAAGAAGTTGGTGGGCGTTGGCATTTGCAAGAACGATTTGCTTCAAAAACCTGAAATCTCCGTTGCTAAAAAAAAATGGCAAGCAGAAATCTACAGATGCACAAAAATACCACTCGTCTTCAGCACACTTCTTGTTAGTCATACCAGATTTCGGCTGGGAACAGCGAGTTATTGAGGCTTGAGATGTAGGATGTAACCAACTTAAGACCTAAAGCATCATAAGAGAACTATTTCCAAAATCGACGATCTATTTACCACGGCACTGCCTCGACACTTTTTTTTCCTTTGTAAGTCAAACACAATCATTTTACAGTACAGTTTATTCTAGCCGTCAACACTTCGATTGTTTGGCCTTCTTCAGAGCCTGGAAAGATCAAAGCTGTTAACAACGCCGTCACCAAATTCCTCCTTTACTTGGACGCAAAGATAAACACGAAACCAAGATTTCAATCGCATCACGCAAAAAACAACTTTACTACTAATTTGCCGTATTTTATGAGTCTTTCACTGAGATATCCAGGTGGAGAACGACCGCAGAGACAGCACAGACTGCGAATGTACCTACCACATCAAAGTAAGTCATATATACTGTGACACATTACATGTGATTACGAGGCCTTGCGCCCTGTGTTCATGTATAGATTGATGGTGTTTATTCACACGTTCTCAAAACTTCACGCGTTCCGGTCTTGATTTCGTGGGCGAGGATGCTGACTTCCACAAGAAACCCTCTCCATTATGTGTATGTGCCCTATGCGAGCCTCGTATGACACTCAGGGAGGAATGCTTGGCTACACTCGTGATATCATGGCTACCCTTTACAGATGATAAGGGTCATTTTGACCCACAAATTTTCGGGTGTCTTTTTTCCTCGGTGAACAAAGCTTTGTATCTAGAATTCAAATTAATCATACCCGTCGAAAAGCATACGTGAAAACAGAGTGATGTTTCATATTCGGTTTGCCTTGCTTGCTCTTCCAAAGTCCGTAGGTTCGCCTTTTATTGGCTACACTAGGCACATTCGATAGCTCAAATCTCAGCTAACTAGATGCTCAAGCTGGTTCTTCAAAACAAGAGATTTTTATAGCGCATTAGAGAGTGTAACTAACCCTACTTTTCACATTCGGAGATTTCCTTGCACATTGGAGTTACACATGCACAAAAAGTATACAAACTTGTAGAGGAAATTTGGCTATCAGGGTGGTACGAAAAACACTGAAGTACTTCTCGAAGTAAAGAAAAAATTTTCGTCGAAGAACGAAGATTGCGCGCAACTGGCGATATCGATTATGCTGTCGTCCGCAACGGGATGTAAGACTTTATTTGGAGAAAGAGATCTCATTGGCAGTACATGAGATCTCTGCCCAGTTGCTCTCCAGTTGAAAGAATCAGTGGAAGACTCAAGAGGAGGATGAATATGGTGAAAGTTCTCTTGCGCTTGATGTGACTGAAATCCAGGTTTGGTGATTTTTCTGTTGTAGCAAAGAAGGTTTTAGCAGACTATTCGAGTGCAACACAACCTTACCAAGCTGTGAAGAAGGTGAAACCGCCAAAACGTCAGTTGCTCGAGTTGTTTTATAAAAAGCTTGTGTTGGCTTACAAAAAAGAGTTTATTAGAGAGACTCATGTTTTTTACTTTAGCAAAAACTCATGATTTCTGGGGAACAAACTGCGCAATCCCAATTTATGGAAACGCCTAGACGTACCGGGATACGTTGCCTACTCCGATATTCGCCTACTTTCTCCATGAATTCTCGCCCTTTCGTCTCTACTGCTGTGGGAATAGCTAACTGAAACCTTTCAAATAAGGTATTATCATAATGAAAATACAAACCATTTCACTAGTAAAAACCTATTGCATCTATCTAGCAACTCACCAAGCGAGGATAAG
Organism: Parelaphostrongylus tenuis; assembly: GCA_019055375.1. Taxonomy (NCBI): domain Eukaryota; kingdom Metazoa; phylum Nematoda; class Chromadorea; order Rhabditida; family Metastrongylidae; genus Parelaphostrongylus; species Parelaphostrongylus tenuis. The sequence goes on from JAHQIW010002093.1 coordinate 302,986, forward strand.
TATCAGCGAAATCGTAATTATGGTTTATCTGACTCAATGCCCATTGCTCGTTCGGTACCCTAGTCTGTTGAATTCCGCCTTAGCATCATAGAGTGTCCAGCCGTTGATCAAAGGTTTCGGTCCATGTGGTGGCGGAGAGGATTCTTGAAGAGCTTGGGCATATAAAAATGCGAAGAGTGGCTGTAAATATGAAGACCACCCTTACTAGAAGCCAATTCAACGAATTTGAACACTGAACATGAGAGCTTCTACATAAGCACAAACTCAAGGATCAGGCGGAAGAGGATTAGTCACAACCCAAGTCAAAGTTCATGAGAACTTCACAAAAGTGTATCCAGTAGAATAGATGAACCTTACGATTATGATTCACACTGGTAAAGACTAATCGATACTTTGAAATAGACTAAGGCTTCAAATTTATCGATTTGAAAATTGATGGAGAAGAGTTTTGATGGAAGACCTAGTGATGCAGGGTAGAGAGAAGAAGTTGCTGGTTCGAGGCTTATCTCAAAAGTTTTCTTGCAATCAGTTAACTTATCGCCTGAAAGCTTCATAGCTCGGCTATCTTCTACTCTGGAAAGAGAATCGTCTTGATAAGCGTTCTACGACACTCATGAAGACGAAATTTTTCATGATAGAAAAAGGATGTAAATTGTTCGAAGACCTCTGTGGACGACGAATGTGAAGAGAGAGGATCGAACGCGAAAGTACTGGAAATCTCAGGATGAAGTATGCCAACGGGTCATTCATAATATATAAGATGAAAGGAAGTAAAAGACTGCTACTGATGGTCAATCGGGAAAGAATTTTGAGATGCCGGAAACAGATGTAATCCGGAGATCGTAAGTGAGCATAGAGCTTACTATCCACCATACGGTGGTGATGTGCCGTAATGACTATCTCGTTCTGAGAACAACTCTCCACGGGAAAAGAATCGCCGTAGCTATGGCACACAGACAAACTTGGGCGGATTATCGAAAAAAAGTTAACTTTCGAGACCGTGGACACACGGCCTGTGCATCTCTAGCTTGCTCTGAACGGTTTGCTCTACCTCCTCTGCATCTCTAACCCCAGCGTAACGTAGTTAGACGCAACAGACTGCCACTGCTGAACACAATACGCTGGAGGTTAGAGATGTAGAGTCCGCAGGTCCACGATCCCGAAGTATAGGATTGAGCAAATAAAGGATGATAACCAACTTACGAGCTTATTCGTTACTGGAAATGCATATCGCAGCAGCGCATCGTACATTGGACGTCGGCTATGCGTGGCTGGTTGACAAGTAAATCGAATGTTACGCATGTCCTAAAAACGTTAGGTCATCTGAAATCCTCGCCCAACCCGTGGTATTTGATGAATCTTTTGAGCCATGACGTCAGATCAAAAACAGATCAAATAGTAAAACTACACTCAGTAAATAAACATGGTGACCTCACCTTGCATTCAATCAATACCCCATACGAATGTTCACTTCGGCTAACTGTGGAATGCCCGACTTTTTCCACTTTAGAAATGTATCCAAGAGGTACGTCAAACTGACAGACCTGTAACATGCAAACATATGGTATTACTCTAGGAATATGGACTAGTGTGCAAAAATTTGACTCCAAGTGGGAGTGAAACCGCGTTTTACCCTTACCGGGATAGTTCTTCTAATCAAGCACACCCATTAGGGTTGTATACTGACAGCTCCGTAGTTCGCATCGAAGAAAGAGTAATAGTGAAGCGGTGGTTTCGGTGGTATAGTGGTAGCGCGAGCTCTCCACTATGGGATGATGCGTTCAACTCCTAGCTCGAGTCAATTTTTTGCATACCACTCAATTTTTTAGATGTGTATTCAAAATACCACAACACCGCTAAAAGGATAAAAGGATAAAGTTTCGGCATTAATCAATCCTGAGAGAGCGCCATCAATTTCTAACTTCGTTTGAGGTGACTGGATGCATATCTGGCCTTTACAATGACTCGCGGTGGCCTCCCGCTGAACCGAGTCAGTGCTGCTTATCCTCCCAGACAAGTCTGAGACCTGCCTGGTACCAATTTACCGACCCCGAGGGATGGATGGCTTGGTGAGCCATGAGCGCAAGATCGAACCACTGACCTCGTGTGCGACGCTGAGCACCTCTAACCACTGCGCCACATGCGCTCTTCTACAACACGCTAGAAAGCAGTAAGAGTAAAAAGAGTTCATTTACATGATAATATACCACGTTTTAAAATGACGGAATAACGCACCCAAGGGCGCCACAGACATGGATTAGAGGCAGGTTTAATTCTCGCCAGAGACGAAAATTTTGTCACATCACTGAGCATTTTAGATATATGATCACAACACTGCTATAAGAGCGGGAAAATAAAAAATCCCTGCAATGAGACATTCTCCACTCACACCATCACTTCCTTCAAATCTCAACCGATACCTCGTAATCAGTACTCGACCAGCGATCTTACCAATCGGCGATAGATAGCCAATGTTACGGTCTGTAACAAAAGTAAATATGCATTCATAAAAACATTAAGAAGTAAGTTAGACATATACGTCGGTATAATGATTTAGGAGTGAACAAAAGAGATAACAAGCAAATCTCGCAGCGCCTTTGAAGTCATATTTACTCTTTCTGGCACCATGGACCCGACTCTCCGCTTTTTAACCTCCAGCGTGCTGCGCCTAACCCCAATGTGCCAATGTTAGACGTAACAAGCTGGGGTTAGAGACGCGGAAGGCTTGGACACATGGTCTCGAAAGGGTCACAGATATATGCGAAAACTCATAACCAGCTGGAGATGAACTCGCGTTTCACTCGTACCCTAGGAGTGGTGATACCATGTTCCCACCACGGCCACCACTTTGCTACTACATTCGCACCATAACCACCACTCTTTTTCGACATAAACCATTGCAGCCGTCAGCGACCAACTTTGAACGGATCTACTCTGGTAGGCACATATCGACCATCAACCTAGTTCCCAAAAAAGAGTGCTGTCGAGCAGAGTGGCCTCGATAGGGTAATAGGAAGCACACGCGCCCCGGCAAGAGTGAAGCACGGCTTAAACTCCCGTCTGGGGTTCGAAGTTTGCATATCACTTTGTGTCCGCAGATATCCAACTATACTGAAGTAGCCAGGAAATTCTCCAGAAATTTTGGCTTCTGTTGACTATCTTTGTGTATTCAAGTTTTTATTCTACTATCGTTTAAAGCAAATTCTTTTGGTTATTTTGCTATATAACACTTATACACTTGCTTTAAGGATGGAAGTGTCCAAGAGCAAAAACGATTGTTGATGCCGGACGCGTATCGTTTGGGTTCAAGTGCTGCTCTGGCACGCAACAATACTCGTCCAGCATCAACAATCGCTTCTGCTTTGGGACACTTCTATCCTAAAGCGAAACGTATAAGTGTTATATAGCAAATAACCGAAAGATCTCCTTCAGGCGATAGTAGAACAAAGAACTTCAATGCGTGAGAAATATCAATACAAGTGGAAAAGTGAGGTGGGTGGAAGGGGGGCTTTCCTGCCAACCGATCAGCACATCAGAGCGCTTATAAAGGCGTTGAACTACAAACTCTAATAGTTATGCTGAAAGACCATGATACTTACATGTCAGACGACGAACAAATGGTGAACCGATCCTCTTCTGCTGTACAAGAACTTTTCTAAGGACTATTAGTAATCATTCGAAAGCTTGATTCTTTGGCTAGAGCCGTACATTTTCCGCTTTTTCAAAAACACCCTTCCAAAAAAGATATAGCATGCATAATGATATTATCTCATTATAGAATTCGAAATAAGATTATGTTTCACAGCCGTCCCGCGCTTCCATTTCTATCACGCGTATAATTCGCTTGAAGCATGAAAAGCATACGAACGTGTAACGGAAATCTCGCAGCATCTGAGTCAGCCATTTTATATGGAGTTTCTTTCAAAGCAGAGAAAAAATTCCAATGAGTTATAAGTTTCACCACACATGCTTGACCGCTGGGCCATCTATCGAGCGCCCCGCCCCAGCCCGTTGATTAGCCGGTAAACAAGCGCGCCGAACATGAAAAGTTGGCCTTATTTTCCCTGCTACACTGCAATGAAATGATCTTTACAGAAAATGAGTAAGCCGTGAGAATCACTGAGATTTACGCTATTAAATAATTACTGATAATCTGAAGAAAGAGCTCTGCCCGGCGAGGTCCAGATCACAAATTATTTCTCGTTGCTACAGTGTTGCCAAAAGAGCTTTCCCAAAAAGCAAATACATCGCTGAGTTTTTCAAAGCTTGTGATATAACATGAGCACTAACACTCTAAGGAAGAAGCTTTGTAGAACGAAATATAAGCGAGATGAGGAAGAAAACCGCGGTCGGGTGAAACCTAATTTTAATCTATATCTTTAAACCGTTATCAGAGAGTCTTTTCAGGAACCCTCTACGTACTGAGCTAGCCAGAGATTTGAGCTTTCGAATGCTTACTAATACTCCCATGAAATATCTTTACTAGCGAATGAGATCTAATATCATTTGTCGTCGTCCATAAGTACAAGAATTTTTTTGGGAAATCAATAGTGATGATAAGACTTCTCACCAATAACTTCTATGCGTTCGCCGGGTAACTGTCCCGAGAACAGTTTTCTCATTTGGTCCCGAACGAAGTGCAGCCACTTGCACCATTCCCTAAAGACATACTTGGTCTAGAGAGGTAATCAGGTCTCATTGAAAACGGATTTGTGACCTTTGATCAATATCTTACCCATTCCTCAGACATCCTATCTAAAATCCATCGTACCACCCAGTAGTCATGCTAGAAGTGTGGCTGAAGTATAACTTAACCGGTTGACATCCGTGGACCCAGGGGCGTGTCCAACGACTCTAGATTTTCCGCTCCGAGTGGACGTCGACTGCAGCTACTTTTCGTTGGAGGATCCCCAACTAATTTTTGGAATAGTTCGACTACGGTCTGTGCCGGCATAAAGACTGCTGTTTGTTGATGTTAACACCAAACCTGCACACATAACATCAAGAAACAGCAGTCAGTACGCCGGCACAGACTGCACGCGAGCTATTCCAAAACTCAGCTGCCGGTCCTGCAACGAAAAGTAGCTGAAGTAGGTGTCCAATCGGGGCAAAGGAGTTGAAGTCGTTGGACACGCCCTTGGGTCCACGGAAGCCAAGCGGGTAACCGCATTGTAGTAGACAAGAAAGTGGTCGATTCCCCGGTATTGCTGAGAAAAGACAGCCATTACAACATCGGGAACAATGAGGAAGACTCTTTATACGATGGCACATTGTCAACACGCAATAAATGAGGTACAGCGAAGATTCTTCGTTCTAAAACTCTATCAAAAATTAGTAAGCCCTGCTATGTACATATACGGTTTACGCAGATCATATACAAAAAATCACTATGACTAAATTGGCCGATGAAGGCCCCTGATCACTCTTCAAATACATTAGCTTTTGATCGTAAATATCATGATAAGCCTAGTAAAATGCACTAGTAAAGATGATGCAGGTAGAAAAAATGGGACATCAAGTAGAACTAAGAGGTGTTGAAACCGATACCAATCGAGCCTTGCCCAGCGTTGTTACAGAATCACTCATTCTCTGAAAAAAAAAGTCTTATCGATGAGATATCATGTAGTAAGAACGACAGAAAGAAGAAATCATGCATGCGAAAGAGATAGAACTTCTATAAACTAAACGAAAAACGAGCGATAGAGTGATAGCATAACACAAGCCCCGGTAGTGGAAAGGTTAGCACGCGTCTTTCGAAAGATGAGACGCAGGTTCAGCGCTTGCTCGGGGCTCAAAGTTTTGTATTGAGTTGGCAAAAAATTTTCCGGATTTTTTCGCCTTTGTTGGTTATTTTTTAAGTATTTAATTCGCTGTTCATGCTACCGTTTGGAGCACCTTCTCGTGGTAATTTTTATACATAACTCTCATATATTTGTTCTAAGATGGAACTGTCTTGAAGGCAAAAACGATTGTTGGTACCCCACGAGTCTCGTTGAGTGCCAAAGTAGCACTCGAACCCAGACCATACTCGTTCAGCATCAACAACCATTTTTGCTCTCGGAACTATCCCATCTTGACATTCTAACCGTTTAACTTCCGCAGACCCAAATTGGGAGTGTCCAATTGGCAAGAGCTCCAATCGCCAGCATGGGAACGGCTCCACTCCCCTCCCCCCTTCCTCCGCGACTCTGTGCTCCAACGTCAACGTGGCAATCACTGTCTGTCCCACACCTCTGCCACTCGGCATAACCCGTAAATCGTACCATCGAAAACGTTACTGGTTCGATCCCCCATCAAAACACTTCACTGTAGTTTTTTTTGTGTTATTTTTGATGTCGATTCGTATTGGAGATTATTTTAATAACGTAATTATTATAGCAAAGAGAACGCTCTTTTGTGTAATATTTCACTACTTCTTCATAGATACAAAACGTAAACCCATGGGGTGATAACGCATACCAGCTTTTTCACGATTCGAATAAAAATGTGGTGGTTTCTAATGTAATTCCATTCACAATTAGAATTTATTTGTGTGATCCACCTATTCCTTCACAAATGCAGTGGAATGTTTCGGTAGGGGATCAAGCCAGCAACCTTCAACCCGATAGACAGGTGCCGAGCGATCATTGCCACGCTAGGGTCGCGAAGGAGGAGGAGGAGGAGGGGGGTGGAGAGGGTGGAGTCGTTCTCACGGTGGGTGGAGAGACATTGCCGTTATAATACACTCAGTTTGGGTCCGCGGAAGTCATACGGTTGAAACAAATGTGCAAAAGCAATATTTTACAATATCCACGAGAAGCTGCTCTTTAAGAGCAGAGTAAAAAAAACCTAAATGCACTAGAAACAACGAACAGGACCGAAAAAATCCCAAAAACTTCTTGCCGACCCAATATTTCAAAATATCATGCTATGAAACTTGCAAAAAACATTCATTCAGCATTGCTGAATATAAGGCTTAGCAGAGTTTTTACACTGCAAAACTATCTTTCTAGTCCAATCATGCTATAAAATTCATAATAAACAAGCAAACAGACAGTCACAAGTTGCATGAAATCACCACAAATGGACGAAAAACATGCGCAAACACACTGCTTAATGTTCGAAACTTCACGACATAATCAGCATAGAGAGACCCACCACGGTGAACAGCAGTAGCCCACCCCATTGATCTCTTCCCACTGAAGAATCGTATTAATCCAATTATCAACAAGAGTCTATTTTGCCGTTTCTATAGCGGGTGACATGAAGCAGTAATTATACCCAAGTAATCCATGAAATAGACTGTTTTTGAAACCTCGCAATAAACATCCAAAATAATTCCAAAGAAGAATGTCTAAAGCCTCAACGAGGTTGATACGCCAAGGCCATACACCGGTGTTTCGAAGGTTTCGGCCTCCTCGTCAGTGACCCCCGCCCCACATTCCTTTATTGCGAGGTTTTGAAAACAGTCGATCTTATGGATTAATTTCGATCTAACAGCCGAAATCCATCGACTGAAAAGTGGTGATGGACCAGTGTCATTGTACACTATGCCATCACCACATACGCCCCCCTACTTGCTACAATGCAGGGCTTAATGTGGGGCAGGGGTCACTGACGAGGAGGCCGAAACCTCCGAAACACCGGTGTAGGGCCCTTGCGTACCAATCTCGTTTAGGCTTTAGATATTCTGTTTAACCCGTGCCACGGGGCCTGATACCACTACATCACCAAAGCTACTGCTTTGCTGACATATCTTTCCCCGATGAAAGGCACTGAAGCTGTCAGCAACCAAGTGTCCACGGGTATCCCGCGTAATCCATTTCACTTAGCATCCTTGGATGTACATTAATCTTCAGTTAAAATACACAGGTTCAAGAACCCTAACAGGCATATCGTCTTGATTCGGATAGTCGCGTGACCCAACAGTTTTTATATGTGAGGATTTACTGGTTGGCCACACTAAGCGTTAGTCTACGTTACTATGACTATCTAAATCTGGGTCAATGCTAAAGTATAATTTTACATCAAAAGGTGATCAAAAAGCCATTAGGTCGTCCTACTGACTATTCCTAACAACACAAGTTGAACAAATAGATCTATCAAATCAAAAGTACAATTTCGGGTTCTTTTCCGTTAAACGGCAACAAATGAAAAAACGACCCCTTTCGTTGGACAAGAACTTTCCATAAGATTGTTGGTAATCATTCGCAGTCTTAAATCTCAGGCCACTGCGCTACGTAGGCCGGTTTTCAAAAACATCTCTTTGTAACGCTGAGATTGAACATGTAAATATGTTTTATATCGGCAGCGCAACTATACTATTACTTCGCTGGAAGCACGAAAAGCGCATGAACGTGTAGTGATCTCGTAGTATCAGAGTCACAAATTTTATTTTCTTCCAAACCGAGAGAAAATCACCTAATCGTATGAGAAAAATCACAGTTCACATGTGACCTACGAAGGTTTCTCGATCGGTCGATGGAGAGCCGCCGCAACGAAACTACGGCCATCAGACAACGCGATCGTAGATTAGCAGGCAAACAAGTACGACGAAGATGTGAAACTCAAGCTTATTTTTCCTGTTGCACTGCAGTGAAACGGTCTTTCCAGAAGAAAAGAATGAAAATGTAATCGCTGGATTCTACGCTAACGAATGAATACTAATAGTCTACGGAAAGAAAAATCTGTACTGGGAGAAAAACGTGTGGTGAACCACCAAAGTTTCCTTGGTACTTTTCCGTTAGCTGAGCGCAACTTCGCCGTCTTGTAATAAACATATTTCTTGGTCTTCTTCAATGATCAGATAGTTATTGGATAGTAAATCGAAAAGAATTTGAACGGTATACTCCATCTTCAAAAAGGCCTTGTTATTGTGGTGAAAGAGCAAAAAAAAATATTTTGTTTCTCACTGAAAGACTTTTCGCTGACCGAAGCTTTTCCTTCAGAGTTTCATTAACCAATCGATAAATAAACTTTTAAGGATTCCAATGATCTATTGGCTTTCATGATGGACCTAGCATTACACTGTAACAGCCGAAAGAAGATTGGGTTCGCAAAAAGGATTACTTCAACCATCCTCTCTTTACTTTGATCTATTGGGAAAGACGTTTTTTTGATCGTTCCTAATGTATACATAATCAGTCGATAACTTGAATCATAATGATTCAAGGTTGTATTTCACTTTTGAAAAGATCTTGCTAATGCGCTGAAAGAGCAGAAATAAAATTTTGTTCCTCATTAGAAGATTGCTTGCTGACCAAGGCCCCTCTTATACAGTTTCAAGAACCAAATGATAGATCATATCTTAATAATTCCAGTAATGTTCTTGGTTTCTTTAATGGACTTCTTATTGCTTCTTAACAACCAAAAGAAAGCTAGGTTTCGCACTTAATGCTATTTTTCCGGTTTTGCAAGGCCCAATCTTCTTTTGGCTGTTACAGCGGTTACCAGGTCCATCATAAAAACCAAAAAGATCGTGAAATCCTTGAGATTTGATCTATCGACTGCTTAATGAGACTCTGGAGGAAAAGTTTTGGTCAGCGAGAGATATTTGAGTGAGGAAGAAAAGTAGACTATTTTAGCTCTTTCAGCGCTACGACAAGGCCTTTTTGCAGACAGAACATATCGTCCAAATTCTTTTAATTTAGGCTATCAAATGGTGGTTTAATTTAGGCTACCGAATAGTGATTTCGTCGAAAACAAGCAGAAACACTCTTTTTTTCCGAAGGTAGCGGTCAGCTAACGGAAAAGTACCGTCTTCTTTCTATAACAGCGCTAAGAAAAAAGTCTTTCTGAACGCAATAGCCAAAAATTTGAGCCTTCGTATGACTACTAAAAGCGCGATCGTTTTCTTCATTTGTCACAGTCTCACAGAAAGGAATCCGATTTCGTTATCGGAACGATCTTTTGGAGAAACCTTTTTCGCTGGACAAAAAGTTTCCACTGAACTATTTGATTCAGTCGTAAGCTTAAATTCTTCAAATTCAAAAATGACCCTGTTCATAGAAAAAGCTCTCTTAAAGCGCTGTAGAAGTGAAAGTAAAAATCCGTTTCACACGCGTTTCGCGTTATCACAATTATTTTTCGTTCAACAGATCTTTTAGCTCAAGCTTTCAATGTACATTTTCGAAATTGATGCTACCAAAGTATAGAGGAGTAGCCCTGTTCTACAAAAAATACACGCGATAATTCGCGATAACGTGAAACGCGTGTGAAACACAATTTTATTTTCCCTGCTATAGCACCACAAGAAAACCATCTAAATATTTTCAATCTACGAGACCTAGTGTAATCAATGGTTAGTGGGTAGTTTAGAAGAACAGCTCTGAAAAGTGAAATATAAGCGCCATAGCCTCAACGCTGGTGAAACAAAATTTCAGTTTCGATGCTACAGCACAGTGGAAAGTTTTGTCTTTAGAACAAGGACATTTCTGAATCTGCAATGATTCAAGCTCTCGCCAGCAGTCCAGTGAAAAGTCATTGTCCAGCGAAAGCTTGTACCAGATCAAAATTCAGGAGAACGATAGAAATCGACACAAAAAAAGCCTGCCTAACAATGTTTACGATTAAAGCGATCTATACAATCTCTTAACACTCTCGCGACGATGCCTAATTTCCCGCTGTGCTCACTCTGACATCTATGGATGTCACATTGGCCACTGCAGCATTTTTCTAAGAGTACCGCCTCCTTTATTGTAATTTTTGTTCTATACATCGGTTTTGCTCCGTGTTTCTTTTATCTTGCGTAGTCGGCTCCATAATTTTCTACACGCTCTCCCATGGTCTTGATGAATATGCATAACCAAAAACCACCCAAAAAACCCAAAGTAATAGAAAATGCGTTCCATCGCTATGCAACCATGTTTTGTTAGGATTAAACAAAAAGTCATACAAGAAATATTACATAATTCCTTTTGCCAATTCAATGTCCTCTCCCAAACAATCCCAGAAATAACCAGATAAAAAAAAATCAAAACTCAAACTCACAAAATGAAGACTTGAAAACTAAAGAAAATTCAATAAAATATTTGTCAAAGATGATAGTTTCCATTGTTTTTCATGCTCATTTTCGAAAAGGAAGCCTTTTATTTGCTCTTTATTGGCCATAGTCCATAACCCTCATACTTTCTTCGACAACAATGATCTCTCGCCAGCCTTAACGCTTTCGGGACCGCGAACCCACCTCCTCTGCATCTCCAACCCACAGAGTCGGAGCGCGTGGAATGCATTGTTGTATTACTGTTGTTATTTTCCTATGTTATGTTATGCCTATATACACTATGCAGTTTCAAGTAGAAAAATATTGATAATAACAGCAACAACAACAATACATTTGAATCAATACAAAAACACAATCAATAGTGTTCCAACGCTGGAGAGTCAGAGATGCAGAGGAGGTGGGCTCACGGTCCCCATAGGGTGAAGTGAGAAATTATCAAGAATGTACCCCCGCCACACTCTTCTATGGACCGAGCCCGTTACAAGATTTTCGTTGGACTAAGTCATCGGTTCGAATACAAGGAACCTGCGGAAAAACTTCTTCGCACCAAGAAAGTACCGAAAGTGATATGACACCGATAGGTGCCATGCCGGCTAGTTCTACAGCTTTAAGGGACACCTATAGGTATCATGCGTCGCGAGAGTGCTAAGACTCATGACTTTGCATTAACTGAAGCAATAAGCATTTTCTGGTGGTTAATTGGTAATACTAGAACTAAATTTAGCTGGTTACCTCAAAACAGAAGACTGTCAGAAGACTCCAAGTTGTGTAAACTTATTAAGCTCCAACTAAGAGCTAAATCAACTATATATAAAAGTATGCAAAACCAACCGGATGACCGGTTTTTCACGATAAGTGTTGACGGCTTCGATGTCGAATTTGAACAATTCAACATCACAAGAGTAGGCTTTCGGTGTTAGCTTTATTACTGTGTGAAGAGGAACTTTCAGATAGGGCAGCTCGTCACGATTTTTATTCGTGAAATACGCCAAAACGCAGCGAAGGACAGCCTGAACGAAAAAAAAAGGTAAAACAGAAGATGATCTGCAGCACATAAACTTTCGATAGTCCCAATAGCTATCTAAGAATCTTGAGTTGTGAACAAAACTCAACCCTAGGAGACTGAACCCGATTTTCACTATTATGGAGGCGCGTGCTACCACTACACCAACGACACCACCGTTTTGACATGATTTTCTTTGCAGATTGAATACATGATACAAGTCTGAGGAAGACTCTTTCCCGTTATTGAGGAGGGACTTAGGAATTGACCTCTTCTTCTAGACAAAAATCTTTCATTCCATTTTTATTTATAAATCAATCAAAAGCTCAAATCTCGGAGAACTGCTGTACGAATTCGTTTTTCTCAAGAGACCTCTTTACAGCGCTGTAGCATTTAGAATAAAATCGTTTTACAAGCGCCACGATCTTTCATTATTAATACGCTTATTTTTCGCTAGACAAAACTCCCTTAGACCGCTAGTGATTGTTCCATAGCTTAAATCTCAAAAATTGAAAAATATAATTCCTTTCAAGAAAGGCCCTTTATTAACGCTGTAGTGAAAATAAAAGCCTTGTTTCTACACACGGGTATTTTGCAGGACAGCACTTCCCTTGTTTGTTTATTTACCCATACGATAGTGCAAATTTAGACGATTCCAATGCTATGATCGTTTTCTGGAAAAACCGTTTCACTACATTGTAGCAGGCAAAATAAAACTGAATTTCACATACGCCGCGTATTACTTGTCGGCTGCTTGTGTGGTAGCCATGTATCGATAACGCGCCATAGATAGACCATGCGGAAACGTCTTGTATGCGGAGTGGAGTCGTTATTACCTAATTTTAGATAATTCACCCGTTTTGAAAGAAACTTCACATAAGACGCACGACTCCGATGCTACAATTTTTCTACAAGTTCATATACTTTTCGTGCTTCAAGCGAAGTAAGGAAAAAGAGCACAGCGAGTGTGAAACATATTATTTTGGATGTTACAGAGCTATAAAAAAGCCTTTTCGAAAAAGTAAGCACATAAAGCAATCCCCGAGATTTAAGCTTGAGAATAATTACTAACAGTCCCCTGAAATAATTCCAAAAAAAGAATGTTTAAAGCCTAAACGAGGTTGGTACGCCAGGGCCATACACCAGTGTTTCGAGGTTTCGGCCTCCTCGGACCCCCGCCCCTATTAAGCCTTGCATTGTAGCAAGGAGGGAGGCGTATGTGGTGATGGCATAGTGTACAATGACACTGGCCCATCACCACTTTTATGGATCAACTCCCCTGAAAGTTCTTTTCCACCAAAAAGGCCAATTCTTCTCTTTCTGTGAGATAACTGAAAAGAACCCTATTGGATTTCTTTATTCAACTGCTATAGCAGTGGTATGCTGTAATAAACAAATTTGATTACGTTGAGCGGCAATCCACCAATGAGAGTAAAGCGCTGGCGCAACTCTCGCCTGGGGATCGAATTTTTCTTTACTACTCAACATTATTGGAAAAAAATTTATGACATAACCACTGCTATAGCAGTAAGATAAGTAAGTATATGGTTCGAAACTTAATTCTAAAATTCGACTAGGAAACTCGACAGATCAATTCCCACCTGATGAGAAATAACGAGAACATCAGATTGACGTTCAAGCTCCATTATCACCGGTTCAAGTCGAGCAACTAGTCTTCGTAACTCTGTAATGGAAGATACTGATGAACAAATGATAGTAGAAATCACGACCACAACTGTATAATAATGCAGCAACGACAGCAAACAATAACAAGAAGAAATAGATAAAAGTATAAGGTCATTCGCGCTGATCTGTTCTTAACGAATCGCCAAGCATTCGTACTCATCATTCGTCGTCCGAGGTGATTGAATGGATATCTGGCTTTCAAAACGACTCCCGGTAGCCCAGCGACGTATCAGTCAGCGATGCTTTCCTTCCAGAAAAATCTGGCATCAATTCACCGACCCGGGATGGACAGAAAGCTTTGTGAGCCTTAGGCGCGGGTTCGAACCGTCAAAGACGCTGTGTGCCGCAGAGCACCTCTAACCACTGCCCCAATTGTGACCTTGTAATGATACCAATAAAAACTAAGGCAATAAGATTCACATCAGTAATACTGAACACAAAAGGAAGATAATATCCAGAGATAAGGGAAAAATCAGAAACTTACTTCGCCACTGGGATACCTATAATGATACTTATCCTTGTCTCTCTCTGCGAACTGCTTGGGATATCTAACCTCGAAGTCTTCATAGGTCAATCCTTCACATATTCCCTTGAAAAAAAAACCTTCCTCGTCTAGAAGAACACCATTCAATGCTCATGATCTACTACGAACATGTCGACTGCCAAGTAAATCTTAACAAACCGCATCAATCTCGTCAAGCACTTTCCAGTACTCCACATGGGCGGCGAGTTCCTGCATTTTCGACGCAGTTTGAACGGCTCGTATCTTTTGTGACGACCAAACTCTCAAATCCTTGAGAGATTCCTTCTAAAAAGCTGCTTAATTTTTTTCTGAAAGGCAGTAGTTAGACTTAGACAAGAAAGAGGGGCAAAAGAAAGGTGCTGCTTGGTTTATCAAATAGTACGTGAACCCCCAGAAAAGCTAGTCTTTGGTTCCAATTTCAACTTAGTTCCGAATTTTGCACATATCTCCGCACCGTTGTGAGTTATATGGAGGATACACAGGAAACCACTATGCATGGCTGCTACAAGAAAGGAACACCGGACATCTAATGCAGTCAACAGAATGTAAACAAAGGAGGAAGCGGATCTCCAGTAGAACATCAAAAGAAGCAGATTAATAAGCCACATAGAAGATTAGTATTAAGCTTGGTTAAACATCAAATCTGTTATTTAACTCACCATGAAGTAACCCTTGAGATGTTCCGCATATTGAAGGCCATTGGAGCTCAAAGGACTATCACCGCCTAATCGTCCAATTTTGTTGTATTCGCTCTCGCCATGCTTAAACAAACAAAAGTTGACCACATGGATTTGCTCGGTTGTTTCCTCACATTCATCCTCCACATAATCTTCAAACACATCCAGTGATGTAAAGTGATGTGCAAATGGTCCACGTCAGGCGAGACTCGAACCCACATCTCACCATATCGGAGAGCGCGTGCTCTAACCCGTTGCACTAGTGACGCACGCTTTGCTCACCATTCTTTCTACGCTACAACGCATCTATCTATCAGCGATTAGCCGTAAACGGCCTGGCTTAGATAATCGCCTATTGACATTGAACCCAGTCACGCTGATAGATATTGGGTATTAAATGATCGAATATAATTCCTTCCTATTCAGCCGCTTCTAGCGGTGGATGCGTTGTAGCGTAGAGAGAACGGCAAGCAAAACAGGCGTCAGAAATGTAACGGGTTGGAAAACGCGCTCTCGGATAGAGTAAGATATGGGTTTAAATCCCGCCTGACGCGAAAGTTTTGCACATCACTCTATATCAATGGATCAATTGCTATGATGCAGGGCCTGATGTGGGTCAGGGGTCACCGACGAGGAGGCCGAAACCTCCGATACACCGGTGTATAGCCCTGGCGTACCAACCTCGTTTACGCTTAAAACATTCTTTTTTGGAATCAATGGGTGTATTGGAAACATCATACCACCGCTAGAAGGGTTAAATAAAAAGGAATTATATCTCATCACCTAATCCTCAAAAAATTCACATGTTGCTTTGGCTGCTGCTTGAGGACACCGAGATCTCTATAAATGTCGTAGGATGCTGGTCGAGACTATCTTCCTTGCCATCTTGAACGTAGCCGAGCTAAGACGTTTCTTACTGCAGTCGCTGAGTGATTGCAAAACAATGTGGAGTGAATAAAACGAACCAACATATCGTTTAGCACCTCCTTTATAATACATTACAATCATCACTAACCACTGCGCTACCCCGCCCAATCTCAATTATCAACCCACTATTATACACCATGACACAAAAAGCGATGCTGGTTTTCCGAAAATTTCCAATAATTTTCTCGAAAAACTATAAATTGACAGTTACAAGGAACAAGAATCAAAGGATAGACTATGCCTTATCGAGCGCTAATATCGCATAAAACTTTCATAGAATGTCATTTTAGTTCTGATTTCACTCAGCGCGTTCAGTCTATGTCCAAGAAGACTCAAAGCAAAGTTTGAAAGATAAAAGAAAGTTCGCTAAGCACAAATATCAACGGTGAATTAGTGAAAACTACCGCGCCTCTCTGAATAGAACCCACCGCAATTTGTTGCCTTTCCTTTGAAATCCGAATTACGACAAGAAATTCAAAAAATTATGCTCTGTAGGCTCAAGGAGATTTGAAATTTTACAAAGTACAATGAAGAAAGGTTTGACTATCATTCAGTTGTTTGTAATTCCACATATGACGCGAGCTAGCGCAGCGGATGTTGATCCAGAAGTGTGTCAGAAAGCGAGATGACTAGCGAAACGTTGGTTCGATCCCATTCTTCAGCACTTTTGCAATCAATCATTTGTACACATAGAAACGCCTCTGCTTAGCCACCACTGAGACTGCAAGGAGAATCGTCTTAACTCGTACTTTATGAAAAGGTCAAAAAACATATGTTACCAAATTACATTGCTTTGAGCGAGCTCTAAAAAAAAAAACACTCGAATATAACAATTTTTTCACTGAGCGGATCCCAGTACTTCTGGCATTCATTTGTTCGTTGCTTCTTGACGCCGTAGAATATTGGCTGGAAACGTCTCCTTCTCACCTCGAGATAACCTGTGTGTCGCGTTCCATAGGGCGTTCTTTACTAAATGCCGAAGGGTATAGGGGTGCGGGATTTAGTCCGCGTGCGCCGTGACAAGCATCACAACCACTCGACCACGGCGCCTCTTTGTTTCACACAGTATTGCTTATTGTGAATCAATGGGAATATCTCAGGAATATTTCCATAAGAAAAGTCCCACGACCACGAAAGTTATAGCGCGTTGAAAGAACAGTACTCCATTGGTTCGTCGACCATTGGCTCGTCGAAACGCGTGCTGTTTCTTTCGTGAATTGGAAGGAGTCGAGATGTTGCGCACTCAGCCTTCTAAATGCTGCGCCGTCCGATCACCGGTCTTTTCCTCTCATGGAACATTTCCTGCGTAGACGCTCATTCGAGTCATTTTCTACCAAGTTGAAGAGACATGCTAGGAAGTTCTTGATTCAAAGCCCAAAAATTGGTGATTTCGCGCAGATCCCGAGGTTTGCAGATCGCTGGCAAAAGATCGTGGATAATGATGGTCTTTGTTTCGAAGAATAATTATTGCCGTTTTCAATTGAATTTCATGAACTTTAAGTTATCAGCGGGTGTTAAAGAACTTTTCCTCAACCTGATACGACAGGGTAACTCGTAACCGCTCTTAATTCCTAAACTCTCTATGATGTTTCCTTCGCTTCGTCGACGACGATCTCTCGCTGCGAAATGAACTAGCCCAGAAAGCTCTTCTTTTATTGTAAAAAATCGACTACACTTAGACGTGGTACGAGTCAAGATAATGAAATCACTCACCCGTGTTAGATAGATGCTTCGAGGAAGTAGATGAATGTTCATTAGAAAATAGACAACCCGACTTTGGACGTGACCTTTCACATTGTGCACATAGAAGGATTTTCCTGCGTTTATCACCTAAACAAGCACATTCAGTCATGATCCACGTGAAAAATTGCTAGAAGAGTGCCAAAGAAGCTACTGCGCTACCAAAAATCCTGTTAGAATAATAGCGAAAAGGGTTTGATACTTTCTCCTTGGTAATCGAACAACGAATGCAACTGGAATAAGGTTGAACAAAGCCGTTTTTCTAGTGTCGGTGGGCCATTATTACCGTGTGACTTGATTAAGCATTAAAAAAGCGATTTGAGGAAATAGGTCCCGAAATTCTAAAGGAACGGAACCAAATGTACACTTAACATCTTGGACATCACGTTGATTTCTTGTTTGGCACGCGGCGCGGTCGACCGACTAACCGTGCGCGGTTGAATCGCGATGTTGCAGTCTTTCAATGAATTCAAACTTTTCTTATCACTAAAGGAGTTTTTTTGATCAGGAAAAGATGAATTATCACGAAAAAAAACTCCAATGAGGCTGTCAATAGCTGAAAAAAACGCCAAATTTCTTCCAAATATCCGATAAAAGACAATTTTCTCTACAAAGTCTTATGCTTTTGGTGCATACATCTATACGTGCAAAACGCAATATTCATTTTGCTATTACAGTGTTTTATGAAAACATTCCCAAAAACCAAAGCGCGTTCCATAATGCACGAAATCTAAGCTATACAATGAGTACTAGAAGTTTAACGAGAAGCCAAGCACAGACGCCAGCCATCTAGAAAATGTGGGCCGAAGGTTAAATGTGATTTTCTCTTGAAAACTAAGCGCATTAACCCTTTCATAATCGTGAACTCACGTCCTCTTCATCTCTAACCGAAACGTTGGACGATCTGCTTCACCTCCTCTGCATCTCTAACCTTCAGCATAGGGACGCAATGAATGTATTACTGTACTACTTCAACTGTATTACTGCTGTTACTTTCTTATTTATAACATATTTTAATTACATATAACATGATGTGGGAAAATAACAACAATAGTACACCTAAGAGAATTGAGTGGTGAGCAAAAACGCGTCCTCAAGAGGGAATCGAACCCAAGTTTCATCCTATCCGGGGACGTGTAGTGGTAGAGCACGCGTCCCCGGATAGGATGAAACGTGGGGTTCGATTCCCGCCTGAGGCCGCGTTTTTGCTCACCACTCAATTCTCTTAGGTATATTGAAAAACATCATAACAATGCGAATTGCATTAAAATACTAATTCCGAGTTAATAATAGTACAATGAAACAATACGATAACACATCCAAAGCGTCCTCACGCGGAGGCTAAAGACACAGAGGAGGTGGAGCAGATCGCTCAGTGTTGCGGTTAGAGATGCAAAAGAAATGGGTCCACGATCCCGAACGGGCGAAGCAAGCCTTTCTAGTTACCAAGCACAGTATTGAAATCGTCTAAATTTAAGTTTTTAAGTGATCTTTAGAAGTCTGGTAAAAGAAAAATTAGTCCAAAGAAAAAGGATTCGGAGAAATCGTGTGAAATAAAACGTGTGAACGTCGTCCTAAAGGGTTAAGCACATCTACAGTTTGAACATTACCGCAGACTTTTCATGTATATACAACAACATAATCCTATAAGCTTGATTTTGAGAAAAAATAGCTAATCGATAAAAGAAGCATCACAATGTCACAATGGCTCACAAAGCTTCTTGTCTTGAGACACTTAGACAACAGTTCTCACCTTGATGAAGGAAAGATCATCGTCTATCTCCTCATCGATCGGTTCATATTGTAATTTGTAATTCTCTATTCGCTTCAAGAAATCCTCCTTCGCTTCCTCTTGGCTCATTTTTCCTTTGTAATCAGGCGAGTTGAGCTTGACTTCCTGAAATGCAAAGCGCTCTATTGAAATCTGAGACAAACCCGGCGCCTCTTCGTCAATCATCTATCCTTTCTGAAAATTCGATAACTGAGGAGCTGGGTATGTGAACAGCCGCAAGATGAAACTTTATTCCATGTTCGACTTCGTCAGTCGGCTTCGTCAGTGTACTTGAAAGTACTTTATGGTTCTTTAAGACTGCTAACTTTCAAAGTTTTCATGAACAAAGCTTCCGAAAGAAATGAGGTACGAAATGAAAAATTGCAAAACTAGAAACAAATACCTAATATGTGGAGTGGACTTAGCACACGCTCCCGAAAGAGTGAGATCTGGGTTCGAATCCCGGCTGACGCAAGCGTTTTTGCTCAGTACTCCACGTATTGGGTATACGCAGTCAAATAAGAAGAATTTAGACTGATTATAGAAACAGATACCCTGCAGTCGTGGATATCAGTGGATCTTTTAGGACAATATTGTGTTCTATGGACAAATCCCACTTGTCCATTAGCTTTTCTAATCGAAATATAGGTCTAAACGAAAAAAAAAACCCTGACAAGAGCACCATTTCCGATCTCCATGAGAACGCTTTTATTACGGTGAAATTACAGATTTCGTATCTTGTTGACGAAGTACCATAACATCTAAAGTCTTTTTTCTAAATTTAGTTTTCATTAATCTTTTGACTACAGTGACCATTCGGCTGGACGGCGGTTTGCAGGGCTAAGAAAAGTGCTTGGCGGCGCGTGCTCCAACCACATCCTACAATGGAAATTTACCGTCACCAAAGCCGTGTCACTGAAGAAAGAGTCTCCTTGCAACCTCAGTTTGCTAAAGAGATACCAGATTTATCGGGGTCGTGACAATCTTCGCAAGCTGTCCAAACAGCCCGGACAAGAGTAGACAGTTTACGGTAAACGCTGAAATCGACAGTCATCATCGCACCATAAAAATAGAGATCCCGGCGTTAATCATTCCCTGGAGGATGCGCCATTCATTAGACTCTATCAAACATTGTCCAACAGGGTTTAAATCATATATGGCCTATACAGTGACCTGTGGTGACCTACCGATGCATCACTTCAGTGCTACTACGTTGCCAAGTAAGCTGACCCAAATCGCCAACCTCGGAAAGTGGAAAGCTTGGTGAGCTTTGGCGCGGGATCGAACGATCGACGAGTCTGTCGGAGGGCACCTCCACACTGCGCTACAAAGACCCCTGAGCTGGAGTAGGTAGACTTAGATTAGAAGGCGCTGTCACACCTATTAGCGACTCTAAGCGTTAAAAACAGCAATTCTTCGAATGCTCTTGAGATGCCTAAAGAGATCGAGGAAAAAGAAAAAACAAATAGATGCACACAATAAAAATGCACGAACATATGGACAAAATCCCTACCGAGATGTTGGTATTGATGATATCTGTATCGTCACAAACGCTTTCGATGAAGAACACCCGGAAAGCCGTAACAAGTTCTGGACGCTTGCAAAAATCCATGAGGTAACGTCGACGAGCGCGAGTAGTGTTAGTTGCATCCAAAATCTAGAGAAACACTAGAAGTCGTTGGAAGTCTGTTCATGAAGTTATGGGGTTCGAATAATTAGATAATTTAGAAATGGACAAGATAAAGAACCATGATGACTTACAGCCACTTCACCTTCCTTGGCTTCTAAGTACTTTCCCATGTCTTCCACTGCTAACCGAGCACATTCGCTAGAATAGGAAGACGGTGAGTCTTCAAAGTACTTCAAGAACAAAGTCGAAGATAAGTTTAACCAACTCTCTGATCTTTGTGCCAAGCTCGTTATGTGGGCTGAAGAAATCAGATTGTCCTTCGACATCGAAGCCGACATGATAGTCACATGCCTTCCGACGGTAGTCCCCAACGTTGAATGCTGAAATCTGCGGCCCAATTGGGAATTCCAGGTGTTTCAAAAGAGTCACGTGAAACTTTTTTATTTTCATTACCCGACACAGTGTCTTGTGTGAATCCCTGCACTTCTTTTACTCAATTCTATTTCTCACATACATTTTCCCTTAAAAGAGCGACTGCGATGTAGAGTTTAAAGTGCTCTGCGACACATACGTGGTATCAATCGATGCTCGATGGTTCAATCCCATAGTCGAGCAATCCCTCCGCTGTTGGTGAATTGGTACCAAACTTGTGAAGGAGAGCAGCGCTGATTTTAAGATTTGTTAGCCACTGCGAGTCACTGTAAAGGCCAGATATGCATACGATCACCTCCAGCGATATTCGATGAAGAAGAATGCATGGCTCATCCGTCAGAGGTTGATCGACGCCTATAGCTTCATCCTCTACCTTTCATATTCCATGGAAGTCTCCTCATTTTCACGTGATTTCTGATACCATGTGAACCTTTTTCTCTTTGTGAATGCCACTGAATGAATTCTTTGAATCCAGAAACGAAGTCCTAATTGCTACTCACATCCAAATATTTCTACTACAGCGCTTAGCATGGCTTCAATTTATTTTCTTTGATGCATCAACAGCCGCAATCTACAAGAATAACACTTTCATTTCTTATTATATTTAGTTTATATCATATATAGAAAGCGGGTAGTACAATGGCATCGGAAAGCGAGGTGCCGGTTCGATTCACTCAGCCAACACT
The DNA here is from genome assembly GCA_019055375.1 of Parelaphostrongylus tenuis. Taxonomy (NCBI): domain Eukaryota; kingdom Metazoa; phylum Nematoda; class Chromadorea; order Rhabditida; family Metastrongylidae; genus Parelaphostrongylus; species Parelaphostrongylus tenuis. The sequence goes on from JAHQIW010002093.1 coordinate 325,042, forward strand.
CTTTTCAATCAACTGAACATTTTAGGAAACTCCTAAGCTCGGCCACCTCCAACAGGCAAGAAGATTCGTTTTGACCGGAATTCCAAGACTCATGGAAGAACGCGAAATCCTCAAGCAGGAGCCGAGGCAACACGTGAAATTTTCGAGACGAGGAGGATGAATGTAAGGAAATGAATCGAATGTCAGAAGTGCTCGGAAGTGATCTGCACAGTAAGATCTGATGATGGGTGGGTGCATAATGAATAGATAAGATATTGTTTTGTATTTTGCAGAGCGTTTTGGTGAAACATTCTCACTCTGAACTGAATTTCCGGTTTGAATGAATAACTTGAATTTGAATTTACTCAAAGCTACTCATTACTCAAAAGCTTCTCAAGGTTTGAATTTACTCAAAAGCTTGGTGGACATCTTCATGTGACCTCAAAGATTCAGTGCCATAAAATGATGCTTTAGCGCTAGCCGTTCCATTCCTACTTACTTGCACAGCCCGTTATGCCTTTGAGAAACAGCAATCATAGGTAGGCAGCGTCGCGTCGTCGCTTGCGCGGTAGTCGCAGAAGGCAGCACCCGCATGCTTACATGCATGCTTGACTGTTTGCGCCTGCTTTCCCACGAGGCACGACGCCACCACTACAGTAGCTGAGTGAGATTTGACGTCGTGCATCACGGTACGAGACGTACCGCTCGGTCTTTGGAGGGTTATCCGATGCACTATCTATATCCCACCATTTCATGCATACGATTCGTTCCCTCCCATTCATCCTCCACAATCTTCGAACAGTTCACGTGCTGCTTCGACAGCTGCCTTAGTATCTCGTTTTCCTCGTAAATGACGTAGAATGCTGTTTAAAACGCTCCTTTCCATCTTGAAATCAGCCGGGCTCAGGTGCTTCCAGGCATTCACTTGATTGACTGAAAAAGAGTGCCGGAGAGGATCGAACCATCACATCGCTATCGTCTTTCTCCATAGTACACTGCATCACAATGACTGCGCTAACCTGCTTACGCAACTCCGCTAGCATCGACATTTCAGAAAGACAAAAAATTTCACGCTGACCTTTCGTTGTTATCCCGATCCAGTTCAGATACCGACATAGTTTGGTCGATATGTATGTCTTTCCTCTTGCCGGTAAACCGACTAAAGCTATGACGTTGGGAACGCCAACTTGTTCATTATAGGCATCTGAACATTGCAGTTACAGTCGAATACTAAACAGTGTATTACACCAAAACAATGTTCAGTGATAAGAAAAACTTTGAAGCTCGGACGGTATAGAGTCGAGCCCGCGTCGTACCCTTTCTGAGCGCGCGTGCTAAGCACTGTATTTCCGAGGCTCCTGTTCTGTTTACTCTTTATGCGATACAGACATTTATAATATCACAACATTGTCACTAAAGTGGTGAGATATAAAAGTATTTTTGTAAATTATGGCTCTCTTCGGTTATCCGGGGACAAATGTCAACCCCATTCGCTACACGAGTTTTTCATAGGAGTGTAGCAGTAATCATTCGAAAGCTCAGATCTCTCGCTAGAGCCGCACGTGACCGCTTTTCGGAAAGACTCTTTTATAACACTGCAGCATACAAAATGAAATAGTGCTTAACACTGCAGCATACAAAATGAAATAGTGCTTCACAGCCGCAGCCCTTCAGTTTTTATCATGCAGTAGTTCGATATATGCACGAAAAGCATACGAACGTGTAGAGAAAATCTCATAGTATCTGAGATGAAAATTTCACTTGAAGTTTCTTTCAACGCGGAGGAAAATTCTTAATTGAACAACAAGTTGCACCCCACGTGTCCGAACCGCCAGGCCATCGCTTGGACGCCCTGTCCTTCAGCAAACCCGCCGGATATGTAAAACTCGAACTTATTTTCACTGTCACACTTCAGTGAAACGGTCTGTCCAGAATATAAGCACATCAGTATCATGGAAACTTACGCTAACAAATGGCTACTAACAGTCTAAAGGAGGGGATATGTTTTGCTAAAGAAAAAAAACGAGCGTGTGAAACTCAAAGGTTTCCTTTCTGCTACAGCTCTATAAAAAGACTTTCCCAAGAAACGACCACGTGGCGCAGTAACCACAGATTTAAGCTTTCGAAAGATTAAAAATACTCCTATGAAAAGTTCTACCCAGCATGGGAGCGAATATTTATTTGTCTATTCCGATATCCGAAAAGAACGCAAATTATAAATATCCAATAGCTTCAGTCTAAGTGTAATGCCGATGTGTTTACTGGGCCAAAAGCAACCTCCTCTCGGTAATAATGAAATTCTGATACAAACCATTTTTTCCAGTAATGATCGAATGCCTGAACATTTTGCTTGTCCACGGCTCTCAAAACCTGCTTGGTGTAAAGTGACATTAATGATCCTAGCACCTGTCATGACCACCACCCGCTCTAATGCTTGTTTACTGCCACGAAATGCTAGGTGTGGAAAAAACAAAATTCTTTGCTATCACAAATAAAAAGAATCAAGATGGCATTAGCTACGTAATTTCTTCAAAAATAACACTTTGTCGTTCCGTATTCAAGGCTCATAATCATTCCTCTTAAAGTTGGCGAATTGGTACCACACTTGTCTAAGAGTACAGCAGTACTGACTTCACTGGTAGGCACCCCGACTCATTGTAATCAGATATGCATGCACTATCGCAGTGTTGAATTTCACAGCATGGGAAAGAAAACAGCCGACATTGTTGAAATATAGTCTAGTTTTGAACCAGCAAGTGTCTACAAGACCATTTCAACGTTTCAGAGAGACTGGAGGGACTAGGGACCATCCTCGAAAAGGTCGTCCAATCACTTTGTATACGCCGGAAAACATTCAGAAGAACCGTTGCCAAGCTCAACGAGATCCAGAGCGTTAGCTGCGCAAAATGGCTCGGTAAGCTCGCGATGAGCGCTCGTGTTCATTTTCTGGACAAGAAGGTGAAAGAAAAACAGCTTTCAAAGGCTCGCCGAATGATTCATTTGATAGCTGATGCTCCTTTGTCAAAGGTTTTTTTCGGATGAGAAAATATTTATGGTTGAACCACCTCACAACGGCCAAAATCGACGTCAACCTCTCAAGAAGGTGAATAGAAATTCGCAGTAGCAAAATCCATAGGCCGCAATGATCTTCCGGCCTCTGTGATAGTCTGGACCGATATTTGTGTCACCGGAAAGACGCCGATAGTCTTCATCGAACAAACGTCAAAATCAACGCTGCCAGCTATCAGCAGCAAACTTTACGAGGTGTACTGAAGCCTTGGAGTATTCAACACTTGGCGCCGACGAATTAGCAAGACTGTGCTCCTGCGCATTCCGCCCGCTCAGCGATTGCCATCTGTCAAGAGCTGTTTCCAGGCTTTTGCGCAAGGATATTCGGCCGCCAAACTCGCCAGATTTCAACTGTGGATGAATCCGTGTGACCTATGCTGGAGGAAGAAGTCTCAGCTACTCGATACACTAGCTTAGACTCGGATAAAACGGCTTTGACATGCGTTTAGGACGAAGATACAGTGGAAACGTGTGCGAACATCGTTAGAAGTTCTCGCGAATTCTCAATTGTAGAGACGAAAGGAGGGAATTTTGAGAACTTAATACGAACTTTTTTATTTTCTGCTATAGTTGTTGACCTCATAAACGTGATTATTTCTTCGGCTGCGAATTTACTTGTTTATGCAGTATTCTTACCGTCGAAATATCTGAAAAAATTGACAATAGAACTTTTCTCGCACCATGTATACGGAGACGATTCTGTGACCATCCCTCAAGGTTGGTCAACGCCGAGAGCTTTATTCTTTATGCTTTTGATGATGGTTTCCAGAAAAGCTTGTTTGAAGTTGGAAGACTTTTTCAATGTCGATGGCTAACAGTGCGGCGATTTCGTGTTGCTCAGATCTGTTTTGCCAGGTTTAAGTTTCGAAAGAGAGAGAGAGAGAGAGAAAAAGGAAGAATAATATGGAGAGGAGAAGGGAGAGGGAATTGGATAAGAAGAGCGAGAGAGAGAGAGAGGAAGAGAAAGAGAAAGAGGGAGACTTTTTAGGGCTTGACCTGACAAAACGAACCAAAGGCGAGGTCGCCGAATTGCCAGCCATCGATTTTTGAAAACGATAGGCTAACCTTGGAAATTTCAAATAAAAAGACAGTTATAGAGATATTTTTCGAGGTTTCTTATGTTTCTTCTGCCTTTCGCAGTGTTATGGTGTTTCAAAGGTACCTATGAGAAATGAGTAGTAAGCAAAAAATCGACCTCCGGCGGGAGTTGAACCCGCGTCTGCAGTATTGATAAAACGCAAGTCCAACTCCAGGCAAGTTCGAATTTTTTGCTTACCATTCAATTCTCTAAATATTTCTAACTTCACGAGCTACATGCCGAAGTTTAGCGAGAATGGGTTTCCAATTCATTTTGGGGTAAGACAATGACTCGAACAACTAACTGTCACTGAGATAGTCGTTGTTACAGTCACCTCTGGAAGATGAAGATGCGAGCAAAAATAGAAATCGTCAATTGGGTGGTTCGAACCTGGACTAGTCCTCGTAGGACTCGCATACTATCCACTACACGAAGTATGAGGTTCGGTCTGAACATCCTCTCAATCTCAGTGCTTTAACCGCTTCTATCTCCATAGTCACTATTAAGGTAGAAAGTCACTCTCGTCGTTGGTCTCGTAGGAGTAAATTCAGTTGTTCTACACTACTTTGCTCAACCTCTACCTTCCATTAAGTTTATCGTGAAGCTTTCCAAACATAGAACATTATTCCCTTCAAAGTTTGATATTTTTCTGATAGACGGCGACAAGTGTTAGTAATCATTCGAAAGCTTGAGATCTCTGGCCAACGCTCTACGTGACCTCTCTTCCAAAACACCCTTTTATAACGCTGTAAAATCCGAAATAAAATTATGTTTCACACAATCACGGGCTTTTTTTTCCTTCACTTCCGCATAAATTTCGCTGGACAAAACTACTTCCAGGGACTGCTAGTATTCTTTCGATAGCACAAGTCTCGAAGATTTCAAAAATGCGTTTGATTTCTGAAAGAAATATTTTAAAGCGTTGTATAAAAAGGAAAACATCTGTGTTTCACACCTCGCCTGACAGAGCTCTTTCTTTGGACTACTAGCAATCATTCGATAGCGTAAATTTCAATAATTCCAGCGCTGTGCTTATTTTCGGGGAAGAGACCGTTTAATGTAGCGTACTAGAGAAAATCAGATCCATTCTCGCATACACGGTGACTTGTTTACAGGCAAACCTACGGGCGAGGGAGGGGCTATCGATCGGCGGCCTAACGCGTTGGACATGTGGGGGACAACTTGCTATTCAAGAGGAAATTTTTTCTCCGCTTTGGAAGAAACCGCAGTTAAAATACTAGACTCAGATACTACGAGATTTCCTCTACACGTTTATGTGCTTATCGTGCTTCAACTGGATTATATGCGTGATAAAATGAAGGCGTGCAGCAGGTATGAAAACATAGATTTATTCTAGATGCTACAACGCTGCAAAAGGGTCTTTTCGAAAAACGGTCACGTAGTGCTATAGCCAGAGATTTGAGCTTTCGAATGATTACTAACACTCGTATAAAAATTCTTGTCCAGCAAATGGGTCGAATTTTCGTTTGTCGTCGTCTGACAGAAAAGAACTCAATTTTTTGTCCTGAAGGTTGTTTTTTGCACTGTAATTCGAACTTCATGGTTGGAAGTTTCAGTTCAAACTTTCCATAAGGACGATCCAGGAATGTACAGCAATGCGTTACCTTCGCACTATGTGGGTCATTAGCCTAGGCTTGGACTTGTCAGCGACCAACAAATGTCTTGAAGTTTTCTATCCTTAACCGACGGCTTGTGAGGTCCTCATTACAGCGAAATTGAGCCCTAACTTTAGTAAAAAGTGACTAGAGACGGGAAAATAGACGTTACCAACTATCATGGTCAATCGCGATCACAGTCTTGAGAGGGGAGGGCAAAAGCAGCTGGTCAAACTTCACCCGACCAAAGCATCGGTCCGAATAACCTGTAAGAAACAAAATTTGAATTTCGCGCCAGAAAAACGAAAATATTACGAGCGAGGAAAACAGTTCGGGAAAAATGTTGTCGACACTGCTGAGACCAGCCTCTTCTTCAATGCCTTAACCATTTATTGGACCGAATTTTGTTAGGTTAGAGTGCGATAACAAGTCATACGATCCTAAGAGATGACTGCTCAGAAAAAAGGTTAATAGTCTGCGAAGAAAAACCTATCTAAAACGCCGGAGAGGAGATTTTCATAGGAGTGTTAGGAGCCATTCGCAAGCTGAGAGTTCAGGCTATAGCCCCATGCCGCCGGTTTTACAAAAAGACTTTCTTTGACGTTGCTCTAGGAGGAATTCTTGCGTTGTAAAGCGCATAGTTCTCGCCGGACAGAGCTCTTTCTTTGGACTATTAGTAATCATTCGATAGCGCAATCGTTTCTGATTTCTAACACTGTGCCTCTATCCTCAAAAGAAAGTTTATCTACAACGCAACAGGTAAAATAAGTTGAAACTGAATTCGTATGTGTAGGCAAGGGAGTCTTTGGCCAATTCACGTGCTCCGCGTGGAGCGAACACGTTCGATGGCGCAATTGCCATCGATTTTTCGGGCATATGAACGCGTGTCAAGTCGCATTCACGTGTCCTCGCGCTTACGCACGTGAATTGACTAAAGACCCCCTTGCTCAAGCATGCGAACTCAACTCAATTATCTACTGCGTTGCAGAGAAATGGTCTTTTCAGAATGTAAGTAAGTACACGTTGGAATCAGAAACGATTGAGCTATCGAAAGATTACTAATAGTCCGAAGAAAGAGCTCTGTTCGGCGAGAAAAATGCGCTTTACAACGCAAGAAAATTTCTCCTAGAGCAACGTCAAAGAAAGCCTTTTTGTAAAACCGGCGGCATGAGGCTATAGCCTGAAGTTTCAGCTTGCGAATGGCTACTAACACTCCTATGAAAAGTTCCTCTCCAGCGGATGAGATCGCTTTTTCGTTTGTCCCCTCATAACTGAAAAGAACCAGACAATTCAAATTTCGCGGCAGAAAATCGTGAAAATAGTCTCAAAAAGGGGAATGTCTTAAAAAATATATCGTCACCTACGTTGTTAAATGCGGTTGACAGTCTAAAAGCCACGGCCTATGGCTTTCTAGTAAGATATAATGGACAAAAAAGTGGGTAAGGAAGTAAGCGATGGCTTTCGTCTCTCTCCGAGCTCCACTGTACGAGTACTTTTTTCTCATCGAAGAAAAAAACCGGACAGGAACTTTTCTTAGGAGCGTTTGTAATCATTAGAAAGCTCAAAACTCTGGCTACAGCCCCCATTTTCCGGTTTTTCAAAACACCCTTTTATAGCGCTGTAAGATCCGAAATAAAATTATGTTTCACACTCTCCTTCCTCCTTGATTTTTATCAAGCGTTTAGTCCGCTGGAAGCACGAAAAGCATACCAGTGTGTAAAGAATTCCTCGTAGTGTCATAATCATACTTTTTACCTGAATTTTTGTCGATGCGATGAAAAAATCCAAAATTGATCAACAATATTTCAAATGCTAATCGATCCCCAGCTCCGCGAATTAGCCGGTACAAGGTCGTCGAAAATGTAAAACTCGACCTTATTTTTCCTGCCAAACCATAAAAGCTCTAAAACCTCTCGACGTTGATCAATCGCTGAGGGATGCGCCATGCATTCGACTTCAATTTTTAACTTCGCTTGAGGTGACTGAATGCATATCTCGTCTTTACAATGACTCGCGGTGGCCTCCTGCTGAACCGAGTCAGTGCTGCTTGTCCTCCCAGACAAGTCTGAGACCAGTCTGGTTCCAATTTACCGACCCAGAAGGGATGGACGGCTTGGTGAGCTATGAGCGCGAGATCAAACCACTGACCTCGTGTGCGACGCAAAGACCTCTAACCACTGCGCCACATGCGCTCCTGCTAAACTATATTTCTAGAAAATAAGCACACCGCTAAAATCAGGAAACACTAGGCTATAAGATGATTACTAATCGCCCAAAGAAAGAGCTCTGTTTGGCGACGTGTGAAGCACAAATCTTTTCTTTCTCTTATAGCGCTATCAAAGTAGCTTTTTCTGAAAGCAAACACATTTTTGAATTCTTCAAAACTTTTGCTATCGAACGAGTATTGAGATTCTAAAGGAGAAGTTCTGTCCAGCGAAAAAGTAAGCGAGATAAGGAAAAAAAACGTGGTTCTGTGAACATAATTTTCAATATGCCTGGTGATTATTTTTTGAGCCACGCATGTCAGTGGTCTGTTCGGTGAAAAAATCACTAGACATAGTGTAAAACGTTCGTCGTCGCTAACTCTTAGTGTTAGGACTGGAGCACCCACACAGGATCACAGGATTGGCAAAAGACGAGAAAGGGTAAGTGCCCGACTGACGAGATCGCAAGATCGAAACACGTGTATCGGACTTTATATAAGTCAGCCCTCTTTGATGGACCACTGACATGCGTGGCTCAAAAATAATCACCAGGCATATTAGAGCTGTGGTCTTAAGACACTCGAAACGAAAGATAAAACATAGCTTTATTTTGGATTTTACAGCGTTATAAAAGAGTGCTTTGAAAAACCAGGCACGTGAAGCTGAAGACAGAGATTTAAGCTTCTAATGATTACTAACATTCCTATGAGAAGCTCCTCTCCAGCGAATGAGAATGGCTCAAAAATTTCCCGCCGGCTTACGAAAAACCGCCTTGTGAAAAAAGTGAAGAGTTCAGGGCCCGTCGACGAAACGATCCAAAAAGCGAGCCATCACTGCTTCGTCTCGGGCCCAAGGAAGACCATAAAAAAGGCGGGAGATCACAAACTTGCCGTGATCTACCGGGACCGCTCAGAAGATCCAGTGAACTAAACTACTGAATAAAAGATTACAACTGAATTGGCCCCTCGTCCTCTCTCCCGTTACTTTGTCCCGCCCTTCATCATTGGAGCGAGAATTATTGAATAGAGCGCGAAACCCAGTCGCACGAGCGCCTGCGACGCAGCTGTTGTGAGGTGCTTTGCAATACGCACGTAGTCAACTAGTAATCGATGGTTCGATCCCGTCACCTAGGCTCACAGACTTTTCCGTCCCTCTAGGATCGGTGGATAGCTAACAGACTCTTCATAGCAGCACTAACTTGATAGGATCGATAGATTGCCGCGCGAGTTACTGTAATGGCCAATATAGCAGATGTGCATTCAGTCCTCGTTAACCCTTTCGGGACCATGGACCCGGCCCTCTGCGTCTCTGACCCCGACGTGTTGCGGGGATGTGACACCGAGTGAGGTTTACAGTTTTGGATTACACTGAAAAATCTTGTATTTTAGGGCAGAGCTCACATCACTACTAGAGAAGTGGTAAAGTGAACAAAAGTACATTTTTACGTAAATCTTTGAAAAAAATCTTCCCTAGTCGGAGCGAATTTGGTAATTGTAGAGGCTGTGAAGAAGGTGAAGTAGCCGAACGTCAGCCAAAGAACTGTTCGCTATCTCTACCACGATTACCCACCTCGTGCCGCTAAAATGATAAGCCTCTAAGATTTACATATACTGATTTAATGCCGATGTTTAGAGGAAGTCAGTTTTCCAAATTACCAAAAAGAATTTTTATATTTAGTTATGTGTTGAACTCTGTTCGGCGAGAGTTATGCGCGTCTACAACACAGAAAATCTCCTTGTGTGGCAACGTCAAAAAAAAGGCTTTTTCGGAAATCGGCGACTTGGGGCTGTAGCTTGAAGTCTCAGCTTTTGAATGGTTACAAGCAATTCAATGAAAAGCTCTTCTCCAGCTAATGAAATTGGCTTTCCATTTGCCCTTTTATGATCAGAAAGAACCGAAAATTCACCAATACACCAATTAAGCTCAAACAAAAGACAAATTGATAGTCGAAGTAGTTTTCTTCCACATAAAGGTAATTCAGCCACATGTCCCTCAGCATAAAGATTCCGCAACGGTAGAACTCACGGTCCTTCGATTTGAATTAAATTTGAAGACTTGCTGAATTTCTGTGACATTTGGGAACTTCTTGTGCCTCAAAGAGTGCTCTATCATGAGATAAGTGGTAGTCACTCGGTGCCAAATCCGGGTTGTACTGGAGAATCTGCCAAATCGTCTCTAGATCACAATCAAACTCGTCAGCCAACATCTGGCGATTCATCGATGGTACTTCTTCAATTCAACTGACGATTGCTTGGCGATCGACTTCTCGTGGACGTCCTTCTTCTGACTTGTCGGTCAATCGGTCTCCTTCTTCACAGAATATCTTGAACCAGTGCTGAGCCATACGAACATCGTAATTTTCGTCACCATAAGCCTTGCACATTTGTCAATGAGCTTCAAAAGCTCTAACATCCACTTAGTAGTGGAAGCTGAGCGGCGCACAAGTGTCTCTCTTGGACAGAACCATTCCGAAGGCTCTGTAGATAATTGATATGTCGTTTGATGCGCAAGAAAACGACCTTCCTGATAATTCGCACAAGATACATGCGTTAAAATCGTTTTGTCAAGCAATACGACACAACTTTTTGTACAACTTGCTAGATTACTAGATGGAAACCGAGGTGAATAGAAAGGCAATTTTGGGAACCAAAACTTTCTGTTATTTGAAAATTTGTAAGTGAGTGATGGTTAAGAAACGACTAAGCCAGAATCGTGACAAATGCGATCTGACGAGTTGCTCGTTGGCAGTGTAGGCATCGCGTTATCAATCATCATAATGTTACGTTGTTACACAAAATGTACAGTGCAGTCATCAATGACGTCGTCTACCTTTTCAGGCAAGTTCACTTCTGATCTAGAAATTCAGGTAACTCAGTCATTACAAAGGAATATGGGAATTTTTTTGTAAGGTGAAAGCCTATTGAGTCTACTGTACCATTATTTACGAGGTTAAGAATTCAATTCTTTTCTGAGCTCTTGCTTTTTCGACAGTTGGATTTGCGATCCGATCATATTCTATGCATTTCCATCAATTTCCGAGCCTATCATCTGTCTTCTTGACTCCCACGAAATATGTCGAAATCGATAGTAAAGTGAAGTTTGATAAGAAATTTCTACAATTACCTGAATAGCTCATACAATTACACAATATAATGCGGAAGTGAACCAACTCGGTGAGATAGAGTGTTCAAGTGCATCTTTCTTAAGGCGTCCATATCATGAGACGGGAAGTCAAACGGGACTAATACCTCTTCCTAATCCTAATTCACTTGTACTGCGAGAAAGACCTAAGACGATCGAGAAACAATCTACTGTTGTCAACGAAAAGGTCGATGCACTCTCGCTTTCTTCAGAGCCTAGAAAGATCGAGTTTGCCCACAATCCAGGCGGCCGAACACCTCCATTATTCAGAAAAAACTACCAAACCCAGATTTCAGTCGCATTAAGCGCATCAGCTTCCAACATACCGCTTTTTTATATGTCTTCCACTGAATATTTCAAGCGTAGTTCACATAAACTCGTAATGCACCTCAGCCATCAAAACAACAGTCATACATATTACGTAACTGGTTCGCATCACAAAAGATTATGAGGCATTCTTCCCTGCGGTTTATAGTTAGATTGGGCTGTTAAATACAAAATGCCTTCAGAATCTTTCACGATGTGTTATGTACCTGCGTAAGAATGGTGACTTCTACGTCAAAGTTCACTGCTTTATGCGTCTGTGTCCTATGCGTACTTAGCGGAGTGTTTGCTTCAGTATGACATTTGTCAGCTAAGTGTTCTTTTATGCGCATACAGAGTGGTCTGCCCGTCTCTCTGAATATATTTTCCACCGAACAGTTTGCAAGAGATTAGGTAAATTGTGCCTACGCTCATGCAATCACCGTCTCCGCCATCAAGCATATTTGGCACTGTTTCTTTCTGAAGAGACGGTCATATAAGAGGTTGCGAACTAATTCGCGCCTCAGAGTATTCGGTGGCATATAAATGATCGCTTACACATAGCGCATAACAGAGTGAATTTTGCCACAGAAGTCACTTACTCAATACATAAAACCTTAGCGCGAGAGATTCCGGAAGCGTTCTGGATCCATACGACCAATCCAACTATGAAACGCACAGAAGAATGTCTCTTAATCACTCGTGACATGAACCAACACATAAGACTGTTGTTTTGATGCGTGAGGTGCATTACGAATCCATTTGTTCTCCGTCCGATGATCTCCACTTGAGCTGATCAGTGGAAGACATAAAAGACGTTATTTTGAAAGCTGATTATGTGCTTAATGCGATTGTAATGTGGGTCTAGTGATTTTTCTATAAGGATAATAGAGGTGTTTGATTAGTTGGATTGTGAACAACTCGATCTCTTCAGGCTCTGAAGAAGGCGAGAAAGCCGAAACATCAGCTGTATAAATAAAGATTCTTGTAACACTTCGTGTCTGGCTTCAGAAGATAATAAGGAGCTGTAATGTGTATTAAGGAATTTTTGAGGAGAAGAGAACGGTCTAAGAGGTTGCAAAATCAACCCCTTTACGAGACATTGTTTTCTCAACAGGTTCGTCACCTTTTCGAAAAAATCATAGAAACAACGATCATGATCGAATAACCCAAAGAAAAAGTTACACAAAGAGGATCGTCACGCAAGCGGGGAGAATGTCAACTGAAGAAGTGTAGCTCAGACTTCTACTGACTAACGAGTGCCCTTGTTTCTTCTGTAACATCAAACCAAGCCGTTATATTTGCTTCGCTGTGTACTTGCTCTCAGTATAGTTTGCGTTGTAGTAGCACGATTCGCTTAGATGTTTGGCTCTACTGTGAATTCACCAATTTACTTTGAGAGCTAGAAAGACACCCTTACCTGTGTTGTGAAAGTATGAATGAGGAATTTCTAAATGAATTGCTTGCCGATGTGAGGATTGTTTTATTATGGGTTAAAGAAGCAGTACTCAGTTCGTGACTAGAGCTCTCAATAAGAAATATATCGCTCTTCACATGAAACTGCGACCAACTGACATCTTTAACTCATCGATTACTTGTTTCTCACGATTTTTACCATTGAGGTATAGAGTGAACTTCAACAAGATCTGTATTTCACCTATTACTGAAAGCGACCATGTAGCTGAAATACTCAAGTGCAATTATACATAAATGGCTTAGTCAAAATTTACGAAACGTCCTAAATTCCGTCCTTATGCTCAGAAGAAATGTAGGTTGATAGTGAAATAAAATATGGATAAGCGAAGTTTAGTTGATGACAAAATCCAATCATGGATGGAAGAGAAGAACAGAAGACGTGGATATATGAGTAATATTTCCTTCCTTCAAAACGATCAACTTGAAAATCGACAGGGTAAGTTTGTGACTCAAGAACGGCAACATCTGATGGTGAAAATATGTATGGGTAATACAGTGGTAGTCGCAGATGTGAACAGGCTGATCGCCATAAAAAATATGAGCGATCGTTCCGAAGTAATGATCTAGATAGGAATTGTGCCAAATTACTTTGTATCTCACTTTTTATAACTGTTTTATTCTAAGCACTAGTAGAAAATGTGCGGTGTTATTGAGTGAAAATCGCTAGTGTAAAGAACAAAGTCGCAACAACGATGTTATTTGGAGAAAAATGCTTCTATTTACTAACTGCGACATCATGTACACAAAGAATGCAAGACATCAAGTAAAAACCCATGATTGCTGTTCTTCGTATCTTCAGTAGGACTTTATACATAAAAAGCAAGCAAGAATTCTTTGGGAAACAATGGCTAAGCAAAATCATCCTACACTGATTCGCCTTGCATTCAACTTTATTCGTAGTATCGCAAGGTAACTTCCTAAATATCTGAACCATAAGAAGAATTAATACGCTTTCAAACACGCTTAGCACTCTAGATGGGTGGGCTGCTCAAAATATAAGCTTTCATAGAGTTCTTAGTAGTGTAGTCGGGTTTGTTTAGACTAGTGCAAATTCATGCTTCTTGTTTGTGTTGTTCTTGGTAGTTATAGAGTCTTCTAGTCCCAATCGTTCAAGGCCACAAGCAAACCGCATTAATTTGTGCTATAGATAAATAAGGCCGAACATACCACTGAGACTATGTGGAAGCTTACATTTTAAATGTAATGTTGTGTGTCGTAGAGGATTCGGGTTCTCGGAATTCAAAGGGCTAAACCTTCTAATGTTGCACCTTCCGCCCTCCTCCTTGCGCTCCTTAAGCCTCTGACACTACAGTTGGAGCAGAGCAAGTCGTCGTTGGAGTCAAATCGATAGTAATTTTATTTCTTATTTTATTCCACCCATCTTCACATCATTTTATTGTGCGTAGCCCAGTACTTCCAGCAATCGATTCGCCTCCTCGCATTCATCGCTTGATTGAAGATTCGATCGTTTTGAATGTCGTAGAGTCCTGGTCGGTAGCAGTTGCCGATATGATTTCAAGGATAAGCAGTATGCGTCGATTCTTGAGGCGTTCGTTGAGCGATTGCCGAACAGCGTTCGAAGTGACCAACCTTGCATCAAGCACCACTAATCACTTGGTCACTCAACTCCCCTTCCCCATTTATCCTCTACTACCTGTTTAGATTTACCAACCGGTGTATCGAAGCACGCATGAGTTTCGTATCAAGAAGAACAGACGATATCCATGAGAATTCTTTATTTTATCGCTTTAGTTATAGTGATTTGATGTTATAATGCGAAGAGGATAAGGTGCGGGCTAAACTGCCGCTCAAGGTTCAAAGTTTTGTATATTATCCAACACTATTGGTACATATAGTTATAGCATCATATCACTGCTGAAAAGCAGTCAAATCAAGATTTAAGCATCGAGATTCCAGATTAAGATTAATGAACATATATTAATTGTCAACTCAGAATAGTGAGAGGTCAATTCGACTTCTGACAGTCACGAGTGCGCTTTTGCACTTCTTGTAAACAGTATCGACAGGGTATTGAAAGTTCACCCGTCTTAAGAAGCACAAAAGATTCAACTTGCGAAAGCAGGATTTATGGGAATATTTGACTGAAGTGTATAAGTTAGTGAGTTGCACCTGAGTAAGGTATATAACATTCATTATATTATGGGAAATGTTGTCTACAAAGTCACTAGTACTAAGTAATTGTCATATAACCTTAGTGTTATTGCTTCTGGGATTCTGAGACCAATAAATAAGCCATGCTGACAGGAGTCATGTAACGACTATCAGTGTGGAATTACATATCTGTCGAATAAGATTCGTTTGCCTCGCTAGTTTCCGCCTTCCCTTCTTCGACGTTTAATCCCAAAAACCTTAACCATAACATATTAACAAAATGTCGCCTAAATACACAATAATGGAGAATTCATCGGATATTTAGAATAGGTATTGCTTTCTTCTTTTCCTGAAAGCGAAGAACGAATACTAAGTAGTCAGCAAAGCTCACCTTTTATTGCTTTTACAAAGAAAATTTCAAAAAGCTGTTCGTTGAAAGATTCTTTTCCTTCCATACCTTTCGCCTCCTTTGCACGATTTTCTAGCCTTTTTTGTGAGCCGATCTATGATCAACTTTTGTAACTACCTGCATTTTTGATATCTATCCCACGTAGGCTGAAAAACAGGTTAGTCAATGAAAGAAGATTGCACGTATTCACAAAAAAATAAATTATAAACAGTAGCAGTTGCAACCAAGCAAACAAGCGCGTAGCAGCAGCACACTAATACAACAAAAATAACAACAACTGCAGCAACAACGACACTGTCAGTAGTCACGGTATTTATTGTAATCATAATTTTTAACTACATTAATGTCTATTATTTCGATGGCATGGTACGATGTAAAATATAACTACAAGAGTGCTGAGATACCATCATAAATCTTCAGCGCGAGTTGGCTTTGAACCACCAGATTGAGTGATAAGCTGCCTCCGGTTCAAAGTTTTGCTGGTGAAATAGCACTCTCGTGATTACCTATTGTAATGTCCTAACATGGTTTAGAATGCCAAAGTAAAGTGAATCTGTGGAAAAATGTCAATGAGAGTCTGATGATGAGTGAAAGTGCAGCAAACTTACTTGGACACGTAGACAGTTTGTGATCACAAATCGTGCGGATCTCAGGGCAATGTAAAAGCAGTGATAAGAAATCATAAGGAATGGCATGAATGACAGAAGTTGCAGAGGGAACATGATCAGGCTGAGAGATGAAAAACTAAGCTGTGCTCCAGGACCTATGAGATATCCCGAGATATTAGACTGAAAATAAAATCTTGTTTCCGTGAAACTATAATTAGAAACAATCATAGGAGTAACACTAAAAATAATTTTCATTAGTTAAAGTTGGTAGAGTGAGCTAAACATTGTGATTTCAAATTATCCTCAAAAAACACAGAGTTTCTTCATAAATCGGTCTACATCAGACATGTTTGACAAAAAACGGTATTTCTCCTCTGTCACACCCATTTTCAAAAATAACGTATTCCTGTCTTTTATCGACAATTAATAGTCGTTCGGTAGCTTCAATCACAGGATTGTGAAAAATGCATTTAATTTTTTTAAAGGGTCTTTACATTACGCTATTACAGTAGATAAAAATCATTTTTCACACTCAAGCATTTTTCGTTCAGCAAAGCTTTTAATTTGAAAATCCAGTAATTACTCGACAGTACAAATGTTAACGAAAGATTTGGTATGCCTGATTTATGAGAAAGACTCCTTCACTCGGCGCGCATCGCACGCCATATGTGAATTGCGCTGCGCGATCGACACGACGCCGAGTACGAAATTCATTATTCTTTCAGTTGTAACTAGCACTAAAAAGTCTTTCTCAGAAATCAAGTTTGTTAATGAATTTGCTGAGATTTGTGCTATCGAAAGATTTTTGAAAGTCTAAATGAAAATCTGTATCTAGTGAGAAATATTACTTTAGAGCTAGTTGAAGTTTTTAGGTCTTTTCTCCCGCAGTTGCTACCATTGCGACCAGGAGCGCACCAGAAGTGCTGAGCTGATGAAGCAATATCAGGGCTATAGGATGTGCGTGTTATCGTAGTCCAGTTCAGCTTCTGTAAAATGTGGCAAGTGGACATTGCATTGTGAGATGGTCAGTCATTGCATGAGGTGTCCATCGAAACAATTTTCATGGCCCATTTGATTTAAACTATAAGCGACGGTGCTACGACAATATCCTAGTGTCTACCCAAGCTATTGTGCTAGAATGTTCTTCAACATATCACAATCTTTGGCGCTGATCATTGATATTAAAAGAAATTTAGCAAAACATTGGTGCAAAAGTAATAGTGGGACAATCCGGTGTATCAGGTTAACAATTCCAGAAAATTCTGGTACCAAGTTGCATCGTACATCGGATATCGGAAGAATGAGTCTTGATTAGCCATGATGCAGAGTTGAAGCAACAAACATTCATTTATTGCAGGGCACCTCTAGACAGCTCATTATATTCGTCCTTCTATACAGGATAAGGTGAAAAGTTATCACTAGCGGTCAACGATCTTTTACAAAAAAATGGCTTTATTCAGATACGGCTGCTGGTGCTGGCGTACTGGCTAAAGTGATAGTGATTCAACTGAAGGCAGTGAGGACGGCAATGTTGTCTTCACGGATTCATCGCAAGTAGTGCCACTCTTCAGATGTGCTTCACTGAAAACGAATTAAAAACTAATAGCATCAATGAAATAACCATTAAAACTTTCATCCTACACGTCTTTCATATTGGCAGCTAAATCCTTCTCCGTTTCTGATTTTTTGACGTAACAGTGATGATAATAGCCGCCTTGTTCCCAGTCATAAGGCTGATTCTCTGAGTATTCAAGACGAGCACAAATCTAAATATTCACTGAATCAGTAAAGGAATACTAAGTGCAGAAGCAACATGTCAGTAATCCTTTATCTGAGCTAATAGAGGACTCTATCTATCATTTTTCTCAATACAACACAATTCCGCTCCTATGTAGATCGTTAACTAATTCCAGAACTGTGTAAGGACAGTATAGCAATATCCACAGCGATAAAGCCAACCCTTCCACACCTCTTCTGTCAATAATCGGTGGCAGCCTTGTCAACGAGGATAAAAGTACGGGCTTTGTATATGACTAGGTTTCAGCATATCGCTATGTAGGCCTAAAGCCATTCAGTTATCTCTACGGTTCTAAAATTACTTGAAATACTTGATGGATCCCCTGCAAACTAAGCGGCACCAAATATTTCGTCTTCCATGCTTTTGTCTCAAATTAGCTGATCAGTGACCGAGAAATTTGAGCACACACTGAGAAAATTTCAAATCTCTTCTATTGAACACTAGAGCCCGACGAACTATGCCTACGTATAGACACAAAACGGTATGTACATTATATGTGCTTTCAGTGAGAAATAGCCATGAGCAGCCATGAGCAGTGAACCACGGGTGGCACACACCGCCCAGTATACCTTGAGCTGTAGTTGAGAATTGAAATATTCAACTCATTCATGACTCTGGGAAATTATAATGAAGGAATAAACGCTCTGCTCTATTGTCTATTGGCAGTTTGAAACTCGCAAGTAATTTCCATCTACAATAAAGCATTGGAAAAACTACTTTTGATGTTATAGCATAGCATATGTTACCACTTTCAAAGTATTACGCCCGTGACATAACGAAGAAACCCGTAAAAATACAAATAAACACGATTCATATGCTGAATGATCTGATTCTACCAATACCAACAGAGTTTGATTATGAGATAGATTTTGTTGCCATAACTTTGATAATATGACGGCACAATCAATCGCTGATTTCAAAATCTACTGATTTCAGTTCGAGATGGTAAGTGACGTTTTCTAATCCAGTGCTTCTAGTTTACGTGAGCCGTAATGACTGCAGCCCGTGGGTTTAGAGATTCAGCTCAACCCTTTGCGAAAAAGACGGGAAACAGGTCATCATTGATTTCCCAACATTAATGCTATGGAAATATTATCAAAACTCTAGGAAAAAAAGAAGAAAATGCGTTTTTTCAAAGATCTAAGACAACAACGGATAATGGAAATTATCTGAACAGTGACGCTACCCAAGCAATTTTCATTTATGTCCCATGATTTTCCTAAACAATTTTCACGTGATTTTCGGAGTTCTCTCACTGAATGCGCTGCCTTCTTGCTTATTAACAATATCACGGAATGGATAGTTGTCACTGCACCGAATCAGAACTCATTCTTGTGGCTTACTATAGTCTTACCCGTTCTAGTTGTTTTCGTAAAAGACCATAATTTGGCTTCGAATCATATTCAAGGAAACGTATATGGTCATAGATTGTCAACATCTCCCGTGGACACTTCAGCAACAATCTTGAACCGATCTTCTCTTTTTTTCTTTTAATCACTTTGTCCTCATCGTTCCGCCAGATTAGTTTACCCTAAAATTATATAAAACAACAATATCTTTGATGGAGATGTGGATGTGGAACATGCGTGTTTACCGCTATGAATTCGACAGTCATGTAAAGCCAAGCCCATAAATCGTCTCTTCTGCCTTGATCCAGTCTCTTGTGCATATTCAACGAACAGTACTTGCTAGTACCGAGAAATGAGATTTTTCTCCTTGGTGAACGGTGTTTGATATTTCCCTCGTCGGTGAAAGCTAACTGTAAACAAATGAATCTTTCAGCCGCTACAGCGATACAATCTGATGTGAGAAAAACAAATGACTGGTCTTCTGGATTCATATTACTATTACGATGAAATGGGCGGTGGGGGGCAGAGTGATCAATGGTGCCGCTTATTGAGAAGCACAGCCCTGGCCCTAAGCCCTCCTCAAGATTTCTGCTAATCACGTGAGAGCCTCTTAGCCCGGCTATTTTTCAGGCCGCTGAAAGATTGGACTTGATCAGTATTTCGCGGTAATCATGAAGAAGAGATACTTCTCAATCAGGAGTTAAATTAACTCTCAAAGATGTTTACTTCAAATACTGAGACTATTGGGATCTTCAGAATAAAAATCTGATTAACGAGTTATGTAAAATAAGAACGTATTACTGCGTTTATGGTGATGATAGGAAACTTACAAATCGTCTGCAGAATCCCAGATCTAAGAGATGCACTATCCGGTCCGTCGACCATGCAAAATTGCTCGCTTTAATATCGCGATGTAGTATGCCGGTTCGATGTAAATCTTCAATCGCCTGCGTGTTACTTTCATTAGTAACGATGTGCGTAGTAGATTCATATTAAAAAAATTGCTCAATCAAAATGAAACTAAAATGCGCGTAAAAATTCCTTGCTCTTATTTGATTTACAATAGTTAACGCAGTTTATCAACGATAATGTTGAGCTACTGCCTTTTTTTCTCAACTATACCCTATGAATATTTCATTTGGTCGCACCTCTAGGCACTGCTTTGATAATCTTATAGCAGTTGAGCGAGTAAATCGGCACACGGGCGTCGCTCGGCGAAGCCTTAAAAGAGTGATAAAGAAGAAAAAAAGATGAATGAGACTGACTACGGAGATTTTCAAATCTCATTCAAGATATACGATAAAAACCAAAGACTTTAGTTAAACGTTACCCTTTACCCTTCCCCTCAATAGAGAGTCTGAGCTCCTCTGTAATACCACTGGGCTTTTGTTCCGCTGCAAAGGGGTATTTCATAAGGAAATGTGCGCTCAGGAAAATTTTTTACGTTTAAAACTGCACAGGTATTTATGGCCACATGTGCAAAGATTTACTAATGGATAAGCCGCTAATGACACAAGCCGCACAGTGATTAGAGGTGAACTGCAGTACGCAATGGGTTATTCATTTCGAGTGTGTGGCTTGAATATTCCAAACCATCCATCTTTGTCCTGTCTTGCGATTGTTTCCATACCTGCTTGGGAGAATGAAGTTGGTGATCTCATAAATATGTATTTGACCACAAGTAAATGTAAGGTCACATATGTATTAGGTTTTTTTTCAGGAATGATCATTCTGAGTATTTTGTTCTGTATTCTCTATAGTTGTGAATAGCAAAGATTCATTGACCTTGGTAATGTCAGATATTACCGTGATAAAGGTTGATCCACCAAGCTCATAATCATAACGTTGACCATCTCGTCTCCAGAACGTACACGGCATGCTAAGTACAAACGACAAAAATGTGACGACCATTGCATCACACGAAGCTGCGTCACCTGCAATTGTATCGAAAGTACCTCTTTATTCCATTGCTTTTACAGATCTTGCTGCCTAGAAACAACAATTATTTGCTAAACACATAACATGTTTTGAGCTTTCTGTGAGTTCTGATAGAGCAGTTATACAGTACTGGACGGGCCCGTTCCGTCCTCACAAGGCCATCAGTCGCACAATGCCTTTTGGTTCAACCGCCCCTTGAAAATACCCCCTACTCAAAAAAAAAAAAAAATCGACGGCGAATAATGAATCACCGCAAGTCAGGTGATGACGCTGCAATGACCAGCAGCCGAGCTTCAGGTTGATAAAATGAATTATGCCTCCTCATTTGAGCGTTTTCATAGATTCGCACAAAAACAATAATAATTTGAAGAGTGCATAATCATCATCAATGCTTTTGAGCGAGGTCTACAAAAGCAGTCGAATGAAGAGGTATGATTCAGTTTACCAGCCACGAGCTCAAATGTTGGCCACTGCAATGTCGGGAAATTATCACCTGACTTGCGATGATTTGTTATTTGCCGTCGATTCCTTTCTAAGTAGGGGTCTAATCATGCGGGATTAGCTGTGGCTAAAGGCACTGTGCTATTGATGAGCCTGTAAGGGTGAAACGGGCTTGTCTAGTACAGTATAAATGCCCTGGTAGACCTCATAAAAAGCTCAAAACATGTTATGCGTCTGTCAAAACTATTATCAACTCAATCAGCTAATTCTTAGAGTTCATGATTAATATCAAACTCGATAAGCTTTCATATAATCAGAAACGAGATCTGATTATACTTTCACCTGTATCACCTGTCGTCTCGTTGATTGCCGAGTGACTCGAGCGGGTACCAGCAACACTTCCATTTTTCCTTAGCATGCAGTGAGTAGCTCAGTGGGTCCTTCTCGCTCTAGGGATTCGCTGCGCATCATATTTTTTTTATTTCATACCATTCGTGAAGAAATCGGATCAACGGGTCAGTGGTCTTCCTTTAGTGCGATTGATGTCCCGAGGAATCCAGTCGGTAACGGCTCTCGTCCATCGGTTGCCGTTGAAGCGCATCACGTGTCCGGCCCGCCTTATTTTCCAAATCTTGGCGTGTAGAACGGCGTCTGTGACCTTCAATCATTGACGTAAGTCGGAACTTCGGATCCTTTCTCTCACTTGCGAGATACGAGATACAGCTAGCATCGACTGCGCGTTCAATAACTCCAAGTGACTATTCATCCTGCCTACGTAGCGACCAAGTTTCTGCTGCATACGTTTGGGCAGGGATAATCGTCGAGTCGAAAAGGTGGGCACGGAGTCGGATGTTCCTTGTCCTCTTTGTCGCATCTTCGATGCTATTAAACGTCCCCCAAGCCGCTCTTTTCCTCCTGCCCAACTCTGGACCTAGGTCGTTAATCGTGTTGATTTTACGACTTACATTGACATTACTGGAGCATTCGGAGATTGTCGTTCCGTTGAGCGTGAACGGAGCGTTCAAAACCCATCCGTTCCTCATGAACATCGTTTTCGTTAGATTTAGTTGAAGACCTATCTTTCCACAGACGTTATCAAAATCGGTCAACATTCGTTCCACTTGGCTGATGTTTGGGGTTATGAGGACGACATCGTCAACAAAGCGAAGATGGTTTGATTGTCGACCGTCAATTTTCACTCCCATATCGTCCCATTCTAATGTTCGCGTGACGTTTCGTAGGGTGGCAGTGTTTAGTTTTGGCGAAATTGTATAGCCTTGTCGAACTCCTCTTCTTACGTAAGTGGTGATATTGTTGTAAAATGGAGAAATTTTGGTCGTGAAATCTTTATACAGTTCGCGAAGGATCATTGTCTAGTCTTGTGATCGTGTGGATGTGGTCTGTAGTACTAAATTCTTTTCGGAACCCTGCTTGTTCGCTTGGCTGTCCTTCATCCAGTGTTCTGTCAATCCTGTCCAGAACGACACAAGTGTAGAGTTCATAGATAACGGACAACAGGCGGCTTGGCCGATAGTTGCCTATGTCATGAAAGTCTCTCTTCTTAAACAACAATACGGTCTTGCTGGTTTTCGATTGAATGGGAACATTGCACTCTGACAGGTAAGGAATGAAGAACCGAGCCAGGGTGTTGATGAGAACTGGCGGTAGGCTCTTAAGGTGTTCTGGTTTAATTCTGTCTGGACAGGATGTTGTACTGTTCTTCACCAACGGTGTAGCATGTCGGATTTCAGAAGGGAGAACCGGTGGAACGACATATTCATTCTCTTTCAAATTATATGACGGTAAGAGTACATGGCTAGGGAAGGATTTGAGTAGTACCGGTGGATGAATTTCTCCATTGCCCTTCTGAAAGCTGTAAGCTCACAGTCAGGCCATCGGAGTGCAATCGTCTTGGTCTTATATTTGGCGAAGCCTCGCTGGGCTCTGCGAATGCTCTTCCAAGCTTCTTCAGCTTCTGCCACAACGGCTGCTCGTCTCTCCTTGAGGTCTTCTTCTATGGCTTCTCTGCATCGCTTCACAAGATCGGACGTATGGTTTCGGTTGTCTGTAGCTCGTGCGATTCCACGTTGACGTATCAGCTTGAGTGTCTGCGGAGACAGGCGTCTCTATTCGTGGCTTTAGAACTCTCGGCTTTCACAGCGCTAAGGTGAAGATATTCAATGAGCCAATCGTATTCTTCGTCGATGTTGTCGACAACGGCATCTTCCCAGGAGCCGGCTAATGGTCTGAATTCATTTCAGTTTATGACAGTTGTGAGGCTTCATTGCTTAAATTTAGCAGCTTTCACTCCTTTCCGCGAAGGACGGAACGTGCGGGAAGGATGTGATGGTCTTATTTCATATAGAACTTAGGAACAACAGCGACATCGGTCAGGCAAAACCTTCGATTTACTGTAATGTGGTCTATTTCGTTATGGTACTCTTCATTGGAAGACGCCCACCTGCTTTAATGACAGTGAGGTTTTTGGATTTGTGAGTTACCATGGATTGTTTGGGCCGTCATAAGAAACTGAGATAGCCTCTAACCCTGTTCATTCCATTTTAGTCCGTGGGTTCTAACGACGTTTGTCAGATGGTCTTCTAGGTCCTAGTTTCGTGTTAAAATGTCCGACAATGACCTTGAAGAATGTATGATCTCTCTAAAGAAATTTTTCGAGGTCCACATAGAGCGTTTCGACTTCGCCTTCATCATCGTTTGATGTGATACGTAAGCAACGAAGATGGTCAAAGTCGGCATTGAGCCGTATCGTTTCAAACGTAATCGCCCAACACGGGTTGTTGTTAGTTGTTTGAATGAATCAATGTGCACGGTCAAATTCGATTTGGCGAGGACGCCAACGCCGCCGACACCTCTGCTTTCGCATGCTCCAAGAAACAGTTCTTCTCCGATGTCATAAACAGCGTGAAAAAGATGGCGTTTCCTCAACTCAGCCGCAATGACGTCGTACCTTGTCCTTCTTGTTTAAGTCAAAAGATCTTCTACGGCGGATTCGTGAACAAGGGTTCTTGATTGCAGGTACGGATCGTCATTTTAGTCCGTTGCGATCTTGGCAGTCTAGTTTGGCCCTGTGATTTTAGAGGCCTCTCCGTACTCGTCCTACATGGCGGTGCCGCAGGAACTCTTTCGGAGTCAGGGGAATGAGGCCCATATTTGTTGCTGTTTTTGGCATTTCGATACCCAGCGTATAGCTTGCCAGGCTCTAAACGTGGGGGCTGGGTACTCACGCGTAGCTTGCCAGTCTCTCTCGGAGGAGCGGGAGGAGCTTATTTGTTGGAGGCGACTCCTAACCGCCTCTATGTACTTCCCAGCCGCCCGCTCGATTGCAGGCTCTTGGCCGACTTGACTCGTACAAATAGAGTTTTATCAAGTCGGCGCTGCAGAAGGAGGGAGCTCATCCCCTGAATCCACATGCGTCTCTGGGAAGAGCATGGTCGCTTTTAGTTCGCGTTTATTCCCCTATCCACCTTCTGGGAACGCGCCACGTGCTCTCGCGACTAACCAGGCGGGATCCCTCAAAGAGGGGGATCCGTGAGTTTATACTTTACTAGAGAGAAATGTTGAAATAAACGAGAATTAAGCTAAGCATACTAAGTGTTGTCATCATTTGACCTCTCAAAGATGATAACTATGTCGCTTATCTCTACCATGTAAAATTATTATTTGATAATATACATTGGGAGAACATCGTCACTGATTAGATCACAGCTTTCAATCTTACAATGGTACTGTAGTGCAATCACTAGTTAACACTACGATTTCATCTCTTCAATTCGTAAGTCAAGCGACAAACTCCGTAGCTAACAATATCTTTGTGATAGTGAACTACCGACGAGTGAAATAAGACCATAATACCTCATTTCTAAGCTTTTCGCTTCGTTGACTGGTCTGATCGACTAATTCCGCTTTAAGTGCTCCTCGTAAACCATTTTTTTCAACCTCGTAAACGGCACCAAATCCACCAGATCCAATTTTTCGAATAACCTAGGCGAAAAAGTGATTGGAAGTTTCAAGGATGTCACTCAATCGCAGTGCATAGCGATCGTAATCTCTTTACGCTATACACGCATTGAATGTCGCTTGCCTCCGAGAAAGTCACGAATGTCGCCACTGATCGCCGGTGGTGGCATTGTGACAGTATTTCATGCCCCACAGCTATGATCATTCATTATAACTGTGTGATGAGAGAACCACATGAATGCATGTGTAGCTAGAGGCATTCAGTCGAATGAGAACCCTTAGTTTTGCAGCGTTTCCAATTACACGCTACTCTTTCACAACTTGGGTGAAAGAAACTTTTTATGACGGCACATCGTCCGAAATCATCTGGAAAATCCTCTTCACACTATTAGCTACCTTTGACGAATATACTACTCTTTTTTGGTCTCATGCCTAGAAGGTCAGTAGAGCCCTTACTGAGGCTTTTATTGGAAATTTTGTTCAAATATTACACTGCAACTGATTGAGTTACGGCAGCTGTTAACCATGAGATTCCCCTATAATGATTGAATGATCGTACAAAATCTTCTGTAAAAAACTACCTTCCAGCCACAAATTACAGCGTTGCGTGTTATTTCAGGCTTGGCAACTGACGATGACGTTGACATAACTGCTAAATAAAGAAAAATACTGACAACAAAAGAAACTCAGGAGAAGTCGAAGCATTGCTGGAGATAAGAGTAAATATGGAGGAGAAAGAGAATGGACTAGAGAACGTTCGAAACTTACCGCCTGCTAACTCCTATGAAGACTTAAAATGAGCGTTACTGCTTGGTAAAGTCAAAGTAGAATGAAAACTCTCTCAGATATTATTATCATTATCAATCAGGATAATCGTGATTGTTATAACGATTCATTCGAAAAAATCACAGGATTTTCTTGCTTAGATGAAGAAGGCGATATATGATGGCTGCATATTAATTTCAGTCTCGTTGCTATAAGGGTATTCTCCGCTGTAGCATTCAAGGTATCAATCTTTGAGAAGACTTCAACATCAATTCTAAATCAATAACAATACGTTTCTAGCCACGTTGAGCTGGATAGCGAGCTCAACAGTGCCTCTGCAGGGCTTTGGCCTGATTTTGTATGCTGCTTTTTATTAATATGGTAAATGAGTGATAGAGCTTTCGGTGTTGATCAATTCCTGAGGGGTGCGTCATGCGTTTGTCTTCAATTTTTGACTTAATTTGAGGTGATTGAATGCATATTTGGCCTGCACAATGACTCAGGGTCGTCTCGCGCTCTACCGAGTCAGTGCTGTCTATTCTCCCACACAAGTCCGATACCAGTCCAGTGCCAGTTTATCGACTACGGAGGGATGAATGGTTTGGTGAGCCATGAGCACGAACTATTGATGTGATAGACCCCATTTAACGCGCAGAGCGTATATGGTTCTCCACCTCTGCAGGATTCATCTTTGAGAAGGTGTGTACTTACAAGTATGAGCATAACGTTGTACTTTTCTTCAATTCAAAACTTGCGCGAGATTGCTACTTCGTTCTCAAAATTCAATGGTTAAAGTTTTGGCGATGCCCCTTCCCCGAAGCCTAGACGTACCTATCATACCATATCTGATCACTTGGTTTAAAATTCCACGTACGCATTAAGATTACAATGAAAAGCAATTTAGCAGGTTGATTATTTTAAAAAACTCCACCTTAATTATACTTTTATTGGAGAGGTTCACGATCTTATGTTACACACTTTGGAGAATGAACCATACTGCTACTAGAAGATGAATCTGAGTTAAGGTACCAAATCATTTGTTTTGTTCAAACACTCGACCCTTCTATTTATTTTTGGACTTTTGCAATTTAGTCAACAAACTTTGAGGGCTTTTCGCGCTAGCGTTTTTGATTTTTGCCCCAGGATTGTTACCACGACATCAAAGTCCGCAACGTTGTGTTTTTCTACTCTGTGCGCCCATAAAGGCTTGTTTTTTCGTTGTCTTTCTCGTCTAGGTGTCCTTTCAGGCGTATACAAAATGGTCTTTTCGCCAGTTTCCCAGTGCATGCGATGCTAGGTCGCCGATAAATGGAACGTAAAAACCCTTTTGGGACCAAGCTTTCTTTGGTGGACAAAGCTTTTTCTCTAAACTTTTAGAGCTTATATTTTGGCGGGTGCAGTCCTCAGATGGCTTTTGAAAAATTTCAGTGCAGTGTAACAGCGAGAGCAAAGTTTTGTTTGAAATTCGGTTTCTTTGTTCCCTTAACTATGGTCTACGGATAGCTTTGCATTCAAAGTTTAGCAACCGTTTGATACATAAGTCATAGCAACTCTAGAACTAATTTCTTATTGTATAGAGTTTTCACAATGTGTTTGCAAAAAAAGAAATACATTTCGATTGTAGAGTTTCTTCGCAAATAAGACGTACATATGCATCAAAACTATATGAGCATGTAGAGGTGATTGTGTTGAATTAGATTATAGAGAAAATTTTGAGCATTTTCTTGTGATAGCATAAGTGCCTTATAAATAAATAACGAAAATCGTGCCCACACTGATGGCGCTACGCGCAGAAATTTTGTTTGTCACCCCGAAAGGCCCGTTTCTCTCATTTAGAAAATTATTAACCATCTAGGAAAAACTTTTTTTATTTGGCATGGTTGGCGTAACAACGAAAGGCACAGATACGGGACGAAACTGTTCAAAACTGTGCATTTTAGGAGGATACACGTACAACACGTTTCCATACGAGAGTACAGGCGCATTTCTCCTGCGAGTCGGACGAATCTCAGACGTGTTTGAGCTTGCCGAGGGCCCGTTGCAGAGAAAAACGTACTTGATCGGGACGTGCAGAATGAACAGGCGAGGATTTCCTATTGAATTCTTGGAACACCAACTGGAGGAGGAGGCATGCAATAGCTCTACAGAACAAGAAAGAAGTAATGGTGTTCAGGTGGAACGCCAAGAGAGATGTTGTGATAATTCACATAGCGCAAGGTCACACCATTGACCAGACGAAGAGGAGATTTGACATCGTGCATAGTTACAAGAAGCACAAGTTGCGTGTGGGTTTCACAGACCGAATTGCTGCTTATCTTGCTCATGCGCCAGAAAGGCGTGTAAATGGGAGTGTTTCGTTGCGATATTGCTTCACAATAACTAATTTCACAGTTGGGTACATCTACCTTTCTTCCACCTGATCACGCATATGTGCCTCATGAAGGCGTGGGTAATCTACAGAAACTAAGTGGAAATAATTCGTCCATCGGTTTCAAGGTGGAAGCTTATCTCAGATACTTAGAGGACCATATCGCTCAACAGCCTACACCCAGCTTATTCTGGGAACCACTTTACCACGTCGTGGGAAAATGTGTTGGATGTTATAGAAAATGGGTAATACGTGTAGGTACTGGTCTTTATTTAGCTTTTTCAATGCTGCTCATCGAATATATGTTCTTAGGCGTTTATAGCGTTCGACACGTTATGTAACTTAGGTCGAAAAAACCCTACTGTATAATATTAAAGTCAATAATGAAGTGAGAACTGATCATTTCAAGGGTTTGATATTTGTTGTTTTAGAACGCATGAATCGTTGAGTGTAACAAGCAAAACTTTAGGCAACGCGTGCAAATGTCGACCGTTAATGACATTTATGGTGAACTGCTAATGATCGATGCTTATTATATAATTTATTGTTTGCTGGATTAATATTTGAAAAAAGAATTAGCTAGTGAAACTTTGAAGAATTTGGGTCAGGAATATGCAAGTTCTCCAAAAAGTGCTCCACAAATTGATGATTATGGACTTAATTGAAGACTTATTCCGACTGCGTACCAAAACTCACACCACACAGGATTCTTGAAATGGTCATACATTGAAGAAAATACGTTTTTTGAATTAAACCTTTGAATATTGTCAAAAAACAAATGTAGGAAATGGAGATGCGTTGTTTTTTCACTGATGTGGTCTTCGCATTGAAAAGTAGGAATTCTTGGGACACGTGGGCGTTTTATATACTAAAGAAGACTTTTATAGAAGGCCTTTAGTAAATTATCATTTTTTTTTTCTGACCATAAATTGTCTCCAGCATACGAATTTCACTATACAATTACCAGTACACCCACTGTAAAGTTCGATCGACGGGTTGCTCACTTAAAGCGTGAAACGCAATCTTTATTCCTTTGCTACAGCGCACTAAGAATTAAGTTCGAGAACAACAGATTAGTTTTCAAAATCTACACTTTCTGAATTATCGTAAGATTTCTAAAACTCTATTGTAACGCCAGGCATGAACGATAGCGAGGCACGCAAAGCACTTTAAATTCGGAAAGCAATTTTTGTCACTGTTTTTGAAATGGTTTATGAACATACATACGCCATTCAATTTGAAAACCAAGTTTATATTTTAGATTTCCATTTTTCAAGTTACCAATTAGTTACTAAAACTTCGGTGACAAGCCTTGTTCGGTGAAAAGACCATGCAAGCACGAGTGGGAATCACGCTGTGCACTCCGAGGAAAAAAACTCAATATTCTAATAGTTCGCACAGCTTACCGGAAAAGCGATTCAAAATTCAAGCACAACATCAAAACCCCCAATTTTCTCAGCTGTCGAATAACTTCTTGAAGTCTAATGAAAATCCATGTTCGAGGATGAAACCACGAAAATGTACGTGTACAATGAGTGGTGCATGTGATCGTGAAAGGATCAGTTGAGGAATTGGACAAAGTTATTGCACTCCGGCGCGTTGAAGGAACAAATATAGCATCCAGATAGACAACGGAAGAAGTTATCCGCGCTTATCAATTTGACTCTTCAATAGCCATCTCTTCGTACAATTATATAGAGTAGAGGAAGATGGATTCGCTGCTCCAGCAGTCTTTCCTTTCAAAATCCTACACTTATTTTGCCCGTGAAAAATCGAATACGCCATATTCAGAAGGGATAAGGCCTGAACATTTGAAGAACCTTGCACCAAATCTCATCAACACTTTGGTTCGACTCTTCGTGTTACCAATCAGCAAACACGATTTCTTCAATGGAAAGGCCGTCGCAACAAGTTGTTATAAAGGTTATACATGCAGTGAGTTACCTATAACAAAGGTTGTTATAGTAAATTGTATAGCGCACACCTTGATGATAAGCATCTGGAGCTTTATCTTTTATTCCTTGCATTCTTGAATCATTTATTATGAGAATTTGAAAGGACCTTAGCACAGAAAAAGAAATAGCTGCAACACCTATCTAACAGAGGTGCTTCAGTGATCACGGTAACAAATCAACCTTGAGATCAAACCGAATTGTTACTAGAGAACGAGCAGTGCGTTTCCGACGTAGACGTTCTGGCGAGAATGAACTTACTGTGACAATCTGCCCTTTTTTCGATAAGTGCTCTTGTAAAATCCTCAATATCCCTTTTTAAAATCTTTTAACACTGCACAGTTTTCAAAAAAATGCATCAAAGAAGAGGAATCACCGATTTTGTTTTCACGCTATTTACAAGATTCTGAAAACACTACGTTTATTGGAGAGAAAGCATTGGGCAACAACGACAGTTCTACGCTCATACTTTCAAATACCCACTTTCTCAAAGATTAATCCTGCAGAGTGCAGAGGTGAAAAACCATATACGCTCTGCACATAATTGTGGTCTATTATATTAATGGTTCGTGCTTATGGCTCACCAAACCATTCATCCCTCTGAAGTCGGTAAATTGGTGCCGGACTGGTCTCGGACTTGTGTAGAAGAATAGACAGCACTGACTCTGTACAGTGAGAGACGATCGTGAGTCATTATGCAGGCCAAATATGCATTCATTCACCTCAAATCAAGTTAGAAATTGAAGACAAATGCATGATGCACCCATCAAGAATTGATCAATACCGAGAGCTCTATCACTCATTATTATATTAACAAAAAGAAGCATACAAAACTAGGCCAAAAGCCCTGCAGAGGCACTGTCGAGATAGCTATCCAGCTCAACGTAGTTTAAAAACATATTGCTATTGATTATAGAATCGATGTTGAAGTTGTCTCAAAGATTATGCCTTGAATGCTACAGCAGAGAATATTCTTATAGCAACGAGACTGAAATTAATATGCAGCCACCATATATCGCCTTCTTCAGCTATAATAAGAAAATCCTGTGATTTCTTCGAATGAATAGTCATAACGATCATGATTGTCCTGATTGATAAAGTTAAGAATGTCTGAGAGAGTTTTCATTCGACTTTGACTTACCAAGCAGTAACGTTTCATTTTAAGTCTTCATAGGAGTTAGCAGGCGGTAAGTTTCCAATGTTCTCTAGACCAGTTCTTCTTCTTCTCCATATTTGCTCTTGTTTCTCACCGATGTTCAACTCTCCTAACTTCTCCTGAGTTTGTTTTCTTATCAGTATCTTTCTTTATTCAGCGATCATGTCAACGTCATCATCAGTTGCCAAGCCTGAAATTACACGCAACGCTATAATTTGTGATTGGAAGGTAGTTTTTTACTGAAGATTTCTTACGATCATTCAATCATTATAGGGAATCTCATGGTTAACAGCTGCCATAACTCAATCAGTTGCAGTGTAATATTCGAACAAAATTTGCAATAAAAGCTTCAGTAAGGGCTCTACTGATGTTGTAGGCCTGAGACCTAAAAAAGAGTAGTATATTCGTCAAGTGTAGCTCATAGTGTGAAGAGGATTTTCCAGATGATTTCGGACGATGTGCCGTCACAAAAAGTTACTTTCACTCAAGATGTGAAAGAGTAGCGTGTAGTTGGAGACGCTGCAATACTAGGGGTTCTCATTCGACTGAATGCCTCTAGCTACACATGCATTCATGTGGTTCTCTCATCACACAGTTATAATGTATGATCATAGCTGTGGGGCATGAAATGCTGTCACAATGCCACCACCGGCGATCAGTGGCGACATTCGTGACTTTCTCGGAGGCAAGCAACATTCATTGCGTGTACACCGTAGAGAGATTACGATCGCTATGCACTGCGACTGAGTGAGATCCTTGAAACTTCCAATCACTTTTCCGCCTAGATTATTCGAAAAATTGGATTCTGGTGGATTTGGTGCCGTTTACGAGGTTGAAAAGGAAATGGTTTACGAGGAGCACTTAAAGCTGAATATGTCGATCAGACCTGTGAGCGAAGCGAAACACTTAGAAATGAGGTATTACGGTCTTATTTCACACTGTCGGTAGTTAGCTATCACAAAAATATTGTTAGCTATGCTAGCTTATCGCTTGACTTACATATTAAAGAGATGAAACTGTATTGTTAACTGGTGATTGCACTACAATAACCATTGTAAGATTGGGAGCAGTGATCTGATCAATGACGATGTTCTCTCATTGTATATTATTGTAGAAATTTAAAAGAATTATAATAGAATTAGAATTAGAATCTATTAGTTATTAGTTCTATTAGTTTACTAGTTATTTATTGTATTATTAATTTATTAGAATTAGAATTCATTTAATTTATTAGAATTTTATTTAAATTTGAGAATAATAAAGAAAGGATTTATTGAAATTTGAGAATAATAATGAAAGGATTTGATGAAATTTGAGAATAATAATGAAAGTATTTATTGAAATTTGGGAATAATAATGAAAGGATTTATTGAAATTTGAGAATAGTAATGAAAAAAATTCATTGAAATTTGAGAATAATAATGAAAGGATTCATTGAAATTTGAGAATAATAATGAAAGGATTTATTGAAATTTGAGAATAATAATGAAAGGATTTATTGAAATTTGAGAATAATAATGAAAGGATTTATTGAAATTTGAGAATAATAATGAAAGGATTTATTGAAATTTGAGAATAATAATGGAAAGAAATTATTGAAATTTGAGCGTGGTCTTGATAAAGCACTCGAAGGACATGTATATTATTGGTCAACAATTTTACATAGTAGGAGTAAACAACATTGTTACCATCCTTGAGTCGTCAGATGATGCCAAAACATAGTATGACTAGCTTAATTCTCGTATTTGGGCATTTCTGTTTAGTGTTTCCATTAGATCTTGTTTCCAGTTATATTAGAGCTTATCGAGTTTGATACTAATCAAAAGCTCTGAGAATCAGCTGATTGATATCGATAGCATT
The DNA here is from genome assembly GCA_019055375.1 of Parelaphostrongylus tenuis. NCBI lineage: Eukaryota > Metazoa > Nematoda > Chromadorea > Rhabditida > Metastrongylidae > Parelaphostrongylus > Parelaphostrongylus tenuis. The sequence goes on from JAHQIW010002093.1 coordinate 358,642, forward strand.
ACGGTATTTCGACAAACACATAACATGTTTCAAGCTTTTATGAGGTCTAGTATGGCATTGATACAGTGTTAGACAGGAGCGTTTTGCCCTTAGAGGCTCATCAGTAGCACAGCGCCTTTCGCTCCAGCCGATCTCTCAGTAAAGTACGCCTACCTGTAGAGGAATCGACTCCGAATAACAGATCGTCGCAAGTCAGGTGATAAATCCTCGACATTGCTGCGACCAACAGCCGAGCCCTCGGCTAATCAAATGAATCATACTTCTTTATTCAACTGCTTTTCTAAACCTAGCTCAAAAGCAATTGAGGCCTATGAAAACAGTTGAATGAAGAGGTATAATTCATTTCATCAATCACGAGCTCGACTCCTGGTCATTGCAACGTCATCACCTGACTTGCGGTGATTTATTATTCGCCGTCGATTTCTTTTTAAGTAGGGGTGCATTTTCAAGGGATCGGTTTGTACCAAAAGGCACAGTGCTACTGATGAGCTTGTAAGGACGGAACGAGCCCGTCTAGTACTGTACAATTGCTCTATCAGAACTTACTAAAAGCTCAAAACATGTTATGTGATTAGCAAATCATTATTTTTTCTGAGCAGCGAAATCTGTAATAGCAGTAGAATGAAGAGGTAGTTTTGACAAAACTGCAGGTAACGCAGCTTCGTGTGATGCAATGGTCGTCACATTTTTGTCGTTTGTACTTAGCATGCCGTGTACGTTATGGAGACGAGATAGTCAACGTTATGATTATGAGCTTGGTGGATCAACCTTCATCACGGTAATATCTGACTTTACCAGTCAACTCAATCAATCTTTGCTATTCATAACTACAGAGAATGCAGAACAAAATGCTCAGAGATGATCATTTCTGAGAAATGCCCACTACATACCTGACCATACACTGACTTGCGGTCAAATACATATGTATAAAATCACTAACTTCATTCTCCCTAACAGGTACAGCAGCAATCTTAACGCAGGAGAGAGATGGATGGCCTGGAGAATTCGAGGCACGGGCTTAAAGCAATGAATAACCCATTGCGTATAGCAGGGCACCTCTAACCACTGTGCAGCTTGCGACCATCAGCTGCTTATCCATTAGTAAATTTTTTCACATGTGGCCGTAATCACTCATGTAGTGAAACATGAAAAATTTTACATGAGCGCACATTTCGCTATAAAACACCTGTTTTCTAACTGAACGAAAACCTACTGGTGTCACAGAGGAGCTCTCACTTCTATTGAGGCGGAGAGGAAAGGCCAACGTTCAATTGAAGTCTTTGGTTTTTCGCGCTTACGTTTGTCATGGGAATGATAACTATCGTACATCTTGAATGAGATTCAAAATTTTTGTAGTTAATCTCATCCATCTTTTCTCCTCTATATTCATTGTTTTAGACTTGAAAATTTTCACATGGTTGCACCTTTCACGGATTATCAATGAAAGTAACACGCAGGCGACTGTTTTAAGGCTTCGCCGTACGACGCCCGAGTGTCGATTCACCCGCTCAACTGCCGTAAGACTATCAAGGCAGTGCTTAGAGGTGCGACAAATATAATAATTCTAAGGGAACAGATGAGAAAAAAGCAGCAAGTTTAACATTATCGTTACTTCCATTTTGAATGAGTAATTTTTTAACATCAATCTACGACGTACATCGTTATTAATGAAAGTAACACGCAGGCGATTGAAGATTTGCATCGAAACGTCATCCTACATCGCGATATTAAAGCGAGCAATTTTGCTTGGTCGACGGACCGGATAGTGCATCTCTTAGATCTGGAATTCTGCAGACGATTTGTAAGTTTCCTATCATCACCACAAACGAAGTTTTTCCATCCTTATCTTATATAACTCGTTAGATTACTTTTATTCTAAAGATCCCAATAGTCTCAGTAATTGAACGCAAACCCTTTGAGAGTTGCTTCAACTCCTGCTTGAGAAGTTTCTTTTCTTCATGATTGCCGCGAAATACTGGTCAAGTCCGATCTTTCAGCGGCCTAAAAAATAGCCGGGATAAGAGGCTATCACGTGATTAGCAGAAATCTTGAGGAGGGCTTAGGGCCAGGACTGTGCTTCTCTATAACCGGCACCATTAATCCACTCGGCCCCCCACCGCCCATTTTATCGTAATAGTAATATAATCAGAAGACCAGTCTTTGTTTTCTCACATCAGATGTATTACTGTAGCGGCTGAAAGATTTTATTTGTTTACAGTTAGCTTTCACCGACCAGGGAAATATCAAACACCGTTCACCAAGGAGAAAAATCGCATTTCTCGGTACTAGCAAGTACTGTTCGTTTGAATATGCACAAGAGACTGGATCAAGGCAGAAGAGACGATTTATGGGCTTGGCTTTACATGACTGTCGAATTCATAGCGGTAAACACGCATGTTCCACATCCACATCTCCATCAAAGTTATTGTTGTTCTATACAATTTTAGGGTAAACTAATCTGGCGGAACGATGCGGACAAAGTGATTAAAGAAAAAAAGAGAAGATCGGTTCAAGGTTGTTGCTGAAGTGTCCACGGGAGATGTTGACAATCTATGACCATACACGTTTCCTTGAATATGATTCGAAACCAAACTATGGCCTTTTACGAAAACAACTAGAACGGGTAAGACTATAGAAAGCCAGAAGAATGAGTTGTGATTCGGTACAGTGACAACTATCCATTGCCTGATATTGTTAATAAGCAAGAAGGCAGCGCATTAGTGAGAGAACTTCCGAAAATCACGTGAAATTTGTTTAGGAGAATCATGGAACATAAATGAAAAATGCTTGGGCACCGTCACTGTTCAGATAGTTTCCATTGTCTGCTTTTATTTCAAAACGTTGGTAACAACGCATTTTCTTCTTTTATTGCTTGAGTTTTGAATCATATTTCGATAGCATAAATCTCGGAAAGTCAATGATGTACACACATTTTTTTCGTAAGGAGTTGAACTGAATCTCTAAACCTACGGAGTGCAGTCGTTACGACTCACGCATAATAGAAGCACTGGATTAGAAAACGTTGCTTATCATCTCGAACTGAAAGCAACAGATTGTGGAATTAACATTTGATTGTGCCATCATATTACCAAGGTTATAACAACAAAATCTATCTCACAATCAAAATCTGTTGGTATCGGGAGAATCAGATCATTTAGAATATAGATCGTGCTCTATTTGTATTTCTCACGCGTTTCTTCGTTATGTCACGGGCGTAATACTCTAAAAGTGGTAACGTATGCTATGGTATAGCACTAAAAGTAGTTTTTCCAGTGCTTTATTGTAAATAGAAATTATTTGCGAGTTTTAAACTGCCAATAAACATAGAGCAGAACGTTCATTCCTTCACTATAATGTGCCGGAATCATGAATGAGTTGATTATTTCAATTCTCAACTACACCTCAAAGTATACTAAGCAGAGTGTTTCACTCATGGTTCACTGCTCATGGCTACCTTTCTCACTGAAAACACATGTAGAAGTACGTACCGCTTCGTGTCTAAACGTAAGCATAATTCGTTGGGTTCTAGTGTTCAATAGAAGAGATTTGAAATTTTCCTAGTGTCTGCTCAAATTTCTTGGTCACTGATTAGCTAAATGGAGACAAAAGCTTGAAAAATGATGTCTTTGGTGCCGATTAGTTTGCAGGAGATCCATCAAGTATTTCACCTAATTTTAGTGACCGTAGAGATAACTGAATAGCTTCAGGACTACATAGCGATATGCTGAAACCTAGTCATATACGAATCCCGTACTTTTATCCTCGCAGACAAGGCTGCCACCAATTTTGACAGAAGAGGTGTGTAAGGGTTGAATATCCGAGCTTAGGACGAAACGAACCGAGGATAATCTGTCTATGCCTCCAGACCGCGTTCAACCACTCTCCCTCACGAGCTCTATCAGTGGTGTTGTAGGTGATGACAGAAGTGCTTCGTTACAACTAGTGGAACTCAGAAATACTAAATTGCTATAAATTTGAAAGTTCATCATGATATGTTGACATACTATACTGATCAACTCTCCACATCCTTTTTTCATTACAGTGGCAAATCTAAAATAACCTACAGTGGTTTTGTCTCATAATTTGGGAATGTACGTGTAATCGATTGTATTTTAAGCTTTATCGATGTGAATATTGCTTTACTGTCCCTACACATTATACCTTTCCTTCGAGTGCTTTATTAAGACTACGCTCAAATTTCAATAGATCCTTTCATTATTATTTGAGCCAACATGTCATGTGGTCTGGTAAGGGCTCTTGTACAGCCCGAGACACGTGTTTCGTCCTTACAGACTCATCAGCCGGGCAGTTGTCCTTACACAGTTATGGAATTAGTTAAAGATCTACACAGGAGCGGAATTGAGTTTAATGAGAAAAATAATATAATGAGAAAAATAATATAGAGTCTTATATTAGGCTTAGAAAAGGGTTATGACGTGTTGCTTCTGCGGTGAGTGTTATGGTACGGATTCAATGAAGATTTAGATTTGTGCTCGTCTTGAATACACAGAGAATCAGCCATATGACTGGGAACAAGGCGGCTACTATCACCACTATTACGTCATGAAATCAGAAACGGAATAGGAATTAGCTGCTAATGTGAAAGTCGTGTAGTCTAAAAGTTCTAATGTTAATTTCATTCATGCTATAAGTATTTCAATTCGTTTTCAGCGAAGCACATCTGAAGAGTGCCAGTACTTGCGATGAATCTTCAAAGACAATGTTGTTGTCCTCAATGTATCACTCTCATTTTAGCCAGCGCACCAACATTAGCACTCATATCTAAATACAACCATTTGATTTATAAAACGTCGTTGAATACTACTCATAACTTGTTCACTTATCATGATGAGAAGGCGATTATAATGAATTGTCTACAGGTGCGCTGCAATAAAAAACTTTTTGTTGTTTCAACTCTGCTTCATGGCTAACTAAGAGTCATTCTCTCGAAGTATGCAGATTGATACCCGAATTTTCTGAAAGTGTTGAAAACGCTAACCTGATACATTAGATTGCCCCACTATTACTTGCGCACTAATGTTTCGCTCAATTTTTTCTTTCTTTATCAATGAACCAAGGACTGCGGTATTTTGAAGAATATTCCAGTACAATAGCTTGGGTAGACACTCGGAAACGGTCTTAGCACCGTCGCTTACAAGTCAATTAAAATGGACCATAGAAATTGTTTCGATGTGCACTTTATGCAGTAAGTGACCACCTCACAATGAAAGGTCCACTTGCCAAAGTCCCAGTGCAATGACTTACAGAGACTGGGATGGAACCACGGTACAGCAATCACTATCTAGCTCTGATATTGCTCCATTGCCTTATGAACTCATCTGCGCTCCTTAGTGAAATTCTGCTAGAGAAAAACATTGAGGACTAAAATCAGCACAAAACAAACTTTACCGACTTTTTGAACGCCACTCATTCTTTCTGAAAAGAAGCTATCCAGTCTTTGCCTAGCAATTGGTTGCATACGTTGATCATGATCGTGATTGTGCTTGCTGATTAACTGGTTTCTTTGAATGAATTGCTAAGTCAATAAGTGTGGAAATGCGAAGAGTGTAATGAGAGAGCCCCAGTATCTAGGTAAATCTTCGCAATCATTGTATTTGTTCAGAGTATCCAGTGATTTTTCCGGTGCCAGGAGTAGTATCGAATTCCCTGCTTCATAGTTCAGAGATTAATCAACTTCTAAAATTTTATCTTCTCGTCGTGATAATTGATGAACTTGGACATGCTTCTCAATGAGAGAAGGCTTCAAACAAAATAACGCAGATTGATGTAGCGAGTTGTTATCAATCTGTTTCCGAGCACTCGCTTGTTTATTCTCTTTCTTGAACAAATTTTACAGAACGCCAATCAAAATTCCTTGCAATGAACTATTTTTAAAACCTTGCTCAAGATTCACTATAGTCTGAGAAAATGGTTCAAGCCTTTCCAAGTTTGGTACATTAGCGGCTTACGTACGTTCCAACAGTCTCGTCCGTCTCGTCACAGCCCTCGTTCCCTATGGCTCATTCCTACTGGTAGAAGTGATTGTTGCAAATGAATCAGTCAGGGCAACGTGATTTATCGCGTGATGTTGGGATTTTTCACTGATTTGTCGTCCTTACGCTGCTTTTACAAAGCATGTAAGCTCTCAGATGGTTGTTTTGAAACCCCGCTTAAAAATGCAATATACTCTGAGAAAGTGATGCGAACCTTGTAGAAGGTGTCCGTACGCAGCTGTGGCTCAGCCCTACTACTAGAAGTTATGGCTGCAAATGGATCGGTCAAGAGAGTGATTCAAGGCTTTCAGAGGACGTCGGTACGCAAAAGGCTTACGTAATCTTTGGTGGCCTCGTCCGCTTCATGGGAGCCAAATATCCTACGATATAGCAGCTATACCACTGAAATTTACTGTCCCGCTTTTTGGTCATGTTTCTCATCTCAGATTATCATCATATTAAAATATTCTGCATGTACATAATGAGCATAATCGGACGTTGAGTCATAGGAGCCGTTAGTGTCTTTAGCAGGTGGATGGCTGATTCCCGCTTTGCAGTTGGCTGCCAAATTGGTATATGTTAGTTAGTTACAAGGTTAGCACCCCGTGCAAGAATAAGTATATGTTTGTGTCCTAATCACTTTGTAGCCGCAATTCTTCCTGAATCTACAGTTTTGAAGCGTATCATGTTGACAACTTCTTGCTCGGTTCCCACTTATATCCCCATATCTATATTAATTCTTCAAATCAGGCCAGCGGTGAACTTTTTACTAGCTCTTTTTGTCGAAGAGCCATCTGTAAACCTCTTGCTGGTTATTTTTAAAGCACAAGAACTTCCTTTTCGTCTGTAGACGACTTTGAAGCGGTCTCTTCTTTCCAAGCCTTATCGTCGCAATGTTTTGACCGAATTGACACATTTGGTGAATTTTCTCCTAAGTCTGAGACTAGTGTAAAAGGATTGATAGAGTTAGTAGGGATAAGATAGTAGACAAATAATTGAATATGAGGTAAGTATCTGATGATATTTCGTGAGCATCGAGCAATCTTCCTTCTTCAGGGAATGTCTCGAGTGCTCTCGTCAAATTATCGGTTGGAAGTCCGTTTTCTCATTCACGAGAGATCCTGTAATCTCAGTTACGAAGATCTGTGCTAAAACTGAATTCTATTAACTTCATTATATGGTGTTTCACATAAGTTATGATTGATGAACGACATTTGCCCCACACACCAACAACCATTTCACCAGAAGGAAGCTTGAGAAAGTGAAAAAGCATTCCAGATATAACGAACGGTCTATCTTGTTGTATCATTTTTGAACAATACTAGTTTATGTGTACTTAACCTACTCTTCATGAATTCGGATGAAATTCTTGGATCAATTTTTTTCTAGGCAATGACGATGATTTGGTAGCTTACTATTATGAAAACTCATGCTTATCTTTAATGAATTCAAGTATTCGAAAGTTGAGACAAAAGGGAATTTCTTTGGTGATATGTGTATACACTGTGGCAAATTCCATACTCGTGACCTACATCCGACCGTGTGGAGAATAGCCTGAAGACTAACTTCGACTTGACAACGTAGCTATTTTAGCAACACTGAGGATCAGTTCCATACATTTTCTAGTCCAATATGAACTATGTTATCATAACAACATTTGTTTTGAATAGTTTTAAGAGCAGTGGAAAACCAGTCATCTTTGTCAGACCGTTTTTAGAATTTTGATTAATATTACTACAGTCATGTTTAGCAAACGCCTTGAATTCATACGACCATGCAAGCGAATAGTTGAGTACTTCATGGGAGCAGACATGAACGGGCTCGAAATGGAAGTTTTTGATAAATTTGGTAACTTTTTAGTATATCATTTATAGGGTAATGGAACATTTAGAAAATGATAGTGAAAATTTGACATTTGGCCTACCTGCATTATTACCACATTTCACAAAGCCGAGGGGAATTGGAAGACTCTACGTCGGTTTTTGGGTAGATTTTTTGGAGCTTCCTGCTTCTCCAAAATTGCTCCATCGAACGGAATAAGTGATAGTTACTCGGCGCCAAGTCCGGGTTGTACGACGGATGCCCTGCAGATTCAATGAGCCTCAGAAGCGTTGACACCCTGATTTGCAGCGGAAGTGGAGAAGCAGAATTTCTTCCTTGGACAGTTCAATTCTGAGGTTATGTAGACAATTGATATATCGTTCGATGCACAACAGAACGAGCTTATCGCGCACGAAATACTTGAATGACAATCATTTCCTCATGCGCAAACGACAAAACTTTCTTGCAACCTATCAATGGTATTAGATTGACTTTTCCATTAATTCACTCCAAAACTAGTGCTGTCCACCACTGGCATAACCAATGGTATATCTCCAGTGTAGTCTTAGAAAATAAAGCCGTTTAGGTTTTCCTGAGAACAGTCCTCCTATCATTCAGTTCTCGGAAAAAAGACGAAAGAATGTTTTACAAAAAGGGAGAAGCAGGCCATTCTTGGGCGCATTGAAAAGACTGTACAGTTATATATTGTCGCTATAGTGCTTTTACTGACTCTCGACATGCTATCAATGAGGAAGTAATTAGATTCGCGGAGCTTCTGCATAAGGAAAGCAAAACAAATATCGTATACTTGTTCAGTGCCAAATTTTCAAGCGTAAACAGTGTTTTTTAGATTTGATGGAAAGGCACTGAAGAAAGGCTGACACTTCGCTGAAGGAGTATGTATTCGAGTTTTAAAAAAGAAAAGCTCAGAACTAATCTTTATTTGAAGCTTCCAGGTTGGATCTTTCCCGACGATTGTCCTTTTTGCGTCATGGGCTTTCATGTTGCATGTGGCTGACGTTTTGGCAAATACGCCTTCTTCGGAGCCTGAGCGCCTTATCATTTTACGTTACTTATATGACTATGTATAGTGGAAAAATGAAGTCTAGAGCATTATCAAGCGATAACTGATTCAGAGAAAACCGCTTACCTTGTGATCTAGTCATGGGACTACCTATGTTGTTTGCGCAGGGTGACGTATGAACCCGCCCCTATGTCACTAAGTCAAATTAACGACAGGTGCCAGCTGACTAGAAAATCAATCTGAGATAAGGTGCCATGTAGTTGGTTATATTAAGGTACTCTTCATTTTTGTTCAAATTCGGTCTTCTGGATTTTATCCAGAAAGCTTCAAGGGTTTTTCGCGCTGATGCTTTAAATTCGTACGCTTAGGATTTTAACTATTACCTCGAAGTCGTCATCGTTGTGCCTTTGTATCCTGTTTGTACCTAGGGGTTTACTTGAACTTTCTTTGCTTTCCCGTCTAGGTGTTCTTCTATGCGGATGTGAAGTGGTCTGCTTGTTTCGCTAAAGTATTCGTCACCACATGTCATACAGATAAGGTATATTGTACCTACGCTCATGCAGTCGCCGTCTCTACCGGTGGGACAAACAACGTAGTCCTCTGTATTACATAGACGGTCGTACAAGCCGTTTCGGACTAATTGACGACGCAGTGTTTTAGGGGGAACTTCTACGATTCCTACAGAATCTTCTAAACCACTGTTTTTTAGACACCTTCTATTGGCGGTATTTACTTCGTCTGTCATAAAAGATAGTATAAGAGGCACCTTATAGTTTAGGTGTGGCGCTTTGTTGTTCCCATTGTGAGGCTTTTCGGTCCCCGGCCTAACGTTAGCTAATATTTTGTCTTTGTACTCATTAGAAATGGCTATGTGTCGCGCCGAGTCTAGTGATTACCTTCTTTCATCGTCTCCCGTACAAGCACTTGAATCTGTTTGATTCATATTTCGAATGAGTGCTTTTTAGCACGTGAAGGATGAGAATAAAGCTAGTGCACCAAGATGTTTTTGCTATTATTCTTGCGATACTATTTTTGTATTGAAGCCACTTTCATTGAGTTGAACTTCAACGTTTAAGAAATAAAGCCAGCTCTCTGAAAGTTGTTGTTTTTCGCGTCAGCTTAATAAACTCTGACTGTCCATTTAAAATTTCGAAGCCTTTATCCATCTCCTCTTGCCGTAGAGCAGATGACAAAACAATGGTCTATAAATCGACAGTAGAGTATTGGACGCCGATGAAGAACTGGAGCTTCCACTTTTGACAAGAAAGCGATGGCTAAGCTGGGTGCTAGTCTTCTTCCCATTGCCAACCCTCCAATTTGTGCAAAGTATCTTCCCGACCACCTAAAAATCTAATGGCTCAAGCATAACTTGAGGAGTGTGATAAGCTGTTGGACAGACAAGCCAAACTTATCTATTCTTTCTATGTTTTCTATTAGTAATTCATGAGTGGCTCGTATTGCGACGTCATTTGAGACGTTTGCATAGAGCGATGTAACATCAAACGACTCCATTACATACGTATGTTTTGAACGCGCATTTTTAAGGTGTACTAGAAATACATTGGTGTTGGGGAGATGGATGGTATGAACTTCAATAACTGCGACAATATGAGGCCAAGAAACCATGTTATACTCTGCGTCGGCCTGCCTACACAGCTAATGATTGGTCTAACTTTGAATAGAGGGATCGGTAAAGCCAAGATCATTTGTAGAAAGTTATGTGTATCAATGAGTGCGCATAGGACGAGGCAAGTTGATAATTCAATTCTGAGTTGACGGATAACCGACTGTTACAAGCCCGCAGCTTTTGTCATTCGGACCCATTCTTTATTCAATTTTCGGTATTGCGATTTATTTTCCTCTTCAGAGGAAGGTCGTTAAAGAGAACCATGCTGGAAATGTTTCTCCTTTATATCAACATCCAAATGATGAGGAATAACTACGAATTCCTTACCCTTATCGCTAATGAATAACCGGATGTTTTTTTTGAGCTTATCAGCTCTCAGACGTATCTCATACCAAGTTTTTGTTTGTCGGGGTTTAAACTGAATTTGTTTGGTCGGCAGCAAATAAGTACGTAGAAAAGTTCATCCGAAAATGTACGGAAAATAGAGTGAATTTTGCTATCAGGTTGCTGCTGTTTGAAGAATACGTTGTACCAGACATAGCTTTTCTTGTTTTGCTTTCTAACGGAGTTGATCTAGTACTTCGTGCAAAATACAAGTGATTTTGCGCAGAGCTGTTCTGGATAGGGGTTGAGGCAGGGGAAAAGCTCTGCCCCAATTCTAATAGTGATTGCGCACTATTCGTAAGGGCTATACCTCGTTAATATGGTAACTCTGGAGGACATTGGCGCGTCTTTTACCTCGGATTCTCTTTCAACGCTTGCCAGAATCGGGTTTCTTTTTACTTTTTGAGCCTGAATTCAAATTTTTATTTCGTTATCACAGTAGAGTTTTTAAGTATTTTTGGAACATATCTTTTTATGTCATATCGAATATCTTCACGCATGTACTATTCATTTTCCAAGAATTCTTATCCCAAAATACAGAACACGATAAAGTTCTTTATAGACGCATTTTTCCAAAAGTGAAAACAGATGGTTTTTTGTATTTTATAGACAAATGCGTAGTAAATGCATGTGAATGTTCACTATTTGGTGCGAATCATTTGGTAAGCCGCACATTTCATATAATTTCTGAAACACTTCGTGCAGAAACACTTGATCTCTCTACAGTAAAACTCCTTTGGTGCTTAGAAATAAAGCTTGCCTTTTATGGACATGATCTTAAAAATTCTATGCTCTCTCCGTTGAATCACGCTTTAAATTTCAGTACGTTGGTTTCCAAGGTGCCATTCTTTGTTAAATCAGTAGTTCAACGCTTTCGTTTCTCTTCTGAATGGTTCACTGCTTTTCATTTGATGTTTTGTTCATTCTGTTTCGAAATAGTTGTTATACTTTACACCAATACAATTCCAATTGAATTTTTTTCGAGTTCAGTTTGTTTTGGGATCTCGACAATGTAGTGTATAATATGCTCTGTAGCTCACCGAATGTTGGCTTGGTGCGAAAGTAATTGGGATTCAAAAATATCAAAACGATATATATAGAATGACAACATATATGAAGAACGGATGTTCCATAGGTTTCAATATCAAACGGCAAATTTCGAACAATGCATAAACCCAATTACCTTTGTGACAACCTCTTATTTCATTTTTGATCTTACATCGCAGCTGATTTTATGTTAGCAGTCATGATTATGGTTCGGTACCTTTGTTTTGCTAGAATAAAGCATTTTCACAACTTGAACAGCCCCCATCCTGTATAATAACTCAGCAGCCTGTCGAGAAACTCACTGTATCGTCATGACTGCTATAAAGGTTAGATAGGATAAAGCTCTCAGCGTTGGTCAATCCCTACGGAATGCGTCATCTGTCCCATTGTATCGAGTCAGTGCTGCTTATCCTCCCGAACAAGTCTGCTAACAGTTGGGCACCAATTTACCTACCCTGAAGGGATGGACGGCTTGGTGAGCCTTGAGCGCGGGGTTGAACCATCGCCCTTTCGTTGCGACGCAGAGCACCTCTGACCACCGCGCCACATGCGCTCTATGACTGCTATACCAAGCTATTTTAAACCAAACAGGCGTTGAATTCCTAAGCAGAAAACACATTTTCTCAATTGATATACATCACTGAGTTATAAATAAACCTTCAATAATTGGATGACATATCTTGAACAGACTGGCAGGTAGTGATGCTCGTTGTGTCTCGACGCGGGGTTGATCTTCCCTCCTCAACACTGTCTGGCAAGCGATAACAAAAGCCCTACATAACGTCTCAGCCTGGCTATCCTCGAGAATGTAGAGAGACGTTCGAGAAGAAGATGAAATCCTCAAGCAATCGAATGCTAGAGCACTGAGCCCCGCACAATGAAAAAACTATGGTGCAGGTTAAATTAAGTGGTAACAAGTTACATTTAAGTTCTAAAAAGTTCTTATTCTTTTCATTTTTAGAAACTTTCTCCAGCTGATGTGAGGTTGATACCAATAGGAAGTTCATCTATACATAAGATTGTCATTAAGAATTTTCACCGAATTAAAAGGATCAGTCTGTGTAACAATGCTTGCAAACTCTGAAGAGCGAGGTCGCCCAGAACGTCGGCCATCAAACATCAAAACACGTGCCAAGAACGTAGTGTAATCAAAGAGAGTTTATAGCATGTTAAAGGGCACTCTGCTTGCTGAGTATGCTCTACAAAAATTTTCTCGATTTTGCTATGACCATAAAAGAGTTGATTAGACTGAACCAGTTGAGCAAATAGAATTATGGAATAAAGCTCAACGGAGCGACCGTACGAAATAAGTCCAGCGATTTCGCTGCATAGACAACTAGCCAAAAGTAAACATAGCGTGAAGAAATGCTTTTCGAATATCTATGGCCTTTGTTCCAATCTTTCTCGATTGAGAAAAAATGCATCTAGAAGTATCAAAACCAATATCTTAGCACTTCATGAACAAGCGATGGTCCTCTAATCAGCTATCATAACAACTGTCGACCCTTGTCCACATAGTTAACTGAATATATTTAATAAAAGAAAGGCAAAAAACCACATTTGAGAAAAACAAGCCATCAAAAAGAAAAAAACTACTTGCACAGTGCTTCATCGAAAGAAGCTCTTCTTGTTGGGTACTTGAAGGTCGCCGCCCAAACGTCTTCCACGGATCGGATGCCATCGCACAACTCAAAATTCTGGCCATAGTTTTGTCTCTGCTATCTTTATGTTAACTTATCAAGGTTAGTGAAGACAGCAGAAACCTCATCCAAGTCCTCTATGAGGGTGTTCACATATAAACTGGGACATTTACTTAGACATTTGGAGAACAGAAAAAACAGGATAATACCTCTCCGTTCGTTCGCTTTTTAACAGACCCCGCTTGAAACGATAATAATTGATAAGGAATTAAAATTTCCAGAGCCGTTAAGGTCCAAGTACTAGGCAGGCGTCTGTTTCGTTCTACCAGGACTCCCCAGTAGCACAATACCTCAGTTTAGTCGATTCCTTGAGGCTATCTCCCTTTATGGAGGAATCGAAGTCGATTAATAAATCACCCCAAGTTAGGTGATGGAATCCCCTGGCATTGCATAGACTAGCAGTCTAATTGTGTGATTCATTTTAACGGCCACAAGCTCGGCTTCTGGTCCCTTCAATGTCAGGGAATTCTATCACCTGACTTGCGGTGATTCCGTCGATTCCTTCACAGCATAACCTCAATAAATCGACTGAACCGAAGGACCGGCTTCTGAGGAGTCTACGTAGGGCGAAAGAGGCACCTGTCTATCAGTCAATCTAAACGGCTCAAAAGATGTTATACCCTTGTCAGGAACTGGATGAATCAGTTAGAAGAAATGGAATGATTAAAGGTGTCATAAAAAAGTGAACGTAACAGTTTGATTTGCCTCTTATAGAGTACTATAGGATTCTCAAGGATAGGTTTTTCAATCCTAAATGAAAAAAAACAATGTTTTGATAGTTCATAGCATTCCTTGAAGATCATTTTGTCAATCTCCCAAAATGCTTCCACACTCCAACTATAAAATGTTTGAATAGCGCGTAAAAAATTCTTGCTGTCTAGTTTTTTCCGGGGTGTTTGGTTGTTTGACGCTATCACCACTGATCAGTGTTTTGATTATGAGGACACTTTGGCTTATGCACAATCTTAGGGAAGTTTCAAACACGTTTCATATACGATCCGAACGAATGGAGCAGATTGATTGTTCATGAGTTGTGATATTATGGTACTTGATATAAATCCGATTTGGTCAAACTATATGAGCCCAATTCTCTATCCCATCATCACTGAAGACCTCGCAGCTATTCTAATTGAAGCCACACTGCCTTCGATTTTGCTCAACAGAGTAAATTATACAATTTAAATTTGCAATATTATTAGATTACAGAAAATTTTACCTAGAAGTGAGATCACAGAAAATTTTACCTAGAAGTGAGATTACAGAAAATTTTACTTAGGAGTATCAAAGCTTCGAGATACTTACGGTGGGAGCGATGGCCGAACGATTACTGCCGTAGTTATAAGGATGCATGACGCCGGTTCAACTCCCTTTCAACAATCTCCTGCAATCACGTGGAAATGCCATAATTGTCTATCTTCAAGATTTAAAGAGGATTTGATTTGACCAGTAGTCTACGACATCTGTGAGCAAGACGAAGTCAAAACAACTGCACTTTGCTCGAGTACCTTTGGCTCGATAAATGCGAAGAAACGAGTGGGATGCTCGAGGTGCTTTTAAGATCGGAGCAGTAAAACGTGATGCTGCCTCATTCGAAGATAGAAACTAGATAGATTTCTCCAAAAAATTGAATCCACTTTTCTGATTTCACTTATAACTGTCAACATTCCGGTAATGTTAGTGTGGGTTTGTTTAGAAACACCGAATACTAACCGAATATTATGCATTATGCATGTTATGATGACAGTGTTTAGTAATATGTCGATTGCAGCGTCATACTGAGTGGGTTGTTATTGATAAACAGTGGAAACAGAAGCAATTCTGGAGGCTCTGGATAACCAGGGGTCGGTACACAGACAGTACCCCCAGTCGGTACATAATGATACTCTGTGAGCTATATAAAGATTTCACGAGCAAAATATCTCCATTCTACAACAATATCACCATCGACGTAAGAAGCGGGGTTCGACAAGGCGATATAATTTCGCCAAAATTATTCACTGCCACTCTCCAGAACGTCATGCGAACATTAGAATGGGACGATAAGGGAGTGAAAATTGACGATCGACAATTGAACCATAATCGCTTTGTTGATGATATCGTCCTCATAACACCAAACATTAGCCAAGCGGAATGAATATTGAGAGATTTCGACAACGCCTACGGAAAGATTGGCCTTCAACTAAATCTAACGAAAACTATGTTCATGAGGAACGGATGGGCTTCGAATGCCCCATTCACGCTCAACGGAACGAAAATCTCCGAATGCTCCAGTTACGTCTATCTAGGTCGTGAAATCAATATGATGAACGACCTAGGTCCAGAGTTGAGCAGGAGGAAACGAGCGGTTTGGGGAAAGTTTAAGAGCTTTGAAGATGTAGTGAAGAGGACAAAGAATATCCGACTCCGTGTCCACCTTTTCGACTCGGCGATTATCCTGCTTTAACGTATACATCAGAAACCTGGTCGCTAAGTAAGCATGATGAAAAATCACCTGGCGTTCTTGAACGCGCAGTCGAAAGGTGGATGCTAGGAGTATCCCGCACCTGAAAAATGAGAGAAAAAATTCGAAGTTTCGACGTTCGTCAAAGATCGAAGATCAAATACGCCGTTCTACACGCCATGATATCAAAAATGAGGTGGGCCGGACATGTAATGCGCTTCAATGGCAATCGATGGACGAGAGCCGTTAGCGACTGGATTTCTCGGGATATCAAGCGCCCTACAGGAAGACCACGACGCGATACTCCGATTTCTTCACGAAAAGCATAAAAGAAAGATATGATTCTCAGCGAATCCCTCGAGCGCGGAGGACCCACTGGGCTACTCTTGCACGCGATAGGGGAAAAATGGGAGTGTTGCTGGTACTCGATGGAGTCACTCGACCATCAACGGGACGACAGGTGATACAGATAAGACTTGGTTTACTGGCCATTTTGTCCTTTCGAGATAATCCTTCCCTAGGGTTTGGTAGAACCAATGTAGCTGAAACGTGGATGTGAGGAAGGTAAAACAACGTATGCCTTTGTGTAGCAAAAGAACTTTCAAAGACTTTGTGTTGCTTTTGTTGATATGACGACAAGGGACTTTATTAGATGCTTTTGTATAGAATCCTCGTATGTGAGCTCTCGTGCATCTTCATAGTAATAGTGCAATACTAGAAATGCAGGAATGTATAGGAATTTACTAAGAGAATGCAAGGGAAGTTGTAGCCGAGATTATTACTGAAGAAGCGACACTCGATAGAACTGCCATCTTCATATATTCATTTCTTCAAGGGGCATTTATAGTTATAGTAAAGCCAAGTCCAAGCTATGATGGAGATTCGAGATATAGATAATGGAACATACAGTCATTGTGAATCACGTTAAGAAGCCAAATACCACAATAAGCTCATTTACGTGACTTTTAAAAAAAGTACAAGGGAGGTCAATTTAGTTTTTGACACTCACGAGTATTTATGCATTTCAGTAAACGGTATTGAAAATGCATCAAACGCGGAAAGCGGGCAATTTTAAGAAAATTCTGTTTAACTGCATATTTTTTGATAAATGAAGAGCAAATTGGACATTGAAGAAAAATAAGCTGCCGAGAGGAAAAATCACTTTTAGAGTGCTTTACCCAAGTAAGCTCTCTTGTGGCTATTTGAGGGTCTTTGCCAAGCAATCAATGCGCATCAGATACTATCGATTCATCAAAATCTGAGCTGCAGCTTTTCTCTGCTATCTTCTTGTCAGTTTATTGAAGTAAGTGGAGGCACCGAAAACCTCATCCAAACACTTGATGGAGCTGTTCACGTACAAATCAAATATCTACGTAGACATTTGGAAGTTAAGAAACTACAGGGGTGAGTTAGTTAGAAGATGTGGAAGGACTCAAAGTGTCATCGAAAAAAAAGTTAGAGTTTTGATAGTTTGATAACCTCTTTGTAGAGTACTAAAGGATTCTTATGGAAAGCTGTCGTTATCCATTTCTTCCTCATTTTATCTATTCATCGATTTCCGAATCCTATACAAAAAATGATCTTCCGATGGTTTTTAGCGTTCCTTGAGGATTATTTGGTCGATCTCTCCCAATGTTTCCACGCTTCAAACGATCAGATGTTTGACATAGCGAGCAAAAAAAATGTTGCTGTCCAGTTTTTAGGGTATGTTTGTTTGTTGGGCATTATCACCACTGATCAATGTTTGATTTTGAGCACACCTTGGCCTGTGCACACTCTTAAGGAAGTCTCAAACACGTTTAAGATACAATCCAAACCAACGGAGCAGAGTGATTGTTTGGGAAAATGTGGGATCATGACAGTTGATATAATACGATATCGTTGGAACTATAGGAGATCCATTCTATATCCCATCGTCACTGAACGCCTCGTAGCCGTTCTCATTGGAACTATACTGTTCAATTCTCCGTAGTAGAGGTACGTTGAGCAATTTGAATACGTAATATAATTTACATAATTTCTAATGGATTTTTGTGATAGAATATAACAGATGATTTCTGGTAGAACCAATAGAGCTGGAACGTAGCTGTGAGGAAGACAAAACGAGGGTCTCATCTGTGCAGTGGCTATAGCATGAGCTCTCGGAAATGATGAAAGTATGAAACTCCCTCAAGGGTCGGAACATCGCTCGTATACAACATTCTTATGGCTAGTGTGAACAACAATGAAACAGAGCGTTTGGTAAGTTTTGGCTCCAATGAAGACGAAAATGTTGAATGTCAACCGTCGGTGATATTTCGCGCCAGACTATAGAAAGGCTTAGAAGCGCAGTAGTTAGCCGATATATTGGTAGTATGTGGATTGTATCGGGTGCAATTAATCTTTGAGTCAGCAAAGTATCTCATTTCTCGGTGTTCAAAACAAGGTGGAAGCGCTGTGAGAAGCTTGACGGAGATTGATGAAGAAAACACGATTGTTTCTGATGAAGACACAGAACGCTCTGACAAGGTTGATTCTGGATTTCCAGTAATGGCTTAATTTGGCCAGCGTTCATTGGGCACGCACGAAGAAAGCAGGGCGACGGAATAGTAGCCGAAACCCCGTGAACAAATCTGCCTACCTTCGTAAACGTGTAGGTGCTATGATGGCAAAGCCAAACTAAAAATTGCCGAGATCAGAACGATTTGTGAAGCATGTAGTAATGAAAATATCAAAACTAAATCATGTACACGTTTCAATGATCACCAAGCGATCAATACTCTTGCTTCTCATGATTGTCAACTTCTTGAGTTATTTTGTAAGGTAATCGGCCAATACATCATTTTTTTGGGCTAGCGGTATCAAATCGGCTCTGATTCTAGATGTTCAAATTCATAATGTTGTCGACGATAGTCTTCATGAGTGTTATCAATGTAGATGGAACTCTGAGGGCAAAGCGGCAGATGGGTCGCCATATCTATGTGGCAGTCTGCCTAATGCCTTCATGTCCACCACAGGTCGGTCAGTAAATAATTTTCACGTAGTCAGCCTAGGATAATATGCAACATGTCTCTTATTTCTTAATTCATTCATTCCGAATGCTCGACAGGATCCAAGCAAAGGTATGGCAGCTCTGGGTATGACTTGTAGATAGTGCGAACACGATTTTGAAAAATTTCCAAAGAAACGTTTTTCTAATCAGATTCAAATTTGTTTGCGCCCTAGGACTCTCCACAGACAATCAGGGCAATATGAAATCTAGTCCACAAACTGTTCAACTTATTGAATAGTTTCCAACAGAAAATTGGATTATAGGATGCGGAAATTATAACGGATGCGACACAAACTGTGGAAGTTCAGCGATATTGCCACCAGTCAATTGCCAGACATCATGCAACAACATCAATTGCAAACAGTTGAACGGAAACTTTGTGAAAGAGTCAGTTACAAAGAGCAGTTAAACTCAGAAAACAATTTCTAAATCTGATAAAGAATTAAGGATTAAGCTTTCGGCGTTGACCAATCCCTGGAGGATGCGCCATGCATTCGTCTTCAATTTCTAATTTCGTTTGAGGTGATTGAATGCATATCTGGCCTTCACAATGACTCGCGCGTGGCCTTCCGCTGAAACCGAGTCAGTGCTGGCCTATTACTCCCAGCCAAGTCTGAAAGCAGTCTGGTACCAATTTATCGACCCCCGAAGAATGGATAGCTTGGTGAGCCATGAGCGCGAGATCGAACCATTAACCTCGTGTGCGACGCAAGCACCTCTAACCACCGCACCATTTGTACTCTTTGAATCTGATATTGGAGCTAAATAGTTATGCATTTTCTCAAATTATTGAATTCTTGACTCAAGAAAGCTTTGATGTCTCCTCCCTCACTCCAGCAGCGATGTGCGATATTTTTTTCGTCCCAAACTGGCTTTCAATAATAAGATAAATGCGGTAGTGTAGAACGAAAGTTGTTTCATCATTTTAAGATACAAGTTTGAAGTTTTGGATTCAAATTTAAAACAGCACTGACTGCATTTTCTAGATTAATTATTTCTATGTATTAGACATACGTCTTCCGCTTCTTTTCGAGCTGATTTACATTAACACATTTATTTTTAGGCAATACTCAGCAGTTGGTTCAAATCAGTATATTCCGTGCATGAAATTGTGCTGTAATGCTGGGCAGATGAACACTGGCAACATGTGGCCATTGCTCAGCTCGTATATGGTGCCTGGATACAACAACAATAACGACTTTTACAACCACATACATGGCGAACATCAACTATCCCCTTGCTGGCAGTGCTGTAGGCCCCTCCACTTTCGATTACAATCCATACTATGTCGCCAGGAATTCTTCAAGCTCTGGTATGCATATTCGTTCATATTGACATTGGAATCAAAATCGAAATAAATCAAACAATTCACTGAATGATTGGATAAAGAATAAAGCTCTCGGCGCTGAGCAAATTCTAAGGGATACGCCACACATGCGACTCAACTAGGCATTGTTGATGTACATGTGGTCTTTATTATGGCCCGCTGTGGCTTACCGACACACTAAGCTGGTACTCATATCCCCGCAGGCAAGTCTGCTATAAATTTATTTCACTTTTGAGTGCTGGGAGGGATACACCTGAGACGCGTGGTTCAGCCAACAACCACGTGATCGCCGTAAGTCACCTTCCACCACTGCGCTACGCGCACTCTATAATATGGATAAATAAATTAGATTGCATGGCCGCATCCACATGCAATTTGCTATAAAGTGTCATATCCTAGATAAAAACACATGAATTTAACCGATTCACAGCATGTCTTCCCACTCACCTCATATTTGAGCATGAAAAAGATAGTGGAGAGAGCAGTGCGATGGCAATAGAACAGTTCTGAAAAAATGATTTTTACACATTGTCTACAAAGCCTTCAGGATGGTGCTGTCCAAAGAAGAAATGGTCTACTGCTCCGCCTCCATTATTGAATGTCAACGCTTTTCTGGCTCATCGATGAAGCCGCGAGGAATTTGGTGCGAAATTGCAATATTCGTACAGCTCAGTGCTGCTCAAGGCATTCCGTGAAGGAGAAGACCGACTGACTGACAAGCCACGAAGAAAGACATGCACGTTGTCATTTAATGCCTTCGCTAAGTTCAACTAAAAAAAAGGTGCTTGCTCCTGGAATCGCTAAAGGCAAATCTGTAACACGCTTCGATCATTGCTAGTAATGAAAGCCTCAGAACGCCTCAGCACAGCAAAAGCGTTCATTAGGATATCAGGAACAGTCTCAGCGATCATCATTTAGCAAATCCTCAAAAAGACAAAGTTTGTAAACAGCCAGGGAACCCCCGACAAAAAATGTATAACTTATAAGTAACGAGTGCGAAGCAACGGACTTTACGAAATGGTTCGATTGGCACAATAAGCTGAGCTAGATCAAATTTTGAAGAAAAAACTCAAGAGCGTGTGATATATTTGATTCTGTTTGTTTTGTTTTGAGCGATTTGTTTCACTATGTCAATATTCAGGTATCCAGTCCAGTTACCACATCGGGAAGAGTTCGTCGTGGTCTACCAAAGTCAGCTTTTCCAAGAACTCTCAGCGCAACACTCAAAAACAACACCTATGACCTGATTGATGACAAATAATTGTGTAGTGATAAAATTTACTGCACTCAGTTTTTTGATTGTTTGGAGAAGGACACAAAGTCATTGCACTCTACGACATTCAGCTCTTCGAACACACTTTGATTGATGCTGTCACTATAATGGTGTAGAGGTAACACTATGAAGAACTGACTATGGCAGTAGGTTTGTGTGTAGAGCATGGGAAGTGGATTAAGAAACCTCGACGTATGTGTCTATGAGGAAATATGTAATGTGAAAGCCGAAACGCCTTTAAGTAGGTCTAGGTGAAGCGCAAGATTTGAATGACTATAGAATGAAAAAAATGTTCACTTCTGTAGAATGCGCTGTGTTTGACTCTTTGAATCATCCTATGGATAACGGAATGCAAATTTGGCTTAAACAATGACTGTCAACACCTGATGAAATATCGAGCTAAAATTCCTTACAAGTGACTATTATGAGACCTTTCAAGAACATTATATTCTCACAATATATTCTGAGCCTTTCGTGAGGCTTGTTATGGACACTTATACATACAAAGCACATGTTTCGGCTTTACAGCGTCGTCAGTTGTTTTTATAACAGAGGAGTAGATTCCAGAGGTTCGACTGGACTAAAGGTACCGTGCAAGTCCAAAAAACCTCTTTAATACAATGTAGCATTGCAGAAAAGATATGTTTTACCGTCACCAAGCCATCCATCCCTCCGGGGTCGGTAAATTGGTACCAGGCAGGTCTCAGACTTGTCTGGGAGGATAAGCAGCACTGACTCGGTTCAGCGGGAGGCCACCGCGAGTCATTGTAAAAGCCAGATGTGCATTCAATCACCTCAAACGAAGTTAAAAATTGAAGTCGAATGCATGGCGCATCCCTCAGGGATTGATCAACGCCGAAAGCTTTATCCTTTATCCTTTTTACCGTCGGCGTGTATTATAGTCTGAATTAGTGCTTGGCTAATCACCAGAGTTTTAGCATGGGGCCGGTAGCTTAATTTTCAGTAATCTCGAAAATACATTTGGTTTTCTAGGAATATTTTCAAGGAACGCTGTAAGGGTGAATGAAGATTACGTTTTGATAGAATCACGTTCACGATCACGTTTTTTTCACGTTTTTACAGGATCGCATTCAAGATCACGTTTTTTTTTGATAGGTACAGAATCTTTTATTGATTGGAAAAGTCAGTCGATCATATTTGGCAATTTTGTAGGGACCTCTAACTCTTGGATTTGTTTCGTCAACGAATGTGATATGTAGGTACGTTTACTTAAACTATTCCACCTCAATACCGTAATATTTTAGTTAGAAGAAAAGAAAAGGTTAAGAAGTATGACTGATGCATTGGGGAACACGTGCTGCTCCGAAATGGATTAACGCGAGTTGACAGCTCATATGAGACTCCGAGTTTTGCTCGTATGTCAACATTCTTATAATTGTATTTCACATTGTATCCTACCGTGAATAAAGAATGAACACTGAAGAAAACTTTGAATAATGTGCTTCAATTTACGCAGTCAATCATTTTTCAGCAGTACTTTGTGCAAAACGTAGCTACAAGTGATAGCTTGAATTGCTTACTGCGTTCACATCAAATTATAGTTAATGTTAGAGGAGGTGTTCATAGTAACTGGTCAATTAATGTCTCCTTTTTTGTCCTTGCTTAGATAATTAGGTCCTTTCAAGCATTTTTTTCATACATACCTGGGAGAATTGAGTCAAACCTGAGTTTCATCCATACCGGGGACGCGTGTTACCACTACACTAACAAGGTACATTTGCGCCACCACTCATTCTTCAACATCTTCATGTTAGTTGTCATCCATCAACCTTCAACATTTTTCATCGGGTATGCGATTTTCCTCTATAAACCCAGTTCAGCCTACAGTCATTGTGATAAGAAATACTTGAAATTTTTATTGTTTTCACTGCATTTTTCGCAGTGCTATGATGTTTCATACATATCTAAGAGGAATGAGTGGTGAGGTTTTATTTTGATGGAAAACAGGGAAACACAGTAGCAAAAAGAAATTCTGACGAAAATGGTTTCATAAAGTGAGGACTTTCAAGTTGTTATACTCAATAATGGCGATTTTTTTTTGTTCCGAATCAACTAATATTGTTGAAATCAGCTTTGTGCTTATGTTCATAAAACTCGACACAGAGAAAAGTGGAAAAATCAAAAATGAGTGGACCTCATCGCTTATAAAGTAGCCATGGAACTATGTTCAACCAATTATGACAGTGGAAGCTTTCATTATTGTTTAGAACACGGAATATGGTCAACTGCAACTAGTTTTTGGCAAGAATACGAGTATACGGAGTAAAACTTTGCAATTTCATAACGATGTCGCGTCTCCGATTGCCACACTTCTTTCTTTGCACTGTTTCAAAGCGCATCTTTTTTGAAGCATTTATGATCAGTCGGCAATATAGACCTCATCATAAAATGTAGAACGTTTCCTATCTTTCCTCAATCCAATCCACCTGAACTCACTACACACCCGCGTTAACTTTCAGAACCAGATGTAGCTCAGCCCATTTTTGGTCATTTGTGAACTACTAAGAGGATTGAGTGGCGAGCAAAGATTTGATCTTAGAGGGAGTTGAACCCGTGCTTCAGCCATACCAAGGGCGCGTGCTACCGCTACACTACAGAGGCCACCGTCTAACCACCTACCACTCATTGTTTAGCATTTCTCTTTCATAACTATCAGGACCAACCTTTAACGGATTTGATCGGGTGAGCAGTATCGCTTTACAATCCCATTAAAGCTGGCAGCTAGTGTGATATATAGTGCACTAAAGATTTTTATTGTCTAACTATTTTTTCACAGTGTCATGCTCTATCACATGCACCTAAGGTAGTTGAGTGATTAGCAAAACTCAATAACTTAAATGTTTTTAATATAAAGTGATATTGCTTACCCAACTAAACCCTTCAAAAGTTGGTGGCTGATAGATATGACAAAGAGACATTGATGAATGAGTAGTGGGTAACCGGTGGCTTCGGTGATGTAGTGTAGCCCCGGTATGGGTGAAACGGTTGCTCAACTCCCGTGTTAGGTTAAATTTTTGCTGACCATGAAATTGTCTTGGGTGCGTTTGATACAGCATAACACTGAGAGAAAGCGGTGAAAACAATAGAAATTTCAAGTATTTGCGAGCCACGTTCAAAACTTTTCCACTTTATGATCTCGTTAAAACAAAGCTTTTATAACATTTACATTCTTCTTTGCTCGATGTGATCGTAGACAATGGATGGAACTGCCGTAATGTACTTTCTGAACAATTCTTTAGATTTCGCATTGTGCACTAACATTATGCTGTTCAACAGAACCTCACCTGCTTTAGAATTGATGCAATCAGTATATTAAAGCATCAAATTAATATACTTGATATTTATTTTTTGAGCTTTGCATGTGGTCTGTTACGGACAAGCATATGGAGCCCGATATGCGTGTTTTGGCCTTGATAGTCTCATCAGTCGGGCAGTAGCCTTCGCCTTTCAGCCAATCCTCTCTGTGGAACCCAACCTCTGTATAGAAGCGTTTGAGCTTTTGGCCAATTTGACTCGCAGAAATAGAGTTTTTCTAAGTTGACGCTGCACAAGCAAGGAGCTCATCCCTTAATCCACCTACGCTTCTGGAAAGCACACGGTTCTTTTAATTCTCGTTGAACTCTCTATCCACTACTTCGGGAGCGCCACGTTCACTCCCGATTGAATGGGCGGGATCCTTTGAAGATGGAGATTTGTAGAATAAAAAAAATGGACGCAATACAGTGCAGAATTAAATGAAGCTTCGAAAAATTTTTTCTGAAGTTTAACAAGATCAAACTGATTCGCAACTTCTCGGTCGACCACCTATGAAGGAGCTTCTCCGAAAACAGATTGCCGAGTAGCAGCAATGCAAACGAGCAATATGCAGTACTTAGACTCCTCAAAACCGCCTGTGGCTTTTCGAATGAGTCGTTTCGTAACAAAGGAGTAGTAGACTTTCTTTTTATATATGATCTATGAATAATTGTCAGAAATCGACAAAATCTATGAATCTAGGTGGTAAAAGTGACAGAGAGTACCCATGATAAGCAGTAAGGTAAACCAGGTTTCTTGGTCACTGAATGATGGCCACAACTACCTGCATGTGGTCACATCGAAGTTCTCGAGAGGTTGGTACTTGAAGAGAAGTACAGGAATGCCTTGAAAGCAACAGACTGAAAAGACCCTTGGAGTACGCAAACTTAGAAGGCAAAACCAGTGACAAAGGGTGGAGCGCCGAATTGTGAAGAATTAGTGGACATACTTAGAACTAATATTTATAGAATTATGAGAGAAAGTTTGTTTTATAACTTTATATAGATCTTAACTTTTGAAGTGCGCTGTTAATCTAAAAATCATTTCAAGTTATCAATGAACTGGTGCAACACGCATCATCATCGCTGAAAAACTATCTATATTCTAATTACAGTGTTTTGTGTTGAACTTCTTTGGATACAGATTAATTTTTGGGTATTATTGAATGAAAATTGCCAAAACTCAAGGCCTACATCATATTATGCTACATACAGCCTCTTATAATTGACTGATTGCCAAAGACACTGCCATTACGTAGCGAATCAGCGCTTTTCTTTACACTATAAGAGCGATACAAACTCCAAAAGCATATAGATGTGCAGAGTGAATTGTGTTGTATCGAAATAAGAAAAGAGATTCAGAAAATTTTTCTTTCTTAAGAGAACCCCAACCAAATAACGGAAATCGCTCATAGCTTCGCTTCGCGCTGCGCACAGCGATTTCTATTGTCGTCCAAAGCGGTTCAGACTTCTCGTAACTGCAAGCTCTGATCCTAACAATAATATTATCAGTGTAATCCAGGACACAAGTGCTAGTAGAATACCTTTATTATCAATGACATTTGAGAGACACAGAAAATCAAAGGAGCTCGGAAATGCTGAACTGTATCGCACTGTTGGTTTAGCTGTAGGACCAAATCCAAATGAGAATCACAATTCTTATTTTTCCTCAGAAAAAAAAACAAACCATTCAGCTTTATTTTTCAGTCAAAAAAGGCGACATTTCCCAATCCTATAGATATTTACAGCTTTTCTACATCCTGCAGCGATCTATTGTTAAGCTTTATTCCCTCTATTACGCATTAGTTGATATCATCAGAAGAACTCGCTATAAATATACTTGTTACACCTAGACGAATATCATGATTATAGAAAATGAGGAAAGCGATGTATTCGTTTGAACCTAAGAATTGGGTACTGTATGGAATTTGATGAATGTGACAGTAAAGACTAGTTGTGTTTCTAGTTACTTGATTGTAAACATTCGGTTGATTTCGTCAATGGTTTTTATACCGGGTATGCGCAAGCCTGACGCATCAGCAACAGGTAATCCATAGCCTGAATTCACCTGTGCCTCGAAGAAGCACAGAAAGTTCTTTCGTCGTGTTTAAACTCCTTATACAACACCATGAAACACATCTCGTAAGCTTCGCGAGCGGTCAGCCAAAAATCATTTGTAAGAGAAAGTCGTGTTTTACGTCATAGGCTATCAAAAACCCCTCGAATCAAATGTGTAGCGGCATACACAACAAAATGTATTCACCCTGATGTCGTAGTCGGAAAAGCAGCTCACTAATGATCATACCCATGCATACTGACTTATTTCTTATCCTGTTAACTTTGCGAAGAAATGGCCTAGTGGTAAGAGGGTTCGATCTAGATCCTGGAATCAAAAAATCTTTTCATTATTTCGGATTTGAAAATCAAAGAATTTCCTAAGAGGAATGGTATGCATGTCAACTGTACATTCAATCACCTTTAACGATGTTTGATGAGGTTGAAGGCATAGAACTTTTGTTAGAGATACGTCGACACCAAAAGATTTATCATTCTGCTTTTGTATTTCTTAGTGTAACAAGATCGATTACGACTGGTAACTAAGTAAGATACAAACATGTAAACAGGAAAATATGTTTTTCTCTTACGCGTTCACATCCGCATTGATGAGCTCATCGATATAATTTGCTGCTTGGTTGTTTCTTTACTTGAGGAGAGATCTTCACGTTCGGAACTACCTGTAAAAAAGCGTTTTGGCAGTGTGAACGATAACATATATACCTAACCGATAATCGCATACCCGGGCACGGCCAAGCCTGCTAAGGGTTGGTGGCTAACAGCTAACATAGAGATGTTGAAGAATGAGTGGTGGCGCAAATGTGCCCCTGTGGTGCAGTGCTAGCACGCGTCTCCGGTAAGGACTAGACGCGGGTTCGACTCCCTCCTGAGGCCGAGCTTTTGCTCACGACTCAAATCGCTTAGGTGTATATAAAACATCATAACACTGCGAAAAAAGCAGTAAAGATACTAAAATTGTTGAACGATGACGATTTGCAATTTGGGATTTATAGTTACATTTTTGATAGGAGCGATCGGGCCACTCACCATTGTAGTTTTGTATGCGACGTTTTCTTGCCGAAATGAGAGAAACGAAAGTAGAATAGAATAACAATGAGGCTGCAAATCACAAATTTCAGTATAAATCCTAATTAAGCAAGACCGTTGACCAATATACTACTTTTCTATGAGCAAAGTAACATAGAGAAGTAAGATTTCCTCATATATGAATTGACATCTTCATGTGCTTCGTTCGGAATTTGGACAAAAATCAAACACGTGGTACTGCATCAGTTATGTTTGAACTCCTCTACATTCCCAGCATTTTCTATTAGAGCTGCTGTGAATTCAACTTTACTTACTCTCTTATATTCCTGTGTACGGAATTGTAAGCAACTCTGTGCCTAGAAGGCTTTCAACATGCTCATGGTCCTCAGCTCCATTCCACACTCAAAGCTCCATAGTTCTCTCATACCTCAGGAAGACAAAAAATCGGCAGCATGCATACTCGAAGAATAGCAGCATTAACTTTACACATTGGGGGAGCATAGCAAGCCTTTGTACAAGTTAGATACGTGTTCATTCATCTTCGGACGTACTCATTATAATCAAGTGCATGCTGCATCTTTCAAGTGCTGATCAACGTCCGCAACTTTATCTCTTCATCCTAAAAGAGACATGCCACTGAAATGCTATAAGCCGAGTGGACAAATAGTTTTAAAAATCCTTGACTCTGATTTATTGCGTGAAAAGTCTTCGCTTCAAGTGCTGAAATAAGCGGAAGAGAGCTAACGCGCTTTTCCTATTGAGTCGAAGAACTCGAAGACAGATTATGAGGTTGCACTAACTTTGGTAGAATTTTCTGCTTCCATCTATACTCACGTTGCTCTATTTGACGCGTATCTCTTTCTCATGAAACCCAATTGTATCTAACCATACGGTAGAGTAAACGACATCAACAAAGCACTCACCCATCCAGTGAAAAGCTCAGCTGCCATAGAAATGTGCCAGTGAAGTAGACAGCCCAATGATTTTCAAAAAGTGGACGAATCCAGTTAGAGCTAACATGTTGAAAAAGAAATATACCGTCTGTGCTGAGTGCCTGTAGATAGAATATGCCAAAATTCGCTCAAGTGAATCTGCCAAAAATTACTGAAACACTCGATCCAATCTGTGTTAACTTGGGAGTTTTACCTGTTTAAAGAAACGGATTTCCATTTCTTGCCTCTTTTGGTAGGCGGAATCCGTGTAGATACAATTGGATTTGTGGGACTGCACAATCTTAAAGTACAAATTTATAAATCCTTATCACACGAAATCTTCATCACATGCTCCATGAATGCACTTGTTTCACAAAAAACTGCCACCATTTGATTTACAGGTCTCCATCATAGAGAGATTTCTGAGTGGTTGTTCGCAAAGCCTAAGGTGAAAGCAGCACTATCATGGAGAAATTAAACGTGTACAAAAGTGGCCATGTGGTCTTCGAAAACGGAGTAGAAATCAAGATATGGCAACTGAAAGATCACGTATGCTTTTTTGTTCGAGTCACGCGGCTGAAGTCAATAATTATGGCTTTGACAGTTACACTGAAAGGGTGAGAGTTGCCTTCAATGAATAATCTCTCTCCGTAACTCCACGCGAGCTAACAAGTCACCTACGATTACCTGGTGCCCACGCTCAGAGCTTATCAGAGTATATGTGAACACCTGAAAGTAAACATATCATGTAACTAAGTATTAAATCCTTGATTTTGAAAGAGTCCACGATGCGGTACCGTTGGCTTGGACGAGCATGGACGAGGCTGAGAAAATCTCAAAGCTATGTTATGCTGCCTCAATCTCGAACAACTAAGTTGAACTAAATGCACCTATAATATATGTTCATTTCCATTCCATAAAGCACTTAATCACGGAAACGGAGGACTACGTTAAGTGTCATCGATGTTTTTGAAAAGAGAAAACGCCACCAATTTTGAGCTAATGCGAACACTGGAGACGAACTGCTTATCCAGATATGTGGTAATACAAGTTAACGAAGTTCTACAGGAAAAAGAGCGACACGTTTTATTTATGGTTATGCAAATTATCACGGATAAGTATGTTTCTTCCTACTATATCATTACTCATACTCTTATTCATAATTTTCTCCTCACCATCGGTCTGAAAGAAACACTTGCAAGAGACATAACTTCTTTCATTGCACTAAAGAAAGGCGAAGTAGCGTTGCGCTAAAAAAGGCTGATCGTTTGCATGCTATATTTACAAAGCAGTCCATAAAAAACACCCTTCCGATAGAAAAACTTCTCCGTGGTCCCAAACGTTAGTCCTTTGGTTATATGCGTTTGTCTACTTCAATTGATACATTCTTATCTTATATTGTCTCTGTACACAATAAATAACGGTATCCCAGAGTCAGTTGTAGGCATGTTCTTCAAAGTTACCAGTATAGATAGCAACTTGGATATTGGACCGTCACGTCACATTTATAATTATTATAGAGCGTGCTGTGTGAAAAACTCTTTGAGCTTATGACGATAATGAAGTAGAAGCCTTACTCTAAACGATAGACGTTGGAGTCTCCAATACAGAGCTCGAAAAGAAAGTAGTTTTTGCTATAATAAATCGTAGATTTTGCCTAACTGGTTTCTTGCAAATTGATTATCGAAATATTTCTTACGAATCGGATTTTCGTATTTGTTGTTCGAGATTTTACTATTTGCGAAAAGAAGAAAAAGTCAAATAGAATTTTTAAAGCGTTTTGGAGATTTGCATGGTACCTCATATGCTAGACGTACGTCCCGGTGTTCCCGAACACCTCTCCAGTAGCACATGCCACCCCTACAAGTAACACAAGCGGCGCTGAAGAAGTGTCCCTCTTCATCAAGTGAAAAGATCACTTGATCCGGTTTTTTTTTAGAGTGATTGAATGTCGACTGCTTGTCTCAGTTGTTACGCCTGTGTATATAGTGTACCGAATGACAAGTGCCACTGATAAAGTGTGCGAGAACACCGAAAAGCACGTCTATCACTCGAGTTGTCATATCAGACCTCTGACAGGCCCAAAAATTTCTATCAGACTGCATTGAATATCAAGCGAGATCTCAAAATAGTCGACTGAAAGGTTTTGAAGAAAAAGCCAGTAAATTTAAAAGCGGAAGCCTTGTCCGTAAAACCAGGATGATATTCAAATCATTAGTTGGTAAACGAAATTATGTTCAATTGTGTTTCACACTCAAGCACTTTTTGTCCAACTGCGCTTTTTTCGGAGCCTTCTACTACTTGGTTATTCAAAGCGAATTTTCTATGCACTGTAGCAAAAAAAGATTGTGTTTCTCACTTAAAGCGCAGTGTGGCTCACATGTGGCGTGCAATTTTTGCTTTTGATTTGGGTTTTTCCGCTTCAAAAAACTTCAAATAGAACTTATGCCTCCGATACTCCATGACTTCTTCTGTATGATCACATGTTCCTTGTGCATTTTCGTCAGCTACTTAGACTTGGGCTTAGGCTGCAAAGATATATGCTTAGGCTGATGAGACTAATATCTTAGTCTAGCTAGCGGGTATACGTGCCTTCATAGAATGGAAAATGAAAAGCGTAAGCCCCCAGAACGACTGAGCATAATTTTGCACACCTAGCTTCAGAATAACCTAAATTTATGCTATTACAAAAACGTTGTGTTGCAAAAACGCGGCGGCTTGGTGCCAATGATGTGTATTCTTGCTCACATTCCGGAACAACGAATACTCGCTCAGTGCAAAATCCAACATCCTTTAAGCTGCTATAGCGCACTAAATAGTCCTTTCAAGCAGTCAAGTACACCACTGAGTTGTCGAAATTCGTGTTATCGATTGATCATTGAAGGCATAGGAAAGAACTTTGTTCAGCGAAAATGGTTAAGTACGGGGCATAATTTTTCCTTTGCCACAATGTAGCAAAAGGGCAGTTTTAAGAAGGGCAGTCTTCAAAATTCTTAAGATTTATGCTATCAAATGACTATTTAAGCTTCAAAATTAAATTAAAGCAAAAAACGCGCTTTTTACATGCTGGTCGCTCAAGGCCCTGATAACGGGATAGTTGCAGAATTTATCGTTACAAGCCATATTCAAACGGTAACATGACCTGTGAATTATCGCAAGAGTACAACAAACCACTTTATCTCACTTCCTTCAACATATAGAAACTTTTGACTCAAATTCTTTATGATTCTTGATTTTCTTCTTTGAGCAGAACACGAGGTGTTACATTAAACTTTATTCGATAGCTGACGTTTCGGCAGTTCGCCTTCTTCAGAGCCTGGAAAGGTCAAAATGGTTGCAATACAATCAGTCAAACACCTCCATTACTTCTTTAGAAAAAATCACCAGACCTAGATTTCAATCGCATCACATCAAGCAAAAATCAACACTTAACATACTCACCGCTTTTTATATGTGTTCCACTGGATGATCCAAGTGGAGATCACCGGCAAGAGAGACACATAGGCTCGTAATGCACCCTACCCATCAAAACAACAGTCTTATATACTGGCTCATATCACGAGTGTTTACAAGGCATTCCTCCCTGCGGTTTATGGTTGGATTGGTCGTATTAATCCAAAATGCTTCCAAGATCTTTCGCGCTGATGTTTTTTGCTCCTGCGCAAGGATGGTGACCTCGATTTCAAAATCAACTCCGTCGTGCTTCTGTGCTCTATGCGTCCCTAGCGGGGTGTTTTGTCTATTAAGACGCTTGTCAGCTAGGTGTTCTTCTATGCGTGCATAGAGCGGCCTACCCGTTTCGCCTACATATTTATCACTACACGCTTTGCAAGAGATTAGGTAGACTGTACCTACGCTCATGCAATCACCGTCTCTGCCGTTAGGACATATTTTACAATCATTCATCATACAGAGACGGTCATATAAGCGGTTGCGAACTAGTTGGCGTTTTAGAGTATTCGGTGGTATTTCAATAATGGCCACCGATTGCTCTAAGCCCGCTCTTTTCAAACATCGTTTTATAGCTGTACTAACCTCATTTGAATAGAACGGGATGATAAACGGGACTTTCCTTTCAACTAAGTTTTCGTTCGGAGGCGCATTATTTCCTCTAAACCTAAGCCGAGGGGCTACGAATTCGTATCCATTAGAAGTGGCTATTTCCCGCGCCAGTTTCACGGATTCTACTCTCTGCTCCTCCCCGGTACATACATTGGCTGCTGTTCGAAACATGTTTTTTACTAGCGCCTTCTTCGTATGTGAGGGGTGAGAAGAGAGATAGTGAACCAAGATATTCTTACTACTTGGCTTTCGGTACCACTTCGTTATGTAGCCGCTCTCAGTTAAGCTTATTTGCACGTTCAAGAATGGAAGCCAATCGTCTTTTGGTATCTCACGGGTGAATCTTATATACTCTGACTGTTCATTCAGCAATCTAAAACAATTATCCAGCTCCTCTTGAGTGGAACAGATAATCAAACAATCATCTATATACCTACAGTAGAGTAATGGCCGGAGATCCATCACTGGTGCTTCCACTCAAATTCTTTAACCGGCTGTTTACTATTGATGTCGTTGAAATATTTATATATCACCTGTATCATCTATCGTCCCGTTGATCGTCGAGTGACTCGAGCGTGTGCCAGCAACACTTCCAGTTTTCCTTATCGCATGTAAGAGTAGCCCAGTGGGTCCTCCTCGCTCTAGAGATTCGCTGAGAATCATATCTTTTTTATGCCTTTCAAGAAGAAATTGGACCATCAAGTCGATGGTCTCTCTGTAGAGCGCTTGATATCCCGAGGAATCCAATCGAAAATGCTCTAGTCCATCAGTAGTCGTTGAAGCGCATCACGTGTCCAGCCCATCTTATTTTCGATATCATGGCGTGTAGAACGGCGTCTTCCACCTTTGATTGCTGACGTAGGTCGGAACTTCGGACTCTTTCTCTCGTTTGCGAGATACGGGATACTTCTAGCATTGACCTTTCGACTGCGCATTCAATAACGCCAAGTGATCTTTCATACTGCTTTACCTAGCAGCCAGGTTTCTGCTGCATACTTTAAGGATGGGTAAAATCATCGAGTCAAAAAACTTGTGCATGAAATCGGACGCTCTTTGCCCTCTTCACTACATCTTCAATGCTCTTAAGCATTCCCAAGCCTCTCGTTTCCTCCTGCTCAACTCTGGAGCTAGGTCGTTCATCATGTTGATTTCACGACCTAGATAGACGTAACTGGAGCATTTGGAGATTTTCGTTTGCTGGAGCGTGAATGGGGCATTCAAACCCCATCCGTTCTCATGATAATCGTTTTCGTTTGATTGAGCTTAAAAACTGATCTTTCCGCGGGCCTTGTCGAAACTAATTCAATCTATATAAAGTCGTTGAAAATGTTTATAGACGTGTTTTCGAGGTTTGATTACAAATTAATCCGGGGCAACAGTTCGGCAAACACCTGTGTTTTTGCGGTTTCTCGGCCACTCGCCCGTGTTTTCATAGGAAAAGAGCATCGTAGAATAATACTTTCTTGTTGGGTAGAATTATCACTGACTAAGCGTGGTTACATCCGATGCTTTACAGCTGATGTGAGCAATATAGTACCTTTGAAATATGATGCCTGATGATGCCGAAACTGCCGAAGCGCAACTCCGTCGAACCGTTGCTGTGAAGGATTTTTTTACCGAACCTCGAAAAGGCGACTAGAACTGTCCTTAAAACAAAATGTGAGCTTTTGACTCAGTTGTGATAGTAGCAGTAGAAATTAAGGACATCCAGGACGTCCCTACTCGGTGCATAAAAAATTTCTATGATTTGTGTAAAGTTTTCACAGCAAAAATATCGCCATCCTACGTATGGAGAAGTGTTTGACAAACCATCTTGTCAAGATCGTTCACTGCCCCCTTTCCAGAATGCTGTGTGAACATCAGGTAAAAGAACGTGGGAAGATATCTAGATAATGGCCGACCACTAAAGCAACATCGTTTTGCCGACAACGCATTTCTTATATAACCAAACGTCAGCCCTAAGTAGTGAATGTTGAAGGCATTTCAACAACTTTTGCGAAATTTCAGAAAGAGTATGCATGAGAAAAATTGTTCTTACATCTAACTTCAACGGAACGAAGATTACCACGCAAGCAAGATGGATATCTGCCTTATCTAAGTCAAAGTTGGAGGGCTGATGCTAGGAGCTTTCCGTATCTTAAAAGAAAGGAAAAAAAAGTACTAATCTATTTCAACAACCCTAATCGTAGGCGCCGTTCTACTCTCTAAGATACTAAAGAGCAACCGAGTCAAACACTTGTGCATTTCAACGAATACCTACGAACCATCGCTGACTGAATTTCTTGTCATGCGAACATACAACACTATGGCCATCGGTCCAGTGGTCGAATTTTTTATGAGAACTTTCTAAAAAATAGGATGCTCAACGATTCCTGCAGCGAAGAGAGACTGCTCTAGAGCATCATGGAAAAGAATAATATCCGTGGTGTCGTCTACCACAGGTCAGTCGACGATTAACGAGCCAACTCGTGAAACAGGTGAAAATAGGACACTAATGCAGTAATCTTGCCAGCTGATCGTTGGCCTTCATTTACTACTCTTCTCATTTTCAGCGCTATTGTGTGATATGAGATGAAAAGAAAATGTTGAATACGAGCGGGAGTTGGAACCGCATAAATGTTGATGGACTCAAACCACGACTACACCTTCGTAGCACGAGAGCGCAACACATCATCCAAAGACTGGGCTACCTTTTTTGACTTTGGCGTAAAAAAAATGCATGATTTAATTGTGCTAGTGGCAATCCGCATAAGACATGTGATGCATTTGATCATAATCAACTTATTTACCACTAACGTGCCTTTAACTTTCAAACACACTGATGTCACGCAGTCCAGTAGAGAAATCAAGATCAGAATGCCCAGTTTGTTATAGCTCTCCATGACGATTCCCAAGACGTAACCGCACGATGCACGGTATCCCGTCCACTTCCACTTCACTGCATCGAAAGTGAAGAAACAGATCCCGGCTGGAAGAGATTCAAAATATTCAATTGTAAATACTTTGAAAGTTTATACAGATATGTATATTTTTATACAACATGTTTCTTTCCGACTTGTGCACTTTCCGTGATCAGAAAACACTGATTACAATATATGCATTTTTACATAGTTCGCCATGAAAATCTATTATACGCGCTCAGTTTGATGTTTTGCGGAAACACTCAGCCACTACATGAGGCTAGTATATTCTCACATGCGTTGTAAAAAGGATAGCGCGTTCAAGAACATGCTTGGTGTTTGCGCCCAAGAATAGGCAAGCCTACTATTAACACTGTTTTACCATAATTATGTCAAACTGATCAAGAAGGATATAATGTACCGGCATTATGCATCTAGGCTTCCACAAATTTTGCCCAAATGTGCATTCTTAAGATCTACGTCGTTCAGCGAAACTACATCAACAATGTCTCGCTTATGTAATGATCAACTGCGAACTCTTCATTCATTGAACAGCTTCCTTGATGAAATTTGCAAATAAGCATCCGTATGTCTCTATGCTTATGTGATATCCCTATGTCTCATTGTTTTGAGTAGCACGAATATGAAAAGCGACAAGAATTTTCTTCCATATTTATAATAATGTTGAGTGAAATGCAAAACTGTGGGCTCAGTCGGTAGTCCAACCAGCTCTTGGTTCAGGGTTTTGCATATCCCTCAACATTAGGATCCATGGTTTATACATCACAAAATTGCTGAAATTGCGATAAATTAAAGAATACGTTTGGATCCCTTCAAGCTACTAAACGAACCCGAGGTTGGCATAAAATATAATTATTCGATCAACGTCTGAAGGTCTTTTTGTTCTTCAAAGTTAAACTGAATCGACTCGATGTTTAGTACGATCTTATTCTGGCTCAAATGCATTCTACAACAGTTAGAAATCATTAACATGCACACAACGTTGCTACGCGTTTTGGGCTAGATATGACGAACTGCTATAGGATCACTGTAGTGAACAAGCGGATTAGACTGAATGACGCTCTGACACCATCATCTGTCCTGCAAAAAAGTGTACTACCGAATGGTTTCGCTTATTCAAGCGATAATCCACTCTAGTTAACTTCACTCGGTATTGGAACCAGCATCCACATTATGAGAGAAACAAGCTGCAAACATGCGATTCAATCGGTCTGGAATTGCTAAGCAGAAATGCATGCGTCCTTCTCAAAGTATTCTCAATGTCAGCCTCGCATTTCCTCACTAATATAGAGACATTGCTTATTGTTGTCGAGATTTGATTGAAGTCAACTATAAAGAATTAATAACAAATGCGTCAAAACTCACTTCAAAATTGTGGTGTTGACTGGATGAAACTGAGCACCCAGCAAATTAAAACGACGAAAGTCGTATTTTTTATTCAGTAATAATGAAGCTCGCAGAGGAAACGCTATGGCAACTACTCTGTTTACGGCGATGGCAAGGTGAGAATAGACGTGAATATTCCACAGCATAAAAAGCACCAAGCCGAACAGTTTACCTATCAGTTCCGTGGATATCCTGCTGCCACTGCAAATGATGAAATTTTTCGTTCTGTATGCAAATGTAATATCGATGGCATTACTTTCATATCAGACAGGTAATCATGTTTTTGTTCATAGTAGTATATATAGTGGTAAATGTCTAAAAAGTTCCTCAAACTGAGAAGAAGAAGTATCAAAAACAATAGCTGTTCGAAGAAAAACGGTTTTGACTTTCTGATTGGCCATCCTTCGAAAAGATTGATTTTATTGAAGTATTGCTTGATAGAATTTCACTACACTTTCATGGAGCCCGCAGATTACTCCCAAGTAGCCCATGTATAGCACCAATTTCGTTGTTCTCAATTTTGAATTTCTGACGAAAAGAGGCCTTACAACTTGGATTTATAACTAAATCCTACACTAGGTGATGGAAAATATTACAAAATTGGCAATTCAAACTTCGAATGAATGAATCAAACTCCCTTATCAGTAAGAACCGTTAAACTTTCGACTCAAAAATATTTTTTGAAATGACAGTATTCTCATAACAATATACTTTGAATGGGATCTCATTCTGTCCTCACAACTTTGCTTCTTTCACGTTTACTCCGGAAAAGTACAAGGCTTCTTCCATGCTATTCTACAATATTCGTCAGTGAGTTTCCTCGCTCTCCAGGCTTATCTTATGTAACAACTTCATTTCACACTTCTGTCCTAATGCAGAAGAGAATAAAGCAATGCCCTTGTCGTTGTTTTATATAAGAAAAACTCTCACAAAGCGATTATAACTAATTCAGCAGTAACTGATAATCATAATTTGAGCCACGCATGTCAGTGGTCTGTCAATGAGGGCTGACTTATAGAGCCCGATACACGTGTTTCGATCTTGCGATCTCGTCAGTCGGGCAGTTACCCTTTCTCGTCTTTTGCTAATCTCTGTGGGTGCTCCAGTCCCCACAATAAGAGTTAGCGACGACGTACATTTTACACTCTATGTCCAGTGATATTAAATATACTAGCCACAAGCATTCGAGTGTACAAAACTCTGTGTTTGGTGAGTTCTTCACTGAACATAGAGTGTAAAACGTACGTCGTCGCTAACTCTTATTGTGGGGACTGGAGCACCCACAGAGATTAGCAAAAGACGAGCAAGGGTAACTGCCCGACTGACGAGATCGCAAGATCGAAACACGTGTATCGGGCTCTATAAGTCAGCCCTCATTGACAGACCAATGACATGCGTGGCTCAAATAATGATTATCAGGCATATTGAAATTTGAGCTGTGGTCCTAAGAAAACACTCGAAATGAAAGATCAGCAGTAACTATAAGCTCTGAAGTCTCACAATAATGCCACAGGGGCACTCCAGAACACGAAGAGAAGTAGAATACCCATATTGGCGATGGTGTGAGACAAACACAGCAGACCAAAAGAATTCCACAGTGCTGGATTGTATCGCACTGTCAGTATAGCAGCGCCATTTGAGAGCAAACCAAACACTCCTACCTAAAAGTCACACATTTTCTTATTTTTCGCAAAAAGGCTAACTATGTTACTTATTTGTAACCGAAGCAATGAATTGGCGACGTTGTTCCACATGCCATTTACCGTCAAAGTACGAATATTCATACGAGTGATCAATTACTCATTGCTCTCCCTTGAGCATTAGTTGATATGGACACTAGCAGAGTTTCATTAGAGTAAGGTGTGATCGTCAAAACAGTTTGGTACCAACGCGAACTCTTGGGACTGGACGCTTTGAGTTTTCAAGAGTTTGAAAATTTATAGGTTGTAAAGGGCATCTCAGGACTCACCACGGCCATGATCACAGACACCGCAATGTTCTCTTCGTGAACGTACAACGAAGTAGACGAGAGGTTTGAGATCTGAAAAACGTGCTGGTTTCCTACTGATGAAAATTGGTACACAGATGGAAGGCGGTGTTGAATAAAAGATTATAACGCAAACTTCGTTTTTATAATCATAATCACCCGCTCAAAAACTAATATGAAAAAGGTCACGCGAAGAGTTCAGTTCCATTGTGGCATTAGCTCTTGAGTATATCCATTTTTAAGGAGCACACAGCAACAACCGCCATCACCTTGAAGCACTAGAGTGTTCTACGCAATAAGTTTCAAATCACCCAGAGCCCTGCAATGACTTCAGCGACTTCTTACACGCAAAGACGATAAATGCGGAGGTTTATTCTAAAATAATAAATTTATTTCATCGGTACTACCCTAGTACTCAGTTAAGTTTTGCCGCAACACTGCAATGTGGCCCATCTCATAGCTATCTTATTTCAAGAGACAGCAGATCGAACGACATGAATGCAAGATTGTGGTACGTTCAAGCTTTTCACAAGGACAAATTCTATCGAACTGCTTCAACATGCGATTCTAACAGTGTTGTTCTAGCTGGTCGATAATTGACTGAAAGTGGGTAAGCCCTTATTCAATAAAGTAACACTTTTCTGGTTTTTTAAAACACAATACATTAGAGAAAAAGCGTTGTATTGGCTATGAAGATTGAACACTTGTGTTCTGAAACTTCACAACTGTTTGTGCAACAACACGACCGAATGAGCTGTAATTGTCGAAAGGCCATAGGAAACATAACGTTGGTTGCTTCAGCGACACAAAAATTCAGTGATGCTTTGTGATGTGCAATGGTTTTGGCGTCAGGCCAGACCCGAACCCGCGCTTCACCCTTTCCAAACTTGTGCTTAGTCAATCGCGCTATCAACACCATTTTGCCACATTTCTTTTTCGCTACATCGCACCAATCTATCAGCTATGAACGTCAAAGTTTTGCACATTACTCACCATGACTTGTTATATATGATCATGCCACCGCCCAAAAAGGCTAAATGAAACGAATTCTGTTTGATCAGACACATAAATCGCTTGAGTTGATCCAGTTTCCGTATGTATTTGAAAAGACAGAACACCCTCAGTGATATTAGAATTTTAAAAATAATCAGAGGTGATCGCTCATGAAGTCAACAAAACATGTCTCTTTTGTATCCGTTGTAAATATTAGTGTGATCAAAAAGTGGAGACTTTCCACAAAACCTCACACCACATAGTATTAACTCTAGATTAAGCTGCACATTTTTTATAGTACACTATTAATGAAAAAACTCGAACATCTCGCTCTCAACTGATGAGCTTTGAAAAGTTTAATCTGAAGCTGAACAAAGAGATGAGGAACGCATTGATTACCACCCCTAATGAACACCATAACAAGTACACCTATCTTCGTTTGACTTCACTATCGTGTAACTTCGAATTTAATTTTTGAGAGACGATGAAAATGCACAAAAATGTTAGACAGTTTTCTGAAATCACATTTTTGAGTAAAGCGAATTACTTAATCTCCTACTTGAGTAGATTCCTACACACTTCTTACTCACTTTCACATGAACACAAAAATGTCAAGGATTAGGCTTTCGCAGTCGATCAGTCGCGATATCGAACCACTGACCGTCAATTGATCGACCACTTCTGTACCGCGGAGCACCTCTACTCACTGTGCCGCATGCGATTCAAAGAAGCAAACGTGCACATTTTGATGATTCCCTTATCTCGCAAATGATTAAGATGAAGTGTTAGGTGATTGAGTGGTTTTGCTCAAAGTTGATGGATTAATGCAAATAATACGCTATAGTCGAGAGTCACACCTATCGGGACACTTAGATTTATCGTTCTTGAACACACGAGACTACATATTTTTTACTCTCAACTTATTAAATTTTTACAAGCTATCACATAAAGACCTTTTAGAGAGTATGAATTGTCGCCAAGAGCTTTTTTCTTTCATGCACTGAATACTTGTACTTGACCTTTTGCGACTGGTCTCTAATCTAATATAGCGATTACTGCGTTTGTGTTCACATCAACACTTACAATCAACTGTCCCGCTCTGCTCTAAATATCCATTTTCTCTCGAAGATATTAAAGCGTGCGCAGGCAGCCTCTCTTCATGGCCGTCCGAACAGCCCGACAGCCGAAAATGGCGCCGTCTGCAAAGGAAATTTCATCTTCTCTCAAAGGCAGCTCATGGAGGTGTCGAATTTGTCTCTTTGGATTGTAGTTTCTTTGTCGATCAAGCCTGTAGCACGAAGTGTTAACAATAATTTTTATTCGGCAAACGTATCGACGTGATTCGTCTTCTTCAAAACCGATGGTGCGAATCGAACGTCCACTGTCATTCGTCCTCGTTCAGGCACTTCGCCTTCGTCTCGCTCAAGTTGAACCATCTTGCAATGGAGCATCGCTCGAATGAGGAGCTTCACTCGGCGAACTTTGATGTAGGGTATGAGTCTTGCGTTAACTAGCGATATGTTTTGCTTATTTGTCAACCACCTGTCGATAGTGCCAATTCCTGAATAACAAACTCATCGAGTGGGTTTATTTGAGTCAGTTCACTTTGAGCTAGTGAACTAACCGCTCCTAAAGCAAATTCAATGCTATGTAAAAAATTCTTTCACTTTCTCTAACCTGTATTTCTCAAATGCTTTGTTTCTTCAACATTTTTGTTGTGAAGAAAATATCAGTATGCCTAATATCGTCTTTTAAGCCACGCATATGGTCTTTATGGAGCTCAGTGCACGTGATTCAGTGCAGCCTCGACAGTTGGGTAATAACCTTCGTCTTAGTCAATGCTTTTGGAGGAACCCAAGCTCCCCACATGGAGTAGGAAGGTTATCATCAAGCGTACTGAAATTTAAAAGGGGTCTTAAAAATACGTGAAACCAGCAGTAAGAAGAATATCTGCTCAATCAACTGATTAAAGAAGAAATGGATGAAAAGGATATGACAGGCAATTTTCAATAGATAGTGAAATTGAGTTAAAGTATTGTCTGATGAAAATGGTGGTAAGCGAGAGGAGCTATCAAATGCAGGAATAATTTATACAGGTCCAATTTGCATCAAAAATTTTTTCAAGCAACACGACTGCGTATTATATAGTGCAACGTTCTAGCTTTTGTTTACTAATATTTTTTTTTACTACAAGGCGCGATGTTAGGTACAATTAACTGGGTTCTGAAAAATGAGCAATTTTTGGCACACAGGTGCGCTTTAAACTTGTGATTTTCTTCTCGGAAAATTACATGAAATCCACCACATCAACCAAGGTTTTTTTCATTTTGCTCTCCTCCAACCCAAAGCACAATGATGTTGAACGTTTCGGAGGTCGTGTGGCGCACTAAAATTTATCACTCTGCATTTCACTCTGCCTCTCCTACATTGA
The DNA here is from genome assembly GCA_019055375.1 of Parelaphostrongylus tenuis. Classification (NCBI taxonomy): domain Eukaryota; kingdom Metazoa; phylum Nematoda; class Chromadorea; order Rhabditida; family Metastrongylidae; genus Parelaphostrongylus; species Parelaphostrongylus tenuis. The sequence continues at coordinate 401,437 of JAHQIW010002093.1, forward strand.
AATTTGACAATTTATTTATTTCTTTGCTAAGAGGCATTCCTGAGCAGTAATCATCAAGAATATGCTTGGTCCGAACTTGGCTTGAAAATCTGCCGTGATATAAAGACATGAATTCGGAAAGTTAAGTGGACGCTTATGACGTTCTGGTGCGAAATACTCTGCAATACACATGCGTAATCGTGGCGTGATCCCAGCATCCCAGGCTCACTAAGTTTGTTGCGCAACGCATAATATACACTTAAAATATTTTTTTCCACTGAAAAGGGATTATTTGTGAAACTCCTTGGCCCGCGATGCTACAAAGGCTGGCACAAAATAGTTTCCAATATTATACCTTCATTTCGAGTGCTTTGTTAAGACTAGGCTCAAATCTCAATAGATCCTTTTATTATTATTTACACCAACTTGTCATGTGGTCTGGTAAGGGCTCTTGTACAGCCCGATACACGTGTTTCGTCCTCACAGACTCGTCAGCCGGGCAGAACCCGTCGTCTTTCAATCTTTTTATAGTTAGTTCTCTCGGGCCTTACACTCCTTATAAAGAGTCATCGAAGACGAACATTTTACACTCTATGTCAAGTGAAATTTTCACCTGACACAGAGTGTTGCGCACTCTATTGCTCATTGGATGGTACTTTTATCATAATTAAGCCTTTATGACATTATTACCATTATGTATGGGTGTCATTTAGCAATATCCTTTGCTCATACATTAACAACTGTGAACAATTTACTTTGTGCGTTAGTTTTGTAATTCTTAAGATAGTAACTCCTCCTTTTCAACTGAACTGATAGAACTGATTTGATAGCTTGAGAATTGGAAATATCTGTATTCAACTTGTCTTTTAAAAAGGCCCATTTACTGCGCTGCACCAGCGAAGAGAGGTGTACACCATGATTTCGAGGTAGTCTGCCTGCTGCTTTGACTTCACAGCGGTCTCTGTTGACAGTCTTATAACAAAATTTAGCTAGTTGAATCATTCCTCGCCACAAAAAATAGCATGCAGCCGCGAGATTCCTAAAGGCATTCAAAGCAAGAAACGCCCATACGTCCTAGCAATCCGCGTTTGCCATAGAAAACGACATCCATTGGAAATGAACAAATTCCCTAGCTTTAATTGCACATCCTTGTCACTTATTTACGAGTAAAATTTCTGATACTTATCATTTGTCCGGTGGCCATAAACCTACAATCAATCCCCTGATGTTGAGCATATGCAGTTCATACAAGTCGATAGATTTCCAACAGCTGAGTCTTACGTTTCCTAGAGCGTCTCTCAAAGCTAGCAAAGAGTAGGGCAGAATTCTAGGTGACGCCACCTTCCATGACAACTCATCGATTATCTCTTTATCGGTGTTGTGATGAGAATGAGAGCAATAAAGTACATAATCGGCCCAAGCTTCAAAAATTTTCTTTTTTCGAGCCTAGTGAGGTCAAAGTGACTCTCAATTTTCTTTAATCAACCTCCTTTAAAGGAGCATCTCCAAGAACAGTGAATGCCGAGTAACGACAATGACCGAGAAATATTCGGTACCTAATAATGTAGAGTGGTATGCAAAATTAAGTGTGTCAGCTGAGAATCGAACTCAGATCTCACTCTTTCCGCGAGCGTGTCTTGAATATCTGCCAGCATAAGTGGGTACAATGTCGATAAGTGACAGCCCACGCCAGACCGTAGCCATTGGCTATTGACAGATAACGCGTTGTAGCGTAGAAAGAGCGGTGTGCAAAACGAGCGCTGGTGGTGCAATGGTTCAGCACACGCTCCTCAAAAGAGTAAGATCGGAGTTTGAGTCTCGGCTGACGCAAGTGTTTTTAGGCGCACCACTCTACATGATTGAAATCATTGTGAAATAGTACCACCGCATCAAGCTGTCAAATACAGTGAATTCTGATTCAGTACTAAGCTTCCTTAAAATGCCTGTGGCTTTTCGTATAGAATCGTTTCATGATGCAGAAATATTAAGCCTCTCTTAAACATGTAAACTACAAATAATTTCTAGAAATCAAAAGTCTGTGTATTCAAGCGGTGAAAGTGAAGTAGGAGACTTATGGCAATCAACAGATAAACTACGTCTGCTTCCACTGATGACTGGCCACATCCACCTACACGTGATCATATTGAGTTTTTTTCAGAGGTTAGAACTTGAAGGGAAGTACAGCTATCTCCTTGAAGGCAATAGAATGAGAGATACGTGGAATGCGCAAGATTATTAGACAAAACCGGTGACAATGGCTGCAGCCCCGAGTCAAGTTCTTGGTAAAGTATAAATGGACATACAGAAAACTAATATCCACACGATGATAGGATAAAGTCTATTCTACAATTTTATATAGATCCCATTCTCTGAAGTGCACTAATAATCCAAAAATCATTTGGAGTTGTCAATGAACTGGTTTGACAAGCAGCATGCACCATCATTGTTGGCCAATTATTCATTGCTTAATAATTTTCAATCACAGTGTTTTGGTTGAACTTTTTTGAACATTGACAAAGTTCTATGGTTTCATGATTTCTCGGTATTGTGTATATTGAAAAAGCAAAACTCAAAGTTTTGCATCATAATATGCTATATATAGCCCGTTATGATTTACTGCAAAGCGAAAAGCGAAGAGCGCTTTGCTTCGCTTCGCTTTGCTGACGATATCGTTCTCATAACACCAAACATCAGCCAAGCGGAACGAATGTTGACTGATTTCGATAGCGCCTGTGGAAAGATCGGTCTTCAACTGAATCTAACGAAAACAATGTTCATGAGGAACGGATGGGTTTCTAATGCCCCATTCACGCTCAACGGAACGACAATTTCCGAATGCTCCAGTTACATCTATCTAGGTCGTGAAATCAACATGATGAACGACCTAGCCCCAGAGTTGAGCAGGAGGAAACGAGCGGCTTGGGGAACGTTTAAGAGCATCGAAGACGTAGTGAAGAGGACAAAGAACATCCGACTCCGTGCCCACCTTTTCGACTCGACAATTATCCCTGCCCTAACGTATGCAGCAGAAACCTGGTCGCTACGTAAGCAGGATGAAAGATCACTTGCCGTTATCGAACGCGCAGTCGAAAGGTCGATGCTAGGAGTATCTCGTATTTCGCAAATGAGACAAAGGATCCGAACTTCCGACCTACGTCAACGATCGAAAATCAGAGACGCCGTTCTACACGCCAGGATATCGAAAATAAGGTGGGCCGGACACGTGATGCGCTTCAACGACAACCGATGGACGAGAGCCGTTACCGACTGGATTCCTCGGGACGTCAAGTGCTCTAAAGGAAGACCACTGACCCGTTGGTCCGATTTCTTCACGAAAGCGATGGAAGAAAGATATGATGCTCAGCGAATTCCTAGAGCAAGGAGGTCCCACTGGGCTACTCTTGCACGCGATAGGGAAAAATGGAAGAGTCGCTGGTACCCGCTCGAGTCACTCGACGATTAACGGGACGACAGGTGATACAGGTGATGATTTACTGAATGCCAAAAACACGTAGCACGTGATTGCGTAGTGAACTAGTGTTTTCTTAACACGATAAAACAGACTGGGGCGCCGTGGCCAAGCAGTTGTGATGCCCGTCGCGATGCGCGTGGACTCGAGCTCCATCCCACCTCATTCCGGCAGACGACAAAGAGGTCCTGTGGAACATCACAGCAAGGCTATCCTCTAGACTGCATGGAAACTTGCTCAACCAGTATTCTCAGCTCTCAAAATTAAGACGATTAAGCGATTTGAGTGCTAGAAGTACTGGGATTCGCACAGTGAAAAAAGAACTCTATACCGGCTGTAGAGCAATGGGCGGTAAAGGAGAACTGAAGCTTGCACCTTACAGATGCACCTTAAAAGCGATGCAAGTCTAGGTGCCAAACGTTGACCCATGGCTAACCCCCTGAGTTGTGTGAAGTACCTAGCTGACCACCGAAAGATTGAGCAACTAAAACATTGTTTCAAGAGGGTCATCATTTGTTGAATTGGGAAGCCATACATATTTACTTCTTGCTCATTCCCTGTTGAAAATTTGATAATGGCTTGCATTGCAGAGCATTTGATGCGTTTGTATAGAATGAGGTAACATCAAATGACGTTACGTGCGAGTTGTTTGCTTGCGCGCAATGTAGGTGATCTAAGAACATTCAAATATTGGGTAGAGAGTTGTATGTTTTCGAGCACCTAAAAAAAGTAAAGTTTAGAAACCACGTTATTATATCCGTAGGCCCTCCTATACAACTGATGTTAGGTCTAACCTTGCATGTTGATGGATCGGTTGACAATAGATCGTCAGTAGATGTTAATTTATGTGTTTTCATGAGAAGGTATTGGACTGGACAAATTGGATTATTGTTCCCAGGCCGAGAGATAATGTGAGTTCTCAGAACCGCTGCCTTTACCGTGTTGACCCATTCTTTGTTTGAATATTGATAGTGGAGTTTATATTACTTCTCAGAGTATGGACAATAGAGGGAGACATCCTGAAGAAGTTTCTCCGTTATTTCGACATCCAGCTGGTTTGGAACTACTATGGATTCATCACCTTTATCACTAAGGGATAGGCGGACAGGTTTTATTCCTACGAGCTTCCTGATTTGGAAAAACCCTGTTTTTGTTTGTGTGTCAGATTGGGCCTTGATTTTTTATGCCGAAAGTGGTTGAGTATTTGCAGACTTTGTATGGAAAAACGCGAAAAGTAGGGTGTTCGATATCTGGAATTTCTTCTCTTGTGAAGAGCTTGCGGGAAGGTAATGGATGGTAGTGTCCCTGTTTGTTTTTTTATTACCTAACCCTTCTAATCTAGCCTTGTAACGCCCTTGATTTTGTAGTTCTTGTAGACTGTATACGGTCCTGCGCAGAGTTAACTTAGAAACGGGTCGACTAGGTGCAAAACCTGGACCTAATTCTAGTAATGAACGCGCATCCTTTGAAGCGTTACGCCACGTACACAGTGACTCTTGTTCTCTCTTGATCATGGCACCTAGTCATGCCAACGCTTTCATGTATGAGGTGGAAGCACAAGTTCTCGTTCACCGCCCATTACTCTACTGCCATTATATAGACGATTGTTTCATTGTCTGTTCCACACAAGAGAAATGGACAAGTGTTCTAAAGTCTTGAACGGATAGTCAGAGCATATAAAATTTACGCGAGAGAGGCTAAACGGGAGCTGGCTTCCATTCTTAAACATCCAAGTAAAGCTTCTAAATAGTGGATATAGTACAAAATAGTATCGAAAACCAAGTAGGAAAAACATTTTGGTCAATCACCTTTCCTTACATCCTCACACATGAAAAAATCGCTTATAAAAAATGATTTAATTGGTTGAAAATGTGTGCACAGGAAAAGAGGAAAGCGAGTTGTTAAACTTGGCACGAAAAAATCGCCACTTCTAACGGCTACAAAACATTTGCTACTCAGAACAATTCAAAAAGTGGAAGTAGGTCCCACAAGAACAATACTCTACACCTATAGAGTTCCCTTAAAACTGCTATTAATATCAAACGAAATCAGTAGCGCAGTTAAAAGGTATCTAAAGTTGCGGTCTTGAAAATTCCGTGGTGATTATTAAAATCCCACTTCCCACCCTTCGCCATCAGCTAATCCGCAGTAGACTTTACGATCGATTGTGCAGCACCAAAAACTGTATGATCTGCCCTAACGGAAAGGAGGAGATTGTATGAGATTGGGCACAATTTATTTGCTAGCATGTAAGACATGGGGGAAGATCAATAAGCGAAATGGGTAGACCAGTTTTCATTCGCATAAAAGAACATCTATATAGTAAATTTACAATAGAGGAAAACCTAACCTTTAGGTTTACTTGGGGCACAAAAACACATCAGCAAAGATTTTGATGTGACTGTCACAATTTTGGCGCAGGAATCAAAGTCATCCACGCGCAAAACTTTGAGGCATTTTGGATAAAGGAGCAAAACCCCGAAATGAACCGAATGGACTATTGCGTCACCATTACAGAAGATTTCGCGCCCTTTCTTTGTTTGATCTTTTGATCTAACCTAGGAGCATATAAATAAGATCCTTCAAATCATTCAAATAGACTAATACTACATACGCCCAAGCTCTGAAAAAGGCGGATCGCCGAAACGTCAGCCGAATCACTACGATTAGTTTACTAACCTCGTGTCAGCTAATCAAGATAAGTTTTCTCAAATTTCATATATCAAAAACACTGTGATGATGAATCAGGCGAGATGTTAAAGTGCATCAGAGACATACAAGATTCAATGCTTATAAACGTGTGGAGTAAACTGTGCTGCATTGATATGACGAGGTACCCAAAAGTTTCTTCCAAACTTGAATAAACCTTGATCATATAACGGAAATCGCGCACCGCCTCGCGAGTCGCGATGCGTTTAGCGATTTCTGCCGCCAGCAACTCCGGACTATATTGCACTGCTACTTCAGCAGTGCCACATAGAACCAAGCTCAACATTTATACGTGAAGGTCACACTCTATCTTTTTTTCTTTCAAAGAAACAAAGATTTTCCACCATTTTCTGATAAGAACAGTAAATAGCAGCATGTTTTAACTATAGAGATAGCTAAAGAACTTCTATCTCTTGCAACGATCTATTACTGAGCTTTATTGTCTTCATTAGGCGTTTGTTATGGACATTATCAGAACTGTCTCGAAATATACGTGTTACATTTAATCAGCTAACATGATTCCCAAGAATGAGGAAGATGATGTAACTTTTAGGCCTATGGGGATTTGAATAAGATTCGCTAGATTGATCACAAATATTAGATACTCGAAAATATCCGTTCAGCTTCTTCCGGAGTCGGCTGCGGTAATTTTATCAGTTAGCAAAGGTTCTCAATCATATTCCACACACTAACCAGCCACTTTTGCAAACATTTGGCTGATTTCACCCGATAAATTTATGGAAAGCATTTACAAAACAGGCGCAGAAGTAGCAGATTATCCATACCCGAACTCACATGTGTCTAAAAAACCATTGGATTGCATTCAGCATCAAAATCACGTAGACAGGGAACCAGCAGCCTATCAAGTAAGCCTTTAGGGGCGCACAGGATAAAAAACGCAACGATGTGGACTCTGATGTGGTAGCAAGAATTCTTTGGCAGGAACCAAAGGCATCATAGAAGAAAGCCTTTGAGGTTTCATAGACAAACCGAAAAGTCCAGAAATTATCAAGAAGGAAGAGTGTCTTGACATAACAAATGAAATGGCACCTAGTCTTAATTCATTTTCTAGTCTGAGTAAGGTTCATTTTCCATGGTATGTCACATAACATTGGTAACTTCTTCCATATAGGTATAAATTAAGTGGAGTTTTTTCAAAGACAAGCTTGTTAGAGTTTCATACTGAATTCGTGATGGATACAAAATATCAATCAAGTAATCAGACTTGTTATGATTTATTACGTCAAAGCTTCAACGAAAGCGGATTCCTTGAAATGTTAGCCATCAAACTTTGGAAAGCAGACGCACCAACCTCAAGTGAACTTTTAATTATTTATTTTATATTAACAAGGTAATTGCAATTTTTATTGTGCAAATCCCAGTGTTTCTAGCATTCAATTCGTTTTTTTCCTCTTAAATGACGTAGAGTACTGGTCGAGTATGTCTCCTTACAGTCTCGAGGATAGCCTGGTTGTGGCGTTTCATAGGGTGTTTTCTTGTGAACCGCCAGAGAGTATTGAGGGGTGGAACTTGGATCCACGCGTGTCTGAACGAGCATCACAGCACTGCGCTTCCATGAAAATGTTAATAAATAAAAAAGGCAGTTCGTGATTTACGTGATGGGTGACCAGAATTCCCTCGAATCGAAAATGTAGCGGCAGACCATGATAAATGCACGACAAATACATTATACCCCCGATGTACTGATGGGAAAAGTAGCTCACTAGTGTTCAAACCCATTCACACTAACAGTTATTTTTGCTCTATTTATATCGTGCATAATACCACCAGATCAACTGAGTGTACAGCACTGCCCATTTAGTGAATTCTTTCACTTGTTGGCACGTGTAAATAGTACGTTTGCGTCTTTCTATCTAAGGGAGTTCACCCCTAAAAAGGATTGGCTTAGATGAAAGGCGTTGTGAAACTGATGTGGCTGAAAGGCCGAAACACGTGCATTGCACTGTGTAAGTGCCCATAACACATGCATAGCTAAAATGTCGTTATGAGGCATATCCTATTCACTTTCCACTTTTTTCAAGAAAAGGATGGCTTAGCACAACGGTGAGAGAGAGTGCGATCTAGCTCCTAGACTTACAAACGAAGACTTACTGTGTATGCAATCACCTTTGGCGATGTTTGATAAAATTGAAGGTAGAGCACATGCGTTATAGATACATCGATGGAAAATCTTTATCATTCTGCCTTTGCATTTTTTTTAGTTATAACATGATAGATTTCGATTGGTGACTAAGTAAGACACAAAAATGATAGCAAAATGATATTCTCTTCTGTTTATCCGTCTACATTTGTATTGATGAGTCTATCGATATAATATTCTGCCTAATTGTTTGTTTACTTGTGAATGATCTTGACGTTTTGAACTATCTGAAACATGCGTTCTGGCAATGCGAACGATAACAAATCGAAGTTTGAGGTCCATAGTTAGCTGCTTTTGATACGGACAATAAGGTCACTCACCATGGCATGTTTTGAATTCACCGTTTTCTTGCAGAGATGGGAGAAACGAAAGTGGAACAGAATAACGATGAGGCTGCAAATCACAAAGCTTAGTAGAAAAAATCTTATTTAACAAGGCTTTTGACCAGTTTACTACTTTTCTATGAGCAAAGTAGCACGCACAAACAAGATTTCCACATCTATGAATTTACATCTTCATGTGTTTCCTTCCAGATTCCGGCACGAAACGTGTCACACCCGATACAACACCAACAATTATGAACGCCCGTGCAATTCAAACATTTTCCATAAGCTGCTGTAACCCAACTCTGCTAATTCTATTGTATTCTTGCGAACAGAAGCACAAGTAGCTTCGGGCTTGAAAGTACTGTTCAAGAGACCCGTGGTCTTTGGCGCTATCCCGCATGCGACCCTCAATCCTTCACGTCTCAGATTTTGACAAATCGGTAACATCCGCGTCCGGAAGGGTAATTTGCATTACCTTCACATATTGGTGGAGCATGCCTTTGTATAAAGCAAATGCGTATCAATGTTGATTGCAATCGAGTGCGTGGTGTATATCTCCAGTCCAGATCAACGTCGGGAGCTCTATCGTCCATCTCATAGGCAACAAAAACTACCGAAATGCTAAATGTCGAGCGGACAAATAGTTTTAAAAAATCTTTGACATAAAATTATTGCATGTGGGAACTCCGCTCAAGGTGATAACATACGTAAAAAGATTGGAGGCGCCCCTCTTCGTTGTTGAGTTGAGGATTTCAAAGACGGATAAGGAGAACGTAAGAATTGATAGTCGTATTCTGTGCTTCCATTTATATTCACATTTCGTTATTTACACCTATTCGTTTCCCATTGACAGCAACCGTATCTAACTATGCGGCAAGCGTAAATGATGTTAATTTAACACTCACCCATCCAGTGCAAAGCCCAGCTCCCATAGAAATGTGCCGGTGAAGTAGATAGCCCAACGATTTTCAAAAAACGGACGAATCCAGTTAGAGCTAACATGTTGGAAAAAAAATACACCGTTTGCGCTTAGTGCCTGCAAATGTCGGGCGCAATATTAAGAACTATATTCTACAGTTTTTGGCAAAAATCACTGAATTATCCTGCACAACTGGTGGTTAAATGTGAAAGCTTCACCTGTTTGAAAAAACGGATTTCCATTTTTCGCCTCCTTAGATATGTGGCATCTATGTAGACACCTTTGGATTTATGAGACTGTATGACCTTTAACCAAGAAGTGTAATTACTTACGAAATTTTTTCTTTATAAAAATTTTATTACATATTACAAGATCGCCATTACTTTGAAAAGATAATACTGTCGTGTGATTCACGGACTTCCATCATAGAGCGATCTTCAGACGGCTGGTAAAAATCTCTCTGGCATAGAAGTCCGTAGACCCCATCTGATGCTTCCTCAAGGGCGACATTGTCATAGGAAAAAACGCGGCAAAAGTGACCATCCGCTCCTTTCAAACGCAAGAAGAATAAGAGTATGGAGTTTTCTCAGATTACGCTAATGATGACTTATACCTTCTCTTACACGACTCGTATTGGCTAAAAGATAACATTCAAGGCCTTGACAGCTTTTGGCAGTCACACTAGGAGCTTGAGAGGCCCCTCCAAAAAATAATCTATCTTCGGTATCTCAAGTGGAGCTGACGAGCCACAGGCATTGTTCAGTATCTACGCTCGGATCTCAGTAAAGTATATGCGAACATACGGCAACTTGGGCTTTGACGAGGTCAGCAAGGCTGGTAAAGTCTGAAGGCTGTGTTATGCTGTCGCAGTCTCGAAAAAGTAAGGTGATCAGTAATGTATCTATAATGCACGTTCATTTGCACTCCATAGAGCACTTAACAATGCAGTTACGAAGAGTTCCGTAATGCGCCATCTGAGATGAGAAGACATCAACCTATTCAAAATGCTACGATCACTGGAGAGAAACTGTATTTTCATACATGTGGAAGTTTGAATTAGAGAAGTTCTACAGAAAAATCGCACTTTCCTTCTATAATTGTACAAAATGTCACGGAAAACTATTTTTACTGCTAATTTTCCTTTATTCCTAAGATTATTGAGTGGTGAGCGAAAAACGTGTGAATGAGAATGAGTGGTGGCCTCGGTGGAGTAGTGGAAGAACGGCCGCCTCAAATAGGATGAAACGGTGGTTCCATTCCCGATTGAGGCCGTGTTTTTGCTCACCACACAGTTCTCTCAGGAGTATATGAAGCAGAATAAAATTGCGAAAAATGCAGTGGTATACTAAAAATTGCTAATATTTCTTCCAATCTGTCCCTTTCCTCAAAACTTGCGCAAGGTTGGTTACACCGCTTTTTAAACTCGTTGGCTAGGCTTTTCTCGCTGACATTTTGGATCCTTACTTCAAGATGCTTACTACCACGTCAAATTTCTTACCTCTGTGCTCTATCCTGTGCACACTTAAAAGCTTAGCTGTTTGGCTGTTCTATTTTTCGTCATTGTTCTTTGATGCAAACCTAAAGCGGCCTTCCCTCTTCGCCAATGTGTTCATCACCCACATCTCGTGCCATAGGTGTGGTAAGTATACTGTACCCGGACTCATGCAATCTCCGTTTCTACTATAGGGCATGTTATGCAGCTGTATGTCTTGCATAGATTGTCTTACAAGCGGCTCCGGACCAACTGGCAACGTAATGTATTCGGTGGGGTAGATCTACATTCTCACAGAGTTCTTCAGACCAGTGTTTTTTAGAGACCTTTTGATAGCACCGCTCACTTCATTCCTTATCAAAGGTAATCTTGAAGGCACCTTCCCATCTGGCGTTTGGAACAACACTGCTTCCACTATTTTTGTTATGAGCCTACCCGTCCTTATTGACCTGACATCAATAGCTGCACTCTCGTAGCCATATGAAATGGCTGTTTGTCGTGCCACGTGTAGTGACCTCTCTCTTTTCCCTCCCGTACAAACACTGCAGTCGTTCAGTATATGTTTCGAGCAAAGAATCTTTTTGTGTGCGGAAGGTGAGAAGAAAGGTAATGCAGTTTTGTTATGTGGACACTTTCAGAGAGGCCTATTTGGATGTTCAACAATGGAAGCCAGTTCTCCGTGAGCTTTCTAATTGCTGCTAATACATTATTACGCATGCCACCAATCATGATTTGCATCGCCGTCGGTCTAGAAACAAACACCTGGAAGCTACATGTTTTCCTGAATGCACTACAAGCACGTTAAGTAGGGCTGCGTTAAAAACGGCTGATAGTAATCAAGTTGGCAGTTCAGAAATCGTTCACAAATGTTCGTTTCCAAATCACTACATCCGGCGTGTAGAGTGAAATCGCGACAGCCTCATGTAAGTACAAAAGCACCTCCGAACTTCCAAAACGCTGCAGATAAGTAGTTAAACAATATCTTGAGAACGAAGAGCAGCAAATAAAACCAATTATTGCAGAAAATGGGACGCGCGCTCACATTCTATATCAAAGCCGTGTCGAATGCAAAGCTAAAATTAATGCGCACCAACGCTAAGCCGAAATAATCGCTATTTTCGGAGAGGTAACTTAGAAAGATCGTTCACATTGGTTACTCGGATTCCTTCATCAACCACATTGTCCGCGCCTGATCCGAAGATGAAACCTGGTCTCCTGCAGAACCTTTTTCTAGTACTCATTAACGCTCTGGATCCGTTTTTCACACCTACCTCCTAACTGCAGGGTTTCTTTTCGGTGGAGAAATAGCAAGACCGTGTCATTGTTCTAAGAAAACATCTACGGCACCAATAGCAATCGCCTAATCGAATAGATACTCGTTGTCTATGAACTTTTCGCCCAGGTTATTCTCAGTAGAACTGATGATAGGATACGGCAAGAAAACAGCCATGATAGCGAATGAGGCTTGCATAGGAAGTGGGATCATTTCCGTTATCCTCACCGTGTTTCAGTCCCATAAAAAACACGTTTTTTTTCATCGAAAGTCATAGTAGCCACTTACCAGATTTCAATTATAATTTCGACAGCGTACTTTACTTTTAAAATGGCCTTTTCAATAGTTTCTGGCAGTAAGAATGAAGCTATGCTTTACAATCAAGCATATTTCATCGAACGGAGCTTTTCTCCCAGACTTTTAGTAATATTTGGTGGCACAAATCTATTCCACAAATTCTAATACCATACCTATTTCTCAAAATGTCTTTTCAATTAGTGCACTACAGCAGGCGAGACAAAGCTGAGCTTTGCATTCGGTAAAAGCGCGATTCACATGTGACGAGCATTTAGAATTCCCTGAAATGGCAGAGACTAACAGGTGAGTTTGTGACTGTTCAAATGAAAATGAATCATAGCTATCCGGCATGACCTTATGAAAGGCTCAAAACATACTGCGTGGACATCACCATTTTGTAATAATTTTACTGGTACAAAATGCGATGTTCTATTCTATTTCAGCAACTCAAACAATAGGCTCTGTTCCACCCTGAACTATTGAAGAAAACCGGGTAAAACACCTATGTGCTTCAACTCATACCTACAAGACCATCACAAATTTTATTTTCGCCGTGTCGTATGCACAACGTTACGACCGTCGGTCCAACGGTGAAAATTTCGCACGAAAACTATCTGAAATTTACGATGCTCAACGATTCCTACAGTGTAGAGAGACTACCCTATGGCTGTTCTAGCACTTGATAGGAGAGAATAGGAGATTTCCGTGATCCCTACGTAGTTTACTCGGCGATGGACGATGCAACCAGTGAAAGAGGTGAAAGTATGATACTAATGCAGTAGGCTTGCCAACCAAACATTGACTTTCATTTGCTGCTCCTTTCATTTTTACGGCAATGTGTGATGTAAGAGAAAATCGAGAAAATGCTGAGATACAAACGAAACTTCGAAACGCATGAATGTGAAATGGACTCAAATCACGATCACGATTTGCGAGGACAAGCGCGCTTGCGATAGCACAACAAGAAACTTTCTCTATTTTTTTTGCAGGCGAGAGAATAAATGGATTATTCAGTAGTGTTGTTTAGCAATCCGTAAACTACGTGTGATAAATTTGATCGCAGTCAACTTGTCACTAACCGTGCGCTTGGCTCTCAAACATACTGATGTCACGCAGTCGAGTAGACAAATCAATATCAGAATTCCTAGCTTGATGTGGATTTCTATGACGAATCCAATGATGTAACCGCACGATGTCTGATATCCCGTCCACCTCCATTTCACTGTATCAAAAGAGACGAAACAGCTCTCGTCTAAAAGAATATCAGAATATAGTTAAGAAAACACTCGGACAGTTTATATACGTCTGTTTTCACTCCACATATTAGATTTCTACTTGAGCACATCTCATGACTGGAAAAAATATTTGTGATACGTGTGCCCTATCAGAAATACTCAGCCATTGAATGCGATAGTAAATTTCTCAGATGGGTTGCAAAAGAAGTAGCGTTCTTAATGCAATAATTGGAGTAATGTGCAATGCGTACGGGCTTGCTGGCTTACGCTCAAGGCTAAGCAAGCCCATCATCAACTCAGTGTTGCCAAGATTATAGCAAACTGATCAAGAAGCCGATATCATGCAATAATCGGCCACCGCAATTTTTGGTTAAATGGGTATTCCTAAAATCTCCATTGGGTTCTTTTCAGTTCTGAAAGAGCAAATGGAAAACAGACCTCATTTGCTCGACAGAAACTTTTCAAAGGAGTGTCAGTAACAATCTGAAAGCTAAGATTTTGGGCTACACCCCAAGTCACCGCCTTTCCAAAACACTCTTTTACAATAATGTAGCATCCATAAATAATCATGCTTTTTACCCGACGTGCTTCTTCATTTCTAACGTATTCGCTTGAAGCACGAAAAGCATATCAGCGTTCAAAGAATTTTTCGTAGTATCAGAGTCTTCTTCATATGATGTTTCTGTCGATGCGCTGGAAAAATCCCCAGTTATACAACACTATTTCAAGCGCTAAAGGTTTTGTCTTTATTTCGAGTGTTTTATTTAAACTACTCCCAAATTCCATTAGCTGCTTTCATTATTATTTAAACCAACATGTCACGTGGTCTGGTAATGGGCTCTTGTATAGCCCGATACACGTGTTTCAACCTTACAGTCACATCAGTCGGGCAGAATACCGAACAGAAGTTTATCGAGCTGTACAAGAGCCCATTACCAAACCACATGACATGTTGGTTCAAATAATAATGCAGGCAGCTATAGATTGTCCCACACTTCGCGCTTGTTCCCCCTTCTCCGTGATTTATTCAGTGAACATGGTATTCGAATGTAAAACTCAATCGATTTTCCCTGCCAAACGACATTTTCTAAAAATAAGCACAACGTTGGAATCATCGGAACCTGCGATATCGAATGATTACAAATAGACTGAAAAAAGAGCTCTGTCCGACGAGATTTATAGTACATATCTTTTTTTAATCCTACAGTGCTATCAAAAAGCTCTTCCCAGAAGCAAACATATTATTGAGTTTTTCGAAACTTTTGCCATCGATTGAGTGTTAGCATCCTAAGAAAAGAGTTTTGTCCGCCAAAAGTAGCGAGCTAAGAAAAAACACGTGATTTTGTTCAACATAATTTTGCTTTGGATTTTACAGCATAACAAAAGGGTATTCTGAGAAGGCGGCGGCAAGGGACTGTTGTCTGAAATCTCAGTTTTTTAATAATTTCTAAGACTTTCATGAAAATCTTCTCTGCAGCGAATTAAGCCGGTTTTTCATTTGTCCCACTATGACTGAAAAGTACCGAACAGCTTCCCTTATGAGCGTCAAATGAGCACCGTTTTGTCTCTATGCTATTGTAATATCCATAGGCCTCATTATTCTGATCAACACGAATAGTATAACGACATAAAATTCTCATATTTCCGCAATAGCGTTGAGTAACATGTAAAACTCTGAGCTCAATCGGGAATCAAATCAGCTGTGGGTTCAAAAATTCGCGTATTTCTCAAAAATAAAAATCATATAACTGCTAAATTGGGATAAAATTGAAATTTCCTTTAACTTTTTATTCTAATGAACAAGTTTGAAGTCAACATGAAATTTATTATAAGTATTTGTTTGACGTTCCAATCTTTGTGTCCTCAAAAGCCATATTGAACTGAGTTGATGGTCCACAGTTAATCGCTGTTCAGTACGATCCGCTTTGAGCTCAAATGCACTATACAGCAGTTGCTAAAACATTAATTCCCACAAAACACTGCTACACGTAGTGGGCCATATATGGTAGAGTGCCACAAGGCCACTATTGTCAAAAAGCAAATTATGTTAAATGGCACTAGATGAGCAGCTGTCTAGCACGAAAGAGTACTACCGAGTGATGTTTCTGCTCAAGCTGTATTCCATTTCACTGAATTTTAGTCGTAAGACAGTCAAAACACACATTCTAGAGTATCTACCTGCAGGTTTAACTAAAACTCGTCAGGATCCGATGAGAAGGAAGACTTTTAAACGTTTCTCAGTAAAGTTTTTTCTGCCCACCCCATGTTATCTCATTAACATAGAAAATGACTGATTATGTTCAATGAAGGATCAAAGATATATAAAATGGATCAAAACTTACTCCAAAATTGTGGTGCTGATTGGAGGAAACTGAGCAACCCAGCAAGTCAAAACGACGAAAGTGGTATTTTTCACACTTAGTACAAAGGAACCTCGCAGTGGCAGCGCTATGGCAATAACTCTGTTCAAGGCGATGGCAAGGTGAGAATAGACGTGAATATTCCACAGCATGAAAACCACCAAACCGAACAGTTTACCTATCAGTTCCGTGGATATCCTGCTGCCACTGCAAATGATGAGATTCTCCTTTCTTTATGCATATGTAATCTCAGTGAAATCATTTTCATATCAGACAGATAATCAAGTTTTTGTTCATTACAGTACATATAGTGTCATGAGCATTGAAGTTTCTCAATACTGAGAATAACGAAGTCAGAAATAATATTTGTTCGAAAAAAACGATTTCAACTCCGTGCCTGACCATCTTTTCAGATGATTGATTTTCTAATATTATCATTAAACTTTCGCAAAACTCGCTCTACTTATTAGCAGACCACTTCTGAGTAACCCGAGCGAAGCACCAATTTCGTTTTTCTCGAATTATGATTTTTTACAAAAACGGAATTTATTGCTTGGATTTATAACTGAGCTCTATATTATGTAACTAAAGATATTACAAAAACGGCAACTTCTCATTCCATATAAACTAATCAATTCGCTATCCAGATGAAACCGTTAGGCTTTTTGGATCGTAGAATAATTCTCAAAACGATAAAATCTTTATAACATTACACTTCAGAATGGGATCTCCCCATCTTCAAAATTTTGCTTCCTTCACGCTTAGTTCGGGATAGTACAAGGTTTTTTCGATGTCAATCTATCAAATTCGCCAGTGCTCTTCCTAGCTCATTAGGCTTATCTACTGCAAAAACTATTTCACACTTCTGTTCTTAGTATGCATCAGAGACTAAAGTAATGTTCTTGCTGTTAGTTTTATACAAAAGACACTCACAAAGCGGTTATAAATAATTTAACAGTATCTGTAAGCTTTGAAAACTTACAATAATGTCACAGGGGTACTCCAAAAGACGAAGAAAAGTAGAATACCCATATTGGCGATAGTGTGGGACAAGCACAGTAGACCAAACGAATTCCGTAATGCTGGATTGTATCGCACTGCTAGTAAAGCAGCGGCGTTTTGAGATCAAACCAAACACTCCAACCTGAAAGTCATACATTCCTTATTTCGTAGAAAGGTTCTACTATGCTGCTCATTAGATGACCGAAGTATTGAATCGGCAACCATGTTCTACATGACATTCACCGGAAGGGCACGAATACTCCTATGAGTAATTTTCGGTGAATCAATCTCTTCCCACTGTTTATTAGTTGATAAGGACATCAACAGAGTTGCACTGAAGCAAGATGCATGCTATCTTTATCCCGGGCATGAGTGGTTAGATGCTTTGATTTTTTATGCGATCTAATATTTTATATCTTTTATTTGTTTTGAAAGACGACTTAAGACTCACCATGGCCATAATCACCGACACCGCAATGTTTTCCCTCGTGAACGAAAAACGAAGTAGATGAGTGGTTTGGCATCCGAAAGCCGGCTGGTTTCCTGTTGATAAAAATTTGGACACAGTAGAAACACGGTTTGAACAAAAGAATTAAATGCAAACGTCGCTTTCAAGTCATGCCACTTGCTCGTAAAACAAATGTGAAAATGTCACACAGAGCCCCCAACTCCGTTGTGACGTTAGTCGGTTGATATTATCTACTTTTTAGGAGTGCACAGCATTACCCGCCTATGGCCTCAAGTGGTGAACTCTTCTACACAATAAATTTTGATTGCAGAAAATTCAACGACTTGTAGATGAAAATGTCAACCGCAGGGGTTTCTTTCATTAGGATGAGGGCTTTTGCAAATTTCAATTGAATCATCAATAATTATTCTTCGAACTAAAGAACATCATTACCCTGTCAACGATCTGCGAGCTTCTGGAGCTTCTGGAAATGCCATCTTTGAATTTTAAATCAAAGATTTTTGATATACCTCTTCAATTTGTTCATCTGTCCCGACTTGGAAATTTACGCAGAAAATGCTCTTGAAAGGAAAAGACCATAGTTGGGTTAGTCGGACAGCGCAGCATGTGGACTGTAGGTTGAGTACGACAAAGCCTCGACTCCCTCCATACCATTGAATTTCCATAGGCTTCTTTGCGGTGCAACGGGCTCACTACAGTGTACGAAGTGTGATTAGCAGTTTCTATACGGAAAACGTATCGACGTGTTTCGTCTTCTTCAGAGCCTCTTCAGAGGCGGTGGTGCAAGTCGATCGTCTACTGTTATTCGTCCTCGTTGGACACTTCGCCATCTTCTCGCTCTAATCTAATTATCTTGCTTTGGAGCATTGATCGAGTAAAGAACTTCAATTGGCGAGCTCCCTATATAAAAAGTGAATATCGTGATAGTCAGCAATATTTTTGATATTTGTTAATCACCTACTGCTAATTACAATTACTTTATATAATAAACTCTTTAAATGGGTTTATTTGAATTAGTTTACTTTGGGCTCATGAAGTGACCACTCCTATAGCAACTACAAGGCAATGCTAAGAATCCTTTCACTTTCTGCTACCCATCTTTCCCAGAGGCTTCGCTTTCGCAACCGTGTTCTTCCTGTATTTGGTTAGCAAAGTAAATACTTTGGTGATTCAGGTAAATATAGAAAAAATGAATGAGAAAGATATGACAGGCGACTTTCAACAGATAGTGAATTTGAGTATAAGTACTCTATAATGAAAACGGTGGTAAGCGAAACAAGCTATCAAATGCAGATTAAATTTGTACAGGCTCAATTTATATCAAAATATTTTTGAGTAGCTGATACGACTAACTACGTAATGTAAAGTACAACGTCTCAGCTTTTGTTTGCTACTAGTCTTTTTTCTAAGGCACGCTTGAGATACAATCATCAAACGTGCTGAAAAGGGAGCAATACTTGGGAGCACAAGTGCGCTTCAAAGTGAGATTCTTCTATTTGAAGGTCGCACACATCCACCACACCAACCAAGACTTCTGTACTTCCTTTTGCTCTTTTTCAATCCTGCGGACGATGATCAAAACGTTTCGGAGGTCGTGCGGCGACATGTGGGGCACAATAATTTATCTCTTTGTATTTCATTCTCTCTCCTTCACTGAAATTCGACAATATTCCATTTTTTTTTACCAATTGACACTTCCGCGCGATGACAGTCAAGAATATGTATAGGTTTATACTAAACTTTGAATTTTGTTGTGAATCAGAAACATGAAAACTAAAAGTTAAACGGACACGTATGACGTGACGGCTCCAGGTAACCTGCAACATACATGCGTGTCTTGACTTGATCTCAGTGTTCTCGGCCATAGCATACTTTTCATACAGGACTACCAAATTGATGGCTTACATGTCTGGAAAGACAACGGCACTGATTTAATGTATCGTTAGCCCAGCGCGAGTCATTAATGAAAACAGATTCAAACACTCTAAACGATGTTTACAGAAGCTGAATGCACCGCGCATCCCTCAGAGATTGATTAGCTCTAAAAATTACCTTCTACTAGTAAAAAGGGATCTTATGCGGATTTCCTCGGCCAGCTATGTTGCGAAAAATGACCCACAATGTCTCTAAAATAGTTCTAATGCTCTGCCCCAGTGCAATATTCTTTTCAACTTTTGAAAAACTAACAAGTGAAAATTATTTTTTCCCAATGTAAGTAGCAGTAAAGATGTCGGACAATAACGAATTTGAAAACCAACACGACAAGACACTATGAAACAACACCTAGTATGCAGTCTCCTCACAAGAACAGTCCTTCGTAGATGATCAATCTAGCTCGCATATCAACTGTTTATTATTCACCCATTGATGTTGAGTGACGTGCAAAATTTCGCGTCGGCCGGGACTCGAACTCGCAGCTCACCCTATGTTTATGATCAGATAAGGGTCAGAGGATAAGAAGTCCCATAAGCAAAATAGAATTTCTCCTTAAACTTGTAGGCCTGTTACAACATTGATGAGACTTTGCTTGTGCAATGAGAAAGGAATTCTAACAAAACACAGGCTCTCTTTCCATTGCATAGAATCGGTTGAGGAGAAACAAACTAATTTATGAGGACTATTCTTAGTCGAGAGGCTTTATTATGAACGAGTAGAGTGCATCAGAGCTTAGTAGAATTTAAAACCATCCAATTTAGTGCTTTGTCTACTCCTCACATGTTTTTACAACTTAATGTACTATTCACTTTCATACATTCGCTGAATTGATGAACCAAGAAGCCGCTCTTTGTCAACTCTATCAAGAAAAATCAAAGTATTGTTGGGTGAAAGCAGGAAAGCGTATAGCGGATTCATTGTCGTAGACCATACGCTAATTAGTAAGCAAACGTTTTCGACTGGGGACTTTGACAGTGCACATCTGCCCCTAACGACCTGAGTATGTTCGTACAGTAACAGCTTTCATGAGTACAAAAAATTGCTAATGGTCGAAAATACCACTCGATCATTTTTAGCATTTTCGTGGAGGCCTCAAACATTTTTTGGTTTCATCAACGAATGTAATTTATAGGCACGTTTTCTCGAACTTTTAAGCCTCAAAACCAGAATATTTTCTATTTGAAAGCGATGAAAAGGCAGTAGGAGGTCCGAAATGTGTATTGGGCAAACGTAATGATGCGAAATGAATAAACGCAAGTTATGAGTCATATTATGTCAACATTCTTCTGATTTTATCTAACATCTATCCTACCGTAAGAAAATAATGAGCACTGAATAAAAGTTGGAATAGTGTACATCATTTCACAGAGTCAAATCACTTCTCTACATTGTTGCGATACAAATTTACGTTGCGCAAAAAGTAGCTAGAAGTGATAGCTTAAGTTGCTTGCTGCGTTCACACTAGATAATAATTATTCTCAAAAGGGGTTGTTTATACTGACTGCCAATTATATCCTCCTTTTTCTTCTCCCTGCTAAGATATTTAGACCCATTTAAGCATTTCTAATGATGACGAGAAGGTGAACAAAGTAATAAAACGAATTTTGTGATGCAACTGGTTTTAAAAATATGGACTTTTGAATCGTTGTACAGCCCCTCCACCGACTTCTAAGCACTGCAATTTCCAATTATCATGTCACTGGACATGCAATGATATGTTATTTCTTTTATTTCTTCCTTCTGTGAAGTAAATTTTCACATTGCACGTTGCAGTGTAACATGTTCGTCATCAATTCTTTTCTGTGAGGCTCTCCCTTGAAAGGCATTGGCTCAGACGAATGGCACTGTGCGACTGACGAGGCTGTGAGGCCGATACACGTGTATTGCATGAAAAAGACCTCATGAAAGGCTCAATAAAAATCGATCATCAGATTATACTGTTTCGAGTGAAGTCTGAAATCAGTTGAATATGGAGGTATGTAAAACCAATATGATAGCGACCAATTTTAGCATTAGTTAGAACAAGTGAAGTGGACTGCGATAAGTTTTTGACAAGTATAGGTGTTTGAATCTTCACAGCCTCATGACGATCTCGCTGCTATGAAGGGCATACTTTTTCCTTTGCACTATCTTGATGCACAAGATGTTTTCTTCGAGTGCTTTTGATTAGGCGGCACTTCAAACATCGCAATGGAAAATCAAATGTTTCCTATCTTACCTCAATCAGATCCCTTTAAACTCTCTGGACTAGCTGTCATACAACTTTGCTCTAGCTTTCAAAACAACGTATGGCTCAATCCCTTTTCTTTCGTACTATGTGAGCCACGTTCGGAGGTTTGTTTCGTCTAAGATCGCGTTATGACGAAGCTATATACATCCGCTCTTCTTTGCTTCATGTGATCGTACACAATGGGCAGAACCGCCGGAATGCATTTCCTAGGAAACTCTATAAATCTCCCAGTTTACTAACTCTATGTTATTCAATCAGAACTTTGCCTGTCTTAGAACTGATGCAAGAAGTATAATGTATCATCAATTTGATGTCGCAGCGTGTTGAGTCGTGACTGTAGTTGGCCAGTTATGAGTGCTTTACATCTTCAATATCACCTTTTTACATGATATTGTTGTTGCTGTGTTACTACTGCTGTGATCTGTTGCACTTGTGATGCTCGTATATTTGCAAAGTTGCCTTGTAGAAACATCAGAAAAGCCCTCATTGTAAATTTATATCAAATCAAGCCTTTCAATTGAAAAACGATTGTTTAGAACTTGACACCAATTTGAAGTTGTGTTTCGAAATTCTTGCGCAACAATAATGGTTCACTTGAAGGGGCACGTTGTAGAACAACTTCGTTTGATTATTTCGAAGAAAGTATTGATGAAGAGTCCCAAGCGTTTTTTTAATTTAAATCATTTTCAAGAAGCTGTCATAACGCTTAACAGAAGCACCAATAAACTTAGGATAGTCCATGACACATCGGATTACTACAAAAGATGCTCATCATGGAACTACGCCGTGCTTCTTGGACCATTTATGCTATCGCACATTTTGGAATTATCTTAGCATTAGAATCGACAGATGATGCTCAACCGGAAAATTAAGGCAGCACAAATACAACTTCATTCAAACGATCGCACTTTCACGATGCCACGGCTGCTTAAACACAGGTTACCACCTCTCCAACTAACATTAGCCCTCCGATGCACTAGGGTAATATTTGGATTGAAAACATCCTAATCCATGTATGGAAGACATTAACGCTTTGGCATCGACATACTACATTATGTGTTTATCGAAGATGCCACGATAATTCTTATTCTCGTCTTTTTTGTGTAGACCTCGCCTGAAACAATAACAATCTGATACTATGACAGCATGCATAATAACAGGTTATGAGCCTTTTATGAGATCTGGTATGAAACTTATACAGTACTACACAGCTGCTGTATCGCCCTCATAAGCTCTTCAGTAGTACGGTGCCTTTTAGTTCAGGCTCAAAAGGCAAAAACATGTTGTCATGTCATCAGATTACCATATTGTTATTGCTTTTAGCTTGATCGGATTTTATTAGTTTATGAGGGAACAAATGAATAATCAACCTTATTTGCTAAACAAGAATAATTCGGAGGAAATTTAGTGATAATTCAAATTCTCTGATCAGAGCCGTATGTGACCGATTTTCTGAAGCACTCTTCTATAAAGCTGTAAAATCCAAAATAAAACTATGTTTCACACAACCACGCGCTTTTTTTGATCTCACTTATATTTCGCTGGACTGAGCTCTTTTCTCAGAGTGATAGTACTCTATTGATAGCACAAGTGTTTTACACCTTGCCGAATACAGTTTTTTCTTCAGACCTTAGTAGGCATTAGCGTAAGTTTCATCGATTTTGCTTATTTTCTGGAAAGACCATACCAATGTAGTGTAGCAGGGAGAATAAGATCGATTTCCGCAATTTTGGCTTCTTACTCACAGGCTATCCTACAGGTGAGGTAACTAGCGGGTTATCGATCAATGACCTGACGAGTTATACATATGAAGTGCAACTTGCTGTTAGTGGGAATTTTTTGCTTTGAAAAAGCTACATATGAAATTGTTGATTTAGAATCTACGAAATTTTCTCTACACGTTGATAAGCTTTTCGTGCTTTCAGCATATGCGTATAAAATTGAAGGCGCTTGACCGACGTAGAATAAAATTTTAGTTTGGATTTTATACCGTTATAAAAGAGCTCTTTGAAAAGGCGGTTACATACACTTCTAGCCACAGAGATTCTAGCAGTAATGATCAACAACACTTCTTTGAAAAATTCTTGCACAGCGAATGATGTCAAATATCCATATATTACCTTAATACCAAAAAGTAAATCGATTCATTCAAGAGTAGGAGTATGAACCCCTGCAAGCGATCGTTGGGCCGAACGCACTGTGCTAATGAGGAGCCTGCAAGAGCGAAACAGCAGATATCCAATATTGCATAAGCGCGGCACTAGACCTCATTAAAGGCCCAGTACATGTTATCATATCATCAGATATGACGTTATACTTCCCGCAAGTGAAATCTGAGTCCTCACGAAAATATGACTAGTGTGTTATAGAAGCGATGTCAATAGAATACCCTTACTATCAGCCCTGCGTGAGATGCAGAGAAAACGAAAAAGGCTCAGAAGTGCTGGATTGTAGCTCACTGCTAATTCAAAGGTGCTAAGTAGAAACAAATCAAACTTTTCCAAATGAGAGTAACACATTCGCTTTTTTCCTTGGGAGGAATAAGCCACGTAACTTGATTTTCTAACCAATAGGATAACGCAGCTGAGAATTAGGGATCTTTACGTTCAACTTTAAGGATTCTTCATTAGACAAAACTCGCTTAATGTGACCGCGCAAAGTAAATACACAAAGATTTCAGCTCAGCTCCTTTCAGAGTGGACTGCGAAACATGTGCTCGTTAGAATAACTCCAAACACAGTCCTTTATACCTTCCACTGAATATTTGTAAGCAATTGGTTAATCTGTCTTGAGGAGATCACTTAAGGTATGAGCAGCCCTACTTAGTAGCTGCAGGCAATCTAGACCCGAAACTTCTGTGTCTGTGAGAACAAAATGGTTTTTAATCAAGTCCAAACCCCTTGCACACCACCTGAAAACACATCTCGTAACCCCATGAATACTTGGCCAAGATTCATCCGCGGGAGGAATTTGTGGTTAAGGACATGTATAACCACAAATTTCTTGTGATCAAAAGTATAGTGATCTTGATAAAGACCCGACAAAACGTTCTCAATACAATCTTACATATGAGCAATATCACTATGCAAACCCATAACAATGATAGCGATTTGTAACTGAATTGTTTTCCTGCCTTTGAAATTTTTTTTTCAGAAAAGAGATGACCTTACCAAATTATATGACAAGTTGGCTCAAATAATAATGAAAAAATCTATTGAAATTTGAGCGTGGTTTTAATAAAGCACTTGAAATGAAGGTATAATATGATTAAAATACCAGCCAAAAAGCAATCGAGTGCGCAAATGCTCTGTGGTAGGTGAAAATTCCGCTTGACCCAGAGTGTAAAACGTTCGCTTTCAATAACTCTCTGTAAGATAGCAGAGCTCCCGAGAGAACTGACTATAAAATATCGAAAGACGACGGGTTCTGCCCGACTGAAGAGTCTGCAAGGACGAAATACGTGTATCGGGCTGTACAAGAGCCCTTACCAGTCCACATGACAAGTTGGCTCAAATAATAATGAAAAGAAAAGACATGGTTTGGAGCAATGGCGAAAGTTATAGATTCAATCTAGATCCTATAGTCATCAATCCTCCAACGTCCGGAATCGCCAAAACAAAACCAGACTTGTCTGCAGGATATGTATGCATACCAAACAAGCATTAACACCTCTGACATTATTTGATGAAGTCTATGGCATAGCATATCTTTTAGATAGAAATCAAGGCCGAACGCTTTATTTCTTTTGTATTACAGTTCTCCACTTTGTAACAATAATGATCTTGATTGAAGGTCAAGTAAGATACCCTAAACTATTAACAAAATACATTTTCCATTATATCTGTTGACATCCGTGCTGACGATCCACTGTTATATAGTTCTTGCTTAGATGTATATTCATCTGTGGAAGATTCTCACGCTTTACACCGAAACTCTAGAAAATGTGCTTTGGCATTGTGAACGTTAACAAGTCAAAGTTTGGGATTAATAGCTACCTGCTTTTGACAGGGGCTGTCAGGCCGCTAACCATGGCGTGTTCTATAAGCGGCATTCTCATACGAGATGAGAGAAACGAAAGAGGAACAGAATAACGATGAGGCTGGTAAATCACAAAATTCAGTATAAAATTTAATTCAGCATGGCAGGTGCCCAATATAGTGCTTTTCTATGATACAAAACTCGATGCAGCACCACGTAAACTCGAACGCCCAGCATTTTTCATTGCACCTGCTGCGTTCCAACTTTACCGATTCTATTATACTCTTCAGAGAAAGCGTATGTAGCTTGAGCCTACAGACCCCCTTTTACAAGCCCGTGGTCTTGTGATCCCGTATTTATAGCTCTTCAATCTTTCCATCGCTCAGGAGTCCGGTTAATCGGTAACATGCTCGTCTGGATAGGTAGCAGTACTGATTCAAGTCATGATAGAGCATCGCAAGGCTTTGTTCAGACCAGAAACATATTCCTCGGCCTCTAAAAAGGTAATTAATATTCAATGCGGGTGGTATATTTCAAGTTTTGATCATCGCTGAGCTCAGCCCTTCTAAATCTATGAGAAAAAACAGCTACCATTTGCTGATTACCGAGCAGAGAAATAGTTCTGAAAACCTTTGACCGCGGATTATCGTGTGTAAAGTCTCCTCTCAAAATGATGGAACTTGTGTAAAAAAAGGGGCGTTTTCCTCCTTGAGTTGAGAAACGTGAAAATGACTTGTAAAAATACAGTAATCAATAGTCTGATCCGTTGCTTCCATCTACACTCACAATTCGTTATTTTGCACCTTTCTCTTTCCAGACAACATCAGCCATGCCTAACCATTCGAAATGTTTACAATGATGTTAGTTCAGCATTTACCCATCCAGTGCGAAACCCAGCTCCCAAATAAATGTGCCAGTGAAGAAAACACCCCAACGATTTCGAAAGAGCGGACAGATCCAGTGGACGGTCACATGTTGAAAGAAAAGCACACCATTTGCACATAGTGCCTGCAATCGAAACGATATAATAAGAAGAAACTTGTTTGCATTTCTGTTAGCGAAAAACAAGTGGAAAAACGACCTCCTTTTGCTGGTCGAGAATTTTTCATGAGAGTGTTGGAAGCCTTTCGAAAGTTGAAATCTCTGGCTCTGCGCAATGTGATTGCTTCTAGAAAAAAAATTTCTTTTGTAACGCTGTAAAATTCAAAACAAAATTTTTTTTACATCAACTATGCGTTCTTGAAGTTAGTTCACTTAAAGCATGAAAACATATCAACGTGTACAGAAAATTTTGTGGCTCAGAGTCATACGTTTTACAAGGAGTTTCTTCCCCAAGCGAAGAAAAAAATCTAAGCGAATTACAGAAATTGCACTTCTCATGTGACTCGCTAACGTAATTCGATCGATCGATAACGGGACGCGCATCTAATCTGCGGTTACCCGTGGCCGTAGTTCAGGCGGTAACAAGCGTGCCGAATAAGTCAAACTTGGTTTTGTATCCTCTGCTACACTTCGGTGAAACGGTCTTCCCAGAAAATAAGGCACTGCGTTGGAGTCAGTGAAACTTACCTATCGATCGGCTACTAACAACTTGAGAAAAGGGTCGTGGCTTGCGAGAAACATGTGTATATCTGCGCGTGTTTGTGTGTGTAACAAATGTTTTTTTTTTTGCTACCGTTATAATGGGCTTTTTCAGGAAACGGCCACTGGAGTGGTAGCTGAAGATTAAGATTTTGGATGATTACTTAAAGTGCAATGAAAAGTCTTTGTCCAGTGGAAAGGGTCATTTTTCATCTATTTCCCGCTAGCAGAAAAGAACCACGAGAATAATTGAATATCTGA
The DNA here is from genome assembly GCA_019055375.1 of Parelaphostrongylus tenuis. Classification (NCBI taxonomy): domain Eukaryota; kingdom Metazoa; phylum Nematoda; class Chromadorea; order Rhabditida; family Metastrongylidae; genus Parelaphostrongylus; species Parelaphostrongylus tenuis. The sequence goes on from JAHQIW010002093.1 coordinate 429,113, forward strand.
TCCAACCAATTCAAGATGACTTGGGAGTTTTACCTGTTTGAAGAAACGGATTTCCATGTTCTCGTTTCCTTTGAAGGGCGGCATTTGTGCGAGCACCGTTGGGTTTGTGGAATTGCACGATCTTAAAGGACTAAATTCACAAATACTTATTCTACAAAACGCTTCTTACGTAATCCAAGGCCGCGCTTACCCTTAGGAAAATATGCTATCATGTGATTCACAGATCATTACTAATCCACTAAGGGAGGCTTCCAGATTGTTATTCGCGAGGCCATATGGTGCATTCTTAAGAGCTGCATTATCAGCGGAAAATTAGACGTGGGCAAAAGTGACCATGTGTTCTCCATAAATCTCAGGCTTCAGGATGTGGACTTTCTGTCCACGCTAGGTGACGTATGCCTCCTCTGTACGATCTATTTCGGCTAAAAGCCGATAGATAAGACACCGAAGGTTACACAAGGAGTTGCGCTTCAGCGTAACATAATTTAAGTTCTCCTTGTATCTTTGCGGGAGCTCACAAGGTACCCGCAAATATTTAGCATGCCACGCTCAGATTTTAGCAAAGTGTATGTTAACATCCATATGGAAAGTAGAATAAAATAACTAAACTTTAGTCACCTGTTTCAAAAGGGCCTTATGCGGCAACGTTAGCATGAACGAGTTGGCATAGCTGATAAAATTCCAAGGCTATGTAAGTTGCCTTAATTTCAAGGTTGAGTTGCACCATAATGTGCGAATAAATCTTATTCATTGCACTCGATAAAAGACTTATACTTAGGTACGAAGAGTTAAGTTATGTGTCAACGTTATTTTCATGAAGGAAAGGTGACATCCATTCTGAACTGCTACAACTATCAAAGGGAAAAATGTTCTTGCCCTAGACGTGGTAGTGCAAGCTATAGGAATTCCACAGAATGATTCACATTCTTTCCATAAATGTACAAAATATCATAAAGTAATTTATTTGACGCTAACATACTATTACTTATGCCGCCGCTTATGATTTTCTCCTCACCTTAGATCTAAGAAGAAGCTCTGAACGCTGCATATCTTTTGTGATTGTAGTAAGAACAGGCAAAATAGCGCTGCACTAAAAACGGCTTGTCGTTTATGTGCATAATTTACGAATTAGTTAATAAAATCATTGCCTTTAGTACACAGACTGCCCGTGCTCTTGAACGTTAAGTCTTTTGTTATGCTTGTAATCGTCTACTTTCACTGACACAAACTCATCACAAGGTGTCGCGCTATACGGTGCAATTGATCAGTTCCAAAGTCATTCGAAAACACAATATCCAAGGTTGCCACAGTGGGTAAATACGTAAATGCGTTTACACATACGTAAATATTGGACCCTCATGTCGCATTTAGAATCACGATTCAGATTGGAACGAGCTACATGGAGAACTCGCCGAGCTTATCATGATTACAAAAACCTTTAATAACATTTTAGAGCTATAAAAGCCTCGCTTTGAACGGTAGACGATGGAGTCTTTGTGTAAAAGTGCCAAAAGGAAATAGCCTTCATCATGATAAATTGCTCGTTTTAGCTAAACCATGTCGCCGTTATCCAAAAACTTCCTACGACTCTCACTATCGTATTCCTTGTTCATGATTTTACTTTGGAAAACCCGCCGAGTTCCGAACGGAATACTTCAGTTCCCATAATCAGAAATACATCAAAACATTTTGGTTTTCGAGAAGATGTCGTTATTGACAACATTGCAAAAGAATGCGACAGGCTTGCTTGGAATTTTCACTTTACTGCTATCAACGCTGACAGTTCACAAATCGTTTGAAACTTTCGTCTGCAGCAAAAATACTGCATTTGATATGTCGTGCCGAATCGCGCAAGCCAAAGTAAATGCTTTACTTGCGAGCTTGCAAAACTTTACAGATGAGTAGTAAAAAGATCTTGAAAGAGAAGAGGAGAAGTTATGACCGAATATGCGAAATTATGGAATGCGCATTACCAGTGATTACGGTAGTCCTATTAATTGCAACATTGAGATGATGACATATCAATGCCTAGACGAAATATTCACACCTTCTAAGAAAGTAGACCCACAATGGTTACTCGAATCACTTCATTAGCCAAGTTGTCCTATTCTTCATAGGAAGAGGAATAATGATTTGTCTTATCACTATTTTTCCTTCAGAATTCCGATACGCTGCCTTGTCGAAGAATAATAGAACGGCATTTGATGTGAGGATGATAAGAAACGGTCACTTCCAAAACTTTTTCTAGGACTTATTACGTACTGTGTCCTCTTTACGCTCTCATCTGCCTAAATTCACGCTTCCTCTTCGCTTGAGAACTACTAGGACGGCACTGTGGCTTGTAATAATGGCCTCCACTGCGCCAGCAATCGTAGTCTACCTAACTGCTGTCCATTGGCTATGAATTATTAGCTCAAGTTATTCTCAGTGGGACTGGCAGAACACTGGACGGAAACAGCCATGCCATCGAGTCTCAAATTATGCGGGATCATTTCCTTTATCCTCTGCCCTGTTTTATCTCCGTAAAGTAAACAAGAATTTTTTTGTTTCCAAAAGTGTTAGTAGCCATTTGATGGCTTAGATTTTTACAATTACATGGTGTAGTTCATTTTCAAAATGACCTTTCAACTCTTTAGGAACCATATCGTACGTTACGCAGAATGGCCCGACATCAACCGCACTCGGCTGCTGTAATGGCGACGTCGCCTATCCTTCAGTAGGCAGACAGCCAGGCAATCACTGATGTCTGACCGACAATTATCCCTCCTCCGTTTAGGTGTGCTGATACTGTTGTTCTCATGGCACCAAGCGTCATATTTGACAAATGTTGAAAGATTTCAATAATATTTACAGATTGGTGCTTGCGCGACTAGTTTCATAAACGACGTTTATAGAAAGAGTTGCCTTTCTTTCATACAAGTATTATTAACGAAATGAATATCTTCGAGTAGCTTAGCTACGTTTACCTTTTTCTATTTTGGGAAGAGATCGTGATGAACAACATGGCTCCAAAGTTGGGCCGGAGTAAGCGATTGCTCTAAGAAGCGTTCATGAACATCAAGAGTGTATTGAAGAGAACATAGAGAGCACGAGTCCATGTTTCTTTCTACTCAGCGGTCGTTACCGCCTTGACACATAAGTGAAAAGCCTGGCCATCACTCAAGCGCATGAATCTCTGCGTTATAGATCGCGAAGCAAGAAGATTGATGCTAAGAGCATTCCACATCTTCAAGGCAAGAAAAAAAAATCTGAAGCATTAATTCAAAACAACAACCGGAAACCACAAATCTGTTCTACACCCTGGACTGTCAAAGATCAAGCGGGTCAAACACCTGTGCCGTTCAATATAGAGTCGTCATTGGGTGAATTTCTTGCTAGGTTATACGTATGAAACTACAGCCATCGGCTCGACTGTCAAAACTTTTTACCAGAACTTTTCACAAGATATGATGCACAACTATTTTTAAAGTGAAAGGACCCCCATTAAACTGCTCTAGCACATAACGGACAAGAACAGAAGGCTCTTGTTCATCTACATGAGTAATTCGACGATCAACGAGGAAGCGGGTGAATCAGACGAAAATGTGATACTGAAGAAGCAAAGTTACCAACCACACGCTTGTTTGTGGTCTCTTTCATTCTAACTGCTATGTATGACGTGAGATAATGCCGAGAAAATCCTGATGCGAGCGAAACTTGGACCCACATGAATGTATAGCGAATTTAACCCCTTACTTGCACTTTTCCGCGACGGGGCCGTTTGCAATACACCGTCGGGAAACTTGCTATATTTTCTGTACGCGGCAGGATAGATGATTCAAAAGTGTCACTTGATAATCCAAAAAGAAGGCATGTGAAACATTTGTCAGTAATCGACTTATTTACCACAAACCGTATTTTTTCTCAGACAGATTGATGTGGTGCAGTCGAGTAGAGAAATTAGGATAAGAATCCCCTGTTTGATATGAATCTCCATGACAATTCCCATAATGTAGCCACACGTTGTACGGGAGCCCGTCCAGCTCCACTTTACTGTGTCGAAAACATGGAAACAACTCTCGGCTAAAAGAACATCAAAACATAGTGCTAAAAACACTCCGAAAATTTGAACACACATGACTATTTCTATGCGACATATTTGCATCCGACTGGCGAGCTTTCCATGACCTGAAACTTCTTTTTGTAGAATGCGTAATCTGTCATGGAAGTGTTGTACGCACTCAGTTTGATATTTTGTGGAAATACTCGGCCAATAGATGAGCTAGAGGTGCTAGATACATTCGTCTTTAATTTTCAATTTCGTTTAAGATGATTGAAGCCCTTTTCAGTGACTCCGGTAGCCTTCCGCTAAGCCGAGTCATTGCTACTTATCCCCGCAGACAATCTGAGTTCAGTCTGACCAATTTACCTACTCTAAGAGGCTGATTGGCTTTGTGAGCTATGAGCGCGTGATCGAACCAATGAGTTCGTATATGACGCAGAGCACCTCCAACCACTGCGCCACGCGCGCTATTCGCTCAACGCAATAATTGGATATAGTCTGCAAAGCGCACATGTTCCATGGTTTTCGCTTAAGGCAAAGCATGGTCTTCATCAACCCCGTACTGGCAACTATATTTAACTAGTCATGAATGGATTAAAGAGCTGAAATCATGCGTCGACAGGCCTCCAAAAATTTGATCCAAGTGGATGTTTCTAAAATCTGCATGGCTTAATGAAGCTGCATGAAATGATGTCTTGTTTATGGAAGGACCAACTTCAAACTTCGCACTCACTAAACATTTGCCTCAAAAAACGTGTAAATCAGTCTTGTGATAGCCCTTTGTCTAATTTCATCCGAAATACAAATATGAATAAGCTTATTCATATTTCCAATGATGTTGAAGGATATGCAAAACTCTCGATCTCAGTCAGTAATTAAACCGCTTTGAATTCGGAGTTTTGCATGTTACTCCATCGCAGTTGTAGATATTACATTATAGAGCTGTTAGATTGCGATAAAATTGAGAATTCTAGTAGTTTCTTCCATACTGTTAGATAAACCAAGGTTGACTTGCATGTTTTTTGAAAGCATATTCATGAGAGACTATGCTCGACAGCTAGTTGAAGTCCAGTGTCGGATTATAGAGCCAGTGCACTCTGTATCAGATGTATCTCTTGTAATCGCGTTGATCGTCAAGTGATTCGAGCGCGCATCAGCAACGGTTCCATTTTTTCCCATTGCTTGCATGAGTAGCCTAATTGGTTCTCCTCGCTTTAGAGATTCGTTGAGTATCATGTGCTTTTTCTAGGCATTTCGCCAAGAAATAGGACCAATGGGTCGATGGTTTTCCTGTAGAGCGCTTGATATCTCAATAAAACCAATCTGTGACTGTTCTGGTGTATCGGTTGGCGTTGAAGCATATCAGCATCTGGCCCACCCTGTTTTCGATAGCCTGGCATGTAGTACGGCGCCTTCAACTCAATCGTTGACGTAGGTCGCAACCTCGGGCGTTGAGTCAAAAGCTGGGCTCAGAATCTAATGTTCTTTCTCCTCTTCACTAAGTCCATGATGCTTTTGAACGTTCTCCAAGTCGCTTGTTTCCTCTTGCTCAACTTGGAAGCTGGATCGTTCATCATGCTGAAATCACGGCCTAGATAGACGATATTAGCGAGGCGCAAATGGATCATTTGATTGCCGACCGTCGATTTTCAATTCCATATCGTCCCATTTTAATGTTCGCATAACGTTTTGAAGGGTTACAGTGAGTATTTTGGTGAGATTGTATCGCCTTGTCGAGTCCCTCTTCTTACGTCAATAATGATATATTCATGGTATTGTAATATTTCAAACGGAAATCATTTTATTTGACCGCCGATTGAGGTGCTATGATGTTAGAATAAACGCAATGATGTAGAGTGGTGTGCAAAACCGATTGCGTCAGGCGGGATCGAACTTAGATCTTACATCTCCCGAGAGCGCGTGCTGAACCGTTGCACTAGTGTTGACAGATAGCGCGTTATAGCGTAGAAGGTGTGTTGTTCAAAGCGAGCATCGGCGGTGCAACGGTTTAGCACATGCCCCCGGAAAGAATAAGATCTGGGTTCGATTTCGGCCATCGTATGATATTTTAATTGTGAAATCTATGCAGGACCTAGGAAGGACCGTTATGTCGCGAGTAGGGACACCCTGAGTGTCCAGAGCCTGTATCACCGTTCGTGTTTCCACTGAATCAAACGTTTTTTTTCAAATCGATGAAAGTGTGACTGAGCTGCCTTTTGTACTCTCGTGAAACGCCAATGAATCATGTGATAGTGTGAATGCGTCTATGGTGCTAAATCCTTTTCGAAACCCTGCTTGTTTGCCGTGCAGTTTTCACTAGAAAAGTTCTATTCATACGACAAGCAATGTGCACAATGTGAGGGAGACGACCTGAAGAAAATCGGCTAAAATCAGTTCATCTCTGACGAGCAGGAAGACTTTAGAACGATGCCCGAGAGAAATATTTCTGTGCCAAACCTTGCGTCAACGCGTTATTATGAATTGAACATTGACTGTTATGCCTTTTGCTTCAAGTGTTTTTTTTTGAGACCACTCTGGAAATTGAATATATATCATAGTTATTACTTGAATCAATATGTCGTGTAGTTTGTTATGGGCTCTCGTACAGCCCGATACACGTGTTTCGACCTTGCAGCCTCGTCAGTAGGGCAGGCCCTTCGTCTTTAGTCAGTAATCTTGGGCTTCCCTACATCCTCCCATAAAAAGTAGACGACGATGAACGATTCAAACAATTGTTGTCTGGCAAAATAAATCACTAAATCGGCAGTGTTTGAATCTCGATCACTCTTGACAGGTATTTTTGAAATATTATATCGTTTGTTTCGCGTAATTTTTCGAGACCACGGTCGAAATTAAATATATCTCATGATTATTGTTTGAGAGCAATCAGGCGCCAAATACTGCCGTTCTGGTGAAAATATTTCATTTCACGGCAACTGTGTGAATTGCTCCTCGTCGGCTAATTTTTATAGGTTGATGTAGGGACCCCCCATGATGCTTGGCTGAAGACGAAAGACCTGCCCGACTGACGAGACTACAAGGCCGAAACACGTGTATCGGACTGTTCAAGATCCCATAACAGAGCACATGACATTGACTATCGTTCCTAAGCCTTGATGAGAACTGATTATTGAAAAAATTACAATAATATCAAAACTCACTCCAAAATTGTGGTACTGACTGGAGGAAACTGAGAGCCCAACAAATCAAAACGACGAGAGCCGTGTTCTTCACACTCAATAGAAATGAAGCTCGCAGAGGAAACGCTATGATAATTACCCTGTTCAAAGCCATCACAAGGTGAGAATAGACGTGAACATTCGTCAGCATAAACATAATCAAACCGAACAGCTTACCCATCAGCTTCGTGGATATCACGCTTCCACTGCAAATAATGAAATTTGCCTTTTATATATGCATATGTAAGGTTTCTATGGAATTCCTTTTATGCTCCAACATATAATCGTGTTTTAGATCATTGTAGTATACATAGCGTTATATGCCTTGAGAGTTTCTCAATGCTCAAAAAGATGAAAATCTGGAGCGTCGCTTGAGGGAGAACCGGTACCAATTTTGTGGGTGTGATCTTCTCAGAAAATTGATTATGTAAGGAATTTCATTACCTGCCCGAGAAGCGATCGAGATAGCTGCGAGCCCACGAAACTTGTGCAACTATATGCAAAACTCTTAGTACCCTGGTAAAAAGCGAGTTTTGTTTCCCTCACATTTTGCGTTTTTTGCAAACAGAATCTATAAGTTGGGTGAAAGGAACTAAAAAAATGGAGATTCTTAACTTTATAATGAACGGGTCGAACTCCCCAAAGTAGATAAAATAGTTAGGTTTTTGACTTATAAAGCAATATCTAACGTGAAAGAATCCTTGTTTGAAACATTACACTCCGGAATGGAAAATCACCCTATCTTCATAACTTTGTTCCCTTCACGCTTATTCTGAAACGGCATAAGGCTCATTCAATGTTATCCAACCATATTCGTCAATAAATTTCCTGGATCGTTAGGCTTACATATTGCAAATCTCATTTCACACTTCTGTCTTACAACGCGAAAGAAAGTGAATTAATAATATCGCCTCTAACTTTACACATAAACCACTAGCAAAGCGAGTAATTACAATTGCTAATGAAAATTTGACAACAACTGTAAACTCTGAAATCTTACAGTAATGTAACAGGGGCACACCAGAAGACGAAGAGAAGTAGAATACTTATATTGGTGATGATGCGGGATAAGCACAACATTCTAAACGAATTCTGCAATGCTGGATTGTATCTCACTGCAAATATAGCACCGCCGTTTGAGACCAAACCAAACACTCCTTCCTGAAAGCATATATCTGGTAGACCGCACCAACTATGCCACTGAATTTCTGGCCGAAACAGTGGATCACCAACGTTGTTCTACCTCTCATTGACCGTCAGAGTACTAATACTTCTACGAATGATTTTTTTTTTGCTCAACCCATCTCTCTCCACTGAGCGTTACTTGATGAGGACATTAACAGAGTGACATTGAAGTTTGGTGTTTGCTGCATTTCGTCTTACTATGGTAATGAAAGTTTTGTAGCAACATTGGCTCTAGGGATTAGATGCTATGAGCTTCCAAACGATCTTATACTTTTACACGTTATAAAGGGTAGCTTAAGGCTCACCACGGCCATGATCACCGATACCGCAATGTTTTCCTCGTGAACGTACAATGAAGTAGACGTGAGGTTTGGCATCTGAAAAGCGGGGGTATTAATGTGAATTGGTACACAGTTGAAAAACGGTATTGAATAAAAGAGTCATGTGCAAACTCCTTTTTCATAATCACAGGCACTTGTTCGAAGACAAATATGAAAATGTCGCACGAAGCGCTAAACTCCGCTGTGACATTGGTCGTTGGGTATATCTCTTTTTAGGGAGTACACAATTGAAGCATCAAATTCTTCCGCGTAATAAGGTGAAATTCACTCACCTACCTGCAGTGGCTTCAACGACTTTATATGAGATGACAAATGAGGGACCTTATTTTGAAATAACAAATTCTTTTTATGGGCATTACTCTATTGCTCAGCCAAGTTTTGCCATCGCACTGCTTAGTAGGCTACTCACAGTTATCTTATTCCAACACGCAGCAAATCAAACGACATGAATGGATGATTGTGATATAATCAATGTCCTTCAGGGAACAAATTCTACAAGCTGCTTCATCATACATATTCAGCAGTGGCGTTTTAGTTGATCGATAATTCATCGAAAGGAGCTAAACGCTTATCCGGCAATGTAACACTTCGCTGCTTTTCTCAAAGCTCAGTTTTAGAAAGTGCGCTTGTCTTGACTAGATACATTGAACGCTTGTGTTTTATAGCTTCACAACTGTTCATGAAACAGCACAGCCGAATGAGCCGTAATTATCGAAAGGACATTCGAAACATGACGTTGGCCGGTTGAACAAGACAGAGATCTAGTGGCGTTGAGTGATGTGCAATCTTGACATCAGTGGGACTCGATCCCGCTCAAATAAAAAGAATTTTGTTAACCATACTTACATTCATTGTCAGCGTAATTGGGCTAAATGTCATTATCGGCTACCAGAATAAACCGTTGACGGTTGATTCCTGACAGATTTATACGCTTGGAAAGAGTGGTGGCAACAGGCGTCGGTAGTGCAATTGGTTGAGCACGCGCCCTCCAAAGTGGTCAAATGAGTATTCGAGTCGCGCCTGACGTCAAAGTTGTGCAAATCACTCAATATTACTGAGTATTTATGTAACATCGGGCCACCGCTAATACGTGGCTATATAAAAAAAGATTCTTGTCAGACAGATCCTATGAGTGATCCATTTCCTAATTTTTCCCAAAAGACACAAAAGATAGCTTTAGTGCAATTTTCTTCAGTAAGCTCTCATAATTTTAAGGAAGTAACAGAAATGATAACTCGTAAGCTCAACAAAACTTACTTTTTTTGTACCCCCGTGAATATTAGATAAAAAGTGGCAACTTTCCAGGGAACCTCTCACCACATCGTTGATAAACTCCTGGCTTGAACTGCGCACTTTCATTTTAGCACACTACCAAGAAAATACTCAAACGTCTCTTCGTTGACTGACGAGTCTTGAAAGTTCATTCGGAAGGTGAACAAGGAGACGGGAAGGCATTAATGAAATCCACTAAGGAACAGCCTAGCAAATCCTTCTATCTTCGTTTAGCTTGACTACCATGTAATGTCAAACATATATTTACTAGATGATGATTTACATTAGTTCGAGACTTTTCATGTAATCACACTTCTAAATCACTTTGTGATAACGCGAGTTAGCTTTCGTCACTTACCTCAGAGAACTGACATACTCTAGTCACTCACATTCACGTGAACACTCAGAAGAGATAAGCTTTATGTGCTGATCAGGCGCGACATCGTGCCATGCAAAACCAGTTGATCGACTACTGTTGTTCTGCGCACATTCAACGAGTGCGCCACATGTGCTCTATAACGCACAGACATAAACAGACATAACATAAACATGATCTGCACATAGACTTATCTCTTCTGATTTTGTTTTCTGACCCACATACATACATGTATACACGGTTACATAATTGCATAGACAGCTAGATAGATAGATGGATAGATTAGATAGATGGGTGCTTACATGCATCATATATGCATACATACACATGCATATATACATACATGCATACATACATACATACATACATACTACATACATACATACATATGTATATGCATGTACGCGCACACATACGCACACTGCAGACTTTTCATAATTTCTTGATTTAAGATTGGTTAAGTGAAAGTGTTAACGGATCTGGTGAATCAGCATTCTTCAATGCACCGCAATACCAGTGATTCCTTTATTCTCAAAATCATCAATTCTTCACAAGCCTTTTTAAAAGCTTTGCACACTCGTAATTGTCACCATGAGCTTTTCTCCATCATTTATTGACTGGTTGTAATCGAACTTTTGTCATGACTAGTTACTGATCTAATATCGCGATTACTATTTTGTCATCACATCATCGTCATTGACACTTGTAATCAACTGTCCCACGCTGTTCTGAACATTACTTTTCTCTTGGAGGTAGTTCATGGAGGTACAGTATCAGTTTCATTTGTATTGCATTTTGTTTATTGATTAGACCTGTGGCACGTGGTTTTAATAATAATTTCGCTTGTTTTCTTTAGGCGGCACGGGATGAGGAAACGAGCCCTCTCTCTGGACAAAAACTTTTCATAAGAGTGTTGAAAAACATTTCGAAGCTTAAATCACTGGCGGTTGAGCTACGCAGCCGCTTTCGAATACACTTCATATTAAGATGTAAAATTCGGAATAAAATTATGTTTTACATTGGCAGCGTAATTTCGCTGTTACTTCGCTGGGATCACAATAAACAAATGAACGTGTTGACAAAATTTTCTAGTATCAGAGTCATACGTTTTATCTGCAGTTTCTTTCAAGGCTGATTAAAATCTCCTAATTGAATTACAAAAATCGCACTACATGTGTAATGCATCAGCTCCATGATCGATCACCGTGCCTAAACCGCGAGCAACTCTCCTCCTCCTCCCATCGGCCTTCAGAATAACCAAAAAGCTCATGCCCCTTATGTTAACTATCTTATTTTCCTGCTACACTGAAGATAAGCGGTCGGTTCAAAGAATAAGCACGGCCTTGGATCGCTGAATTTTGCGCTATTGAAAGATTGTTAATAGTCTAAAGAAAGAGCTCTGTTTTACGGGAAATATACGCGCGTGTAGCGAAATGTTTCCCATTTGATGACGAGTTATAAAACACATTCACAAAAAACGGCCTAATAGAGCCTAATGAGAGATTCAAGCTTTCGAATGATTACTGATATTCCTACGAAAAATTCTTGTCCAACAAGATAATCGTTTTAAATTGCGTACCTTCTAACAAAAAATTGCCTAATTTTTATTACTCAAACGTATCGACGTTTCTTGTTTTCAGAGCCGATGGTTCGGGTCAATCGTCCGTTGTCATTTCTCCTCGTTGTGTCACTTCGCCTCTGTATCGTTCTAGTCAGATCTTGCATCTGGAGTAATGCTCGAATGAAGAACCTCACTCAACGGGCTCCTTATATACAGGATGATTTTGTGCTGACTGACAGTAGGTTTTGCTTATTTGCTGATTACTTACCGATAATTGCAATTCCTGTGTATATGGAACATGCCAATTGGATTTACTAGGGTTATTTTACTTTGAGCTCATCAGTCAACACTCCTAAAGTGACTGCAGTGTAATGTTAAAAATTCTCTCACTCTTTACTATGCGTCATTTCGAGAAGCTTCGTTTGCGCCGCAGTGTTACACTCTTTTCTCTATCAAATAAAATACTTTGGAAAATCAACTGACCAAAGAAAAAATGAATGAGAAAGATATGACAGACGTCTTGCAATAGACAGCGAATTTGAGTTTAAGTAATCTTTGATGTAAATGGTGGTAAGCGAGACAATTTATCAGAGGTAGGAATAATTTGTACTAACTTAATACATCAAAATATTTTTGAGTAAGTTAAAAGACTGCGTAATGTAGAGTACAACGGTTCAGCTTGAGTTTACTACTATTTTTTTTACTACAAAGTGCGATGTGAGCTACAATCATCAAGTATAATGCAAAATGACCAAAACTGGGGATGACAAGTGCGCTTTGACCTGTAATTTGCTTCTCGGATGGTCGCATAAAGTCTATTGCATCGACCAAAGCTTTTGTTCTTTCTTTCTCACTTTTAAACCGAAGTACAATAATTGAGAACCTTTTAAAGGTCGTGAAGCAACATGTGACGCACAGGAATTTATCTCTCTCCATTTCACTCCGGCTCTCCTTCACTGATTCAACATTTCTTTGCACTTTTAATACGTCAGTAGCCATTTTTGAACGGTAACAATTATAGAATTTGTCTGGACTGCACTGAACTCGAAGTTCTGCTGTGCATAAAAATATGAATACAAAAAAAAGGCAGACGTGTGTGATCCTGCAACACACGCGCGTGGTCGTAGGTTTGATCCCACGTCTCCGGCTCACCAAACCTTTCATCCCTATAGGATTTGCAAGTGATACTAGACTTGTTCGGAAGAATAACGGTACTCATTTAATGCATTGGTAAGCCACCCTAAACCATTATAAGGAGCACACAATCAGAAGCTTTAACGACGCTCAATGAAGTCGAGTGCATGACGCGTCGTAGAGAGATTGATCATCGCTGAGCTTTACTCTTCATACCGTTGCCAGCGAAGAGGTATTGCCTGCGAAACTCTTTGATGCAATGCTGTGGAAAAAACTTCTCAGAATAATTTCTGGAATTGTTTTGCTGTTTTTTATGGTGATATATCTATTCGGCTCATAGTTATTCTCGAGTAAAGACTTTGACAGAGCTCGTGTGTCCGAAACAAACTAAGTTTGCGCGTACAAAAGCAGCTTTGATGGGTACAAAAATCTGCTAGAGGTTAAAGGGTGTAGCTCGTGGATCCAGTCAAATTCTGAGGCATACACTATGCATCTGTCTTCAATTTTTGGCTTTATTTGAGGTGATTGAAAGCATACCTGGATTTTACAATTCTTGTATGATTGTATGTATTGTGGTATTCTTATGATTATATTTTACATCATATCTTCGCGGTGGCCTACCAATGTTTCAAGTCAATGCTGGTTTTCTTTGCTGATTAGTCTGGTATCAACATGCCGATCCGAAAGGGATGGAAGGCTTGATGAGTCTTGAGTGAAAGGTAAGAACCAAAAATCTTTTAGGAGTCGAAAAGTCACACGATCGTTTACGGCATTCTCTAGGAAGCCCTTCAACCTTGCAATTTGTTTCAACAACGAATATAATCGATAAGTACGTTTTTCCAAACTTTCATACTACAATACTATAATATTCCAATCAGGAGGGAGGAAAAGGCAAAGTAAGGAATCTCACCATTGTACTGGGGAACACGTGATGCTCCGAAATGGATTAGCGCAGGTTGACAGCTCCAGTAAGGCTCCGTATTGTATCCGTGTGTCAACATTCTTATAATTGTATTTTACACCGTGTCCTACCGTAAAAAAGAACAAACACTAAACAAAACTTGTAATATAAAAATTGGGCTTGATGCTACGCAGTTAAAATACTTGTTCAACAATATTGCGATACAAATCTATTTTGGACAGAATAGACTATAACTAATAGCTTGATTGCTCATCGCCATTTACAAAGACTACGATTAATCTCAAAAAAGGTTGTTTACAGCAATTCGTCAACTATAATCTTCTTTTTCTTCCTCTTTTTGTTAGAGCAGATCTACGCACTATTGTTGAAAGTTAAAGGTAAACACATCCGCAAAACCGAAGTTTTTGAGGAAAATGGCTGGAATAAAATCATAGCTTTTTAGTCGTGGTACTCTTTTTACTCAAGAAGTGGAGAGCTCACAAAATATAAGTCACCTAAACTTAAGCCCCATAAGGGAAGGTTATAGAAATCGATGAGCGCAGAACGATTTGCTGGATTTTCGTTGCTTGATTAAGGTTTTATTCGCCGTTTTGCGAAGAATATGCTAAATTTTCGTCTTTATGATAGAATAAGATTTTTTCTACTTACAATTGTGCTTCTGTTTTAGTTATACGCGTCTTGTGCAGAAAAAAAAACGCTGGATCTTTAGTCTTAAACTCTCCTAGTTTTACACAGGAACCAAGAGTCATGACCGTAGATAAAGATTGAAGAACAAGGAATATTCTGTCAAAAATGATTATGCAGTCTGTATTCGGTAAGTGTTTATCGATAACTCCCACGATATCGAAGTTTATATCAACCATTCATTTATTTTCAATATTTCGAAGATGATGTATATGAGAAAAAGTCAAGCACTTCTGGATCGTGGAAGAATTCTGTGGGAAAAGGGACAATCGTGCTCGAATGAAAGGCTCAGGATAGCGGCATTATGCAACTACTGGTTAGAAATTACCGTCTCCAAAGAAGTTATCCCGGTAATTTTTCCCTGTCCGAATTCTTAGCAAAAAAAGAATTTTCCATTTTTTGACGTCTTAGTAATTACTTGATGGCTTAAGCATAATTTGAAAAAGTTATTTTCCAAATAATTCTTATTTTATACTGTGAAGATAAAGTGAAATTTTCTTCCACACTCAAGCATCTTTCACTGGACAAAGGTTTCCATTCAGACTTTGTATAAGCATTTATGATCTCAATGATAAGCTTGGTTTTGGAGAACGACGTTTAAGTGGGTTCTCACAACCAAAGGCCTATTGGGTCTCACACTCGGCGCCGTGTCAGTCGCGCAGCGCATTTTGCACGAGGCGTGCGGTGTGCGCTATATGTAAAACCCAACATTCTTTTAACTGTAGCGGCACACTAAGAAGTACTTTTTTCAAAACCAAGCATGTCCTTGAGATTGCTGAGATTTGCGTTAATCAATGAATGTGAAAGTCTGGGAAAAAAGTCGTGTCAAAGAAAAATACTCAAATGTGCAATATAGTTTTGACCGTGTTGCTAGAGCTCGCAGAGCGTCTTTTTTCAAGAGGCGAGAACACCACTGAAATTCTAGAAATACAAGCTACTGATTGGATATTGAACAATGATAGCTTAATTCCAGTGTTGTTTCATCTATACACACACCGGTGGAAGACATACGCGCAGCATAAAAAATCCAATCTCAAATTAAGTATTGGAGCGCAACAAAAACTTTTCTCGGAAAAACAGAAACAGTATTAAATTTGCAGAATTCGTGCCATCAAAGAAATGCTGAACTTCTTGAGGAAAAAGTTTGCTCATGAAAAGATGTTTGAGTGTGAAATAACTTTTATTTTCATTGTTACAGCGTAATATAGAAACCTTTCAAAAGCAAAAAAATACAGCTTCTAAATTTTCGAGTTTCAAGCTATCGAATGACTGCTAAATTGTCTAGAAAGAGCAAAAAATACGATTATTTGAGTGTGGATGCTGAAAGGGAAGTACCGAATCCTACGCAGCGACAAACGCGCGCTCTTCCTGCACTTGTTCAAGCTACGTACTCCAACTACCTCCACATAGAGCTCTATCAGAGGCATCTAGTTGTAGAAGATGTGCTTTCAAGTTACGTTCTAGCAAGAAAAACAGTACAAACGCACAATAAAGGTTCAAAGTTTGCTTATTTTTTTGAGGACGTGGTATTACTGCTGAAAAATGAAGGACTTCAAAAGAAGAAGTAACTCTTTATATAAAAAGCCTTCATGAAACTTAATTCGTGAGATTCCATCCTTTATAAGACGATAAGGTACCTCTGACGCTAAACTTCATCCATAATTACCAATAAACCACTTAGGACGTCCAAGTGCACAGAAACATTTTAGACTTGAAATGTAATTTTCTTTTCCATGTTTCAACGTTTTCCATGCTGAGCTTTAAGAAACCAATTAAATTATCAAAATTCTCGAGATTTGAGCTATCTAATGACTAGTAAAACTTCAGTGAAGCCATATAGAAGCTCCAGCGAGCAAATGAAGCAAATAGAGGTTGTTCAGTACCCGTTATTTCCGAAAACGAGTGGGTTAAGAAAAAGGCATGATGATGAATAGTAACCTCTACTTGGACATAAGTCGGCTATAATGCTTCCTGACCAAGCAGTAAATAATCAGATGGAAATTTGGAGCACTGAGATCTTCATCACTGGCTCAGTGCAAGAACTTATCGTCCTTGGGTCGGTTTGGTTACAGAATACTTCAGTTGAAACACATTGTGCCGGCGTTTCTATAGTCTGACTGTTATTACCAAGTATAAGCGAATGTTTGGCTTTTTTCAAAACTTTTTCTTGTAAGTTGTTGGTTTTCCTAAGAAGGTCTTCTGTCGTCCGCATAGTAAACATTAACTTTACGCTCAACTGTTATATGGATCTCGATCGAAAACAGTGATAATCAGATAATCTGATAACATGCTTTGAGCCTTTCTTTCTCAGGCTCAAGATTACATATGTGTCAGATATCAGATCATATAAACAGGTATAAAACGTTTTCACTAAAGTGGCGAGACGTTCGCTACAGCTGTAAGTTTGTAACGGAATGATCACTGTATTCAGCCGTACGTCCACGGCATTACTAATCTCACAGAGAATTGTTTCTCTTCAGTGTTTTCGTTGTGCACGGCACCTTTTCTTATTCCGAACGAATACTAAACTTTCTTTCAGTTTGTTAATGAGATACTTTTTGAACGAAGGTGGGATGTAGTAAATTGTGCTGATATGTAGTGTAATGGAATGGAACTTCACTTGAGCTAATAACCTCATTCGGTAATGTATTTTCATTACAAGGGACAGTTTTAGATTGATTGTGCATAGAGGGTTATGTTCTGATAATGACAATCTATCATGTAACATTGATAACTAGATCAGAAGGCTTGTAGCAATGAAATATTTAAATCTCAGAAAACTCATCGAGCATTGCTGGGAACCTATTTTGATCTATAAAGAGGCGATTTTTGTGTAAATTCTAAGTAGCCACACAAATTATCACATGATCCATCAAGTACACCGGGTTCTAGCTTCCTATCGCTTCTCAGGATCAATGAGTTCGAATAGTTATTGAACTCCACTCAGAATTGCTACGGCTTTTTTTCAACATACTCATGGTTTTATATTAGTCATGAACGTAATGAATCACATGTTATGTTATGGATAAAATGAATAAAATGCTATGAGGAATGAAATACGGATTTACCTGATCTTATGAGAGATAAGCTAGTGTAAAAACAAGCGCAGTAGTCAACTTCCCTATACATCAAAGCAAAAATTGTTCTAGCATGATTGTATTTGATTGAACTCTTCTTCAATCAATGATAAGACAAATCACATCGAACTAAATTGAGTTGAAAAGCGACTATCCTTCAACTTCCGCCTTACGAATCAGCTGACGTTTCAACTCGTATCGTCTTCTTCAGAACGGATCAGTCCGATCCGCTGCGATGATGAGACGATTCTAAGGAGTTTTTCCAGGATTGCTCTTATCATAGATACATTTTATACATAATTTGCTGGTCCCAACTGATCCATCTGGTAGGCAGTTGAAGTGCTTTAGCTACTCTTGTGAATTCATGAAAAGTGAACTGGATTTTGATCGTTGAACCATATTGGGAAATTGAATGGAAAAGCTGCTGGAATCCGCAACGATGTGAAGACCGATAGTGTAAAAAAAACGAATAAATTCTTACGCAGTTTCTTAAAAGAAGTGAGCTTATTGCTGATTATAGGACCTATTCCACTCATCCTCCACTCAAATATAGTTGCGTAATTCCTGATTTTCTTCTTCAAGCAAAACACGAGGTGTTACAATAAAATTTATCCGACTAAAAGGGGAACACATATAAAAAGCGGCTTTAAAGAAGGCGAACTGCCGAAACGTCAGCTGTCGAATAAAGTTTATTGTAACACGTCGTGTTTTGCTTGAAGAAGAAAATCAGGAATTATACTGAAGCATGCCGAGGTTTATAGACAGTCGGTCTTGGGAATTTACAGTTGCATACTTTCACGAGTATGCAAAGTGAAACCCGTGAGTGCAGAAAGGCGACTTAGATCAACATCCTCGCTTGAATAAACATGACTAATCAAAGATCGGCATCACCGTGTTTCAATAGAAGAAGTGAAATAGTCATAACATTGATTAACTTGTTAAAATTTTAACAACTTCAGACTACATCAGAGTCTTAAAACTTCACCATAATAGATATCTTTAGACCTCCGAACATCTAAGCCAAGCATCACAAATATTCGTAATCCAGTCAACGGTTGATATTTTTAGTTTTTCTCGATACTTTAGCTTCTTTGGCGTACTGAATGAAAGGGAAGGGTTAAACTAGAGGTTATAGTGCCGTTGAAAAGGTACATTAAAGTTTGGTACGGTGTTTCTTAATATTAGAATTTGGGGAAAGGGTGGTTACTACGACTAAATCAGTCGCTGGGGTTGACTGAATGCATATATGGCTTATGCAACGAATGCATATCTGGCTCATACGAAGTTGTCTACAATGTATTAGGTCAGTATTTTCATCCTCTATGAGTCTGAAATTAATTAGCCGACAGTGAAGCGATAGAAAGCTCGGTGAGCTCGGGTCGCGCGAATGAACCAGCGAGTGATTCATTATATATTGCAAGGCATTAGTAAAATAAAGGTAAGAAGAATGGTTTCGAGTTTTGAACACTGAACAGAAAACTAGAGTTAGATTTGAAACGTAGCTTCTTGTACTTCAAATATTCTTCTCTAGAATTCTAGTTTATTTGTTTCCATCCTTTTAAATGTTTTAGGAATATAAAGAAGTGTATCAGTTCATTCTCGTCCTCATGAAAGCGATGACGAATCATGGTGATCTTTTACTTCTCCCTACTCCACTACTCCAAGTTTTTCGTAGAGTCGATAATTTTGACTTTTCTATGAGGTTTTCGCCCTCATTTCAACACTATTTAATCTCTCAAGTTATTTGTTCAACAACTCATTCTTGCGATTTCAATTTCAATCTGTTGATTTTATTACGTCGTTTTTGCTTTAGCAGAAACTTCTATAAAGATAACAATTTGCGCTATACAACTATTTCAGTTATATAAAGCGGGGTAAAGCTGAGAAATTATCTAACTTTCTTAGCATCATGATTTTCAGTGGGTTATTTCGATGAATGAATTTTAGCTGCTTTCAAGTTTGAGCCAATATTTTTCATTGCAATTTTGAGGATCAGTGAGAATATCTAAAAGCTACTGGATTCTACAAAGATCTTTATCAATGCGACACAAGTCATCATGTTTTATTCCTGCGAAATTTTGTTTTTTTTTACGTTTGTTACAACTCTTTACGGGATCCAGTAATTTCTAGATTTTCAAACTCGATTTCTTATATAATGAACTCCATTTTAGTAGAATTCATTTACATCCTTGAAAATGCCGACTCGTCTGTACTATCTACCATTCACGTTATTCATTATCAATTCTTGTTCAGTAGACTTTGAAAATCTATTCAATTACTCGATTTCGGTCATTGCGTGAATGTTGAATCATAACCTAATGCAATCATCGGACCACAATGCAAGATACTGTATCAGTTGACTACTTCCTACAAGCAATTATATTATGCATTTGGTAAAGATTATCCGGATTTATATAAATTCCGATGACGTTGAACAATTTCAACGTGCCAATTCACGTCACCGTAATCAATAAGGTCAACATCACTCGCATCATTACCGTTCTCACTCAAGTTCTTCTGCACGACTTTATAAATTTTCGATTAACGAATTATAAGTATATCGGTTGTGCTGCCACTTTTTCGCACAGTTGGTCGAAAGAAACTGCTCAAGAGGCTCTCTAGGTTATTCATAGAAATATGGAAAGAAGAAGTTATCAAAAGAAATCACGAAATCTATGCACAAAAACTAAAGAGAATGAACTGCAAATTAGCCATTTGAGTGAAACTGTTTATCACACACTAGTTTTCAGTAAATACAGTCTACTGTTGACACGCTCACAGGTTGACGAAGCTTATAATGATCTATTCTCAGAAAACGATTGAGAATAATTGCTATCTCTCTTCTCCTGCTCTATCTGAGTGTAAAATTGGATAGTACAATTCATTTAACCTTCTCGGGATCAAATGGCTAAAAATGGAACACTGATCTTTTCGTCAATTCCTCCTCAGGTATGGATTTCTCGCTTAACTTTTGATAGACATTCGATAGCTGAACAACGTTCGAGATCTTGAAACGTCGTTTGCGGAAGTGGACTTAATTTTTGAAGAAAAACGTTCTTATTGCTCTATGTAACGGTAGAAAAAGTGGCGTTTTAACTTTGGTGTTCATCATGTTCAAAGCTAGGGTAATAAAAAATATTTCGGTGGTTTTGAATCCTGGTTTTTTTCAGTTTTATTGGAAAAATTTCTCATAGCACTGTAAAAACAAAACAAAATTACATTTTTTATTTAGTACTCGTAATTGGTAATTATTTTTGTACTCGAAATAGCTAGCCCGTTGCTTGGAATTTGTGAATTTTTGTGCATGATAAAAATCAGTTTTGATCTAACAGCAAAAATCCATCGACTGAGAGGTGGTGATGGACCAGTGTCATTGTACACTGTGCCATCACCACATACGCCTCCCTCCTTGCTTCAATGCAGGGCTGAATGTGGGGCCGGGGATCACTGACGAGGAGGCCGAAACCTCCGAAACACCGGCGTATGACCCTGGCGTATCAACCTCGTTTAAACTTAAAGCATTCTTTTCTGTAACTACTTGATAAAAATTTTAGAAATCATCAAGTATGGGGTGACAAGGAAGGATCTTTTGAACACTTCCGCTTATCTAAATGATCCTTCCGTAATGGAGAAAAAATTTCTGGATAACGAAAATAACGTCCTTTCGGGTGGCAGTTGAAATATTGCTTTCAACGCAATTCAGGAATGATATTTTCGTTCACTTAGAATGCTTTCCTTTACTTCGAAAAATATTTTAAATTTTTAATGAATTTCGATACAATGCAGTCGCTCAATGTTTATGTGCGGAGAAAACTAAGGATGAAACGTAATTTTCGCTGAACTTTCACATCACCGTGTAAATACTTTTCGAAAATATAAAAAAAATTCCAGATTTATCAATATTTATACCGTGAATCAATTGTATACTTTCAATGTAAAGCTATCTGCATGCCCTAGCCAAGCGAGCAAAATAAAGCGAGGGTGAAACATGATTTTATTCTCACTGCTAAAGCGAGCTAAAAAGTATTTCATGATAGTCGAGTAAATTTGTCAAAATTCAAGCCATCGAATGGGTAATAAAAGTCTGAGATAAGGTACTTTCAGATAAAATGTCTTGACTTTGGATGGGTCAAAACATCTTTGTATTTGCTGTATTCTCTTTTCCGTATTTTTCAGTTATCTTCAATCTGTTTAAGCCCTATGGTAAAAACGAGTTTTTTCTTCTGTAAAATGTTGTGGTAGTCATTTGATAGCTAAATTCAAGCAAATTTGAAGAGTGAATTTTATTTTTCAAATGGCTTGTTTTCTACGCTGTTTCAGTCGGAATAAAATTATTTCAAACTCAAGAATCTCTTGCAGGATAAGGCTTTCTTTCATAAGCAATCAGTAGTCATTAGGTAGGACAGATCTTAGCAAACTCAACGGTGCTCTAGGTTTTTCAAAGACTAGCGCGGCTTAGGCTTTGAAATTTGGATCACTTTCGATGTCTCGTCCCTTTTTAACCTCTTTGAAAGGGGTGTTTTTTCGTCTTTTCAGAGTTTCAATAGCCATTTTATAGCTAAAATCTCGAAAATTTTGGAGGTATACTTTATTATTCGAATAACATCCTTATTGTGCTCAAACAGTAAAGATAAAAATATCTTTCACAGTCACGCATTTATCGCGCAACAAAGACTATCAATAATCATTCGATAACACAAATCTCAACTACCGCAAACCTACTTGATCTTCGGAACAGATTTCTTAAAGTGCTGTATCAGTCGAAAAAGATTACGTTCCGCACGTAATCGATATGTTGGGAAAGCGCGAGGGCTTGAGGTTAGTGCTGCAAAATTTCATCCTCTGGAGTGCGAAACCCAATCTTTTTTTGGCTTTACAGTGCTCTAGATAACTTGTTTAAAAAACCAGCTACGTATTTGAATTTGCTGTAATTAGCACTATTGAATGGTTACCGATCTTTTTTAGAAAAACTTTACTTTGAGACAGATTCTTGAGAGTGATACGAAACTTTGTCCTGACTATTACACCCTAAATAACAAGTCATTTGACAAAGAAAACATATCCTTCAATTTTACTTGATTTCAGCTATTAACTGGCTACTAATGCATCGAATAAAAGCAGAGAATATGTTTTTATCAAAGGAGTCAAACAGGGTGGAGATAACGGAAAAGTATCGAATTTACTTATACCTGGCATTGTATTCCATTGTATGTATCCCAGCATTCAACTTGCATTCGATTTCCATCCTCAAATTCGTCCTTCACAAAATTTTAGTCGAAATATTTCTCCGATAGCAGCTCGAGGTTTCCGTATTCTTTTTTGAATGTAGTCGAATGCCTCTTGAGGCGATCCTCTTTGCAATCTTTGGACGTGACTCAACTAAGCGACAATTCCACTCCATGAAACAGAGATAACTAGAAAAATGTTAAGATGGAGCTATAGTACGATTGATTTGATTCCTGGAGTATATTCTGCGCAATCGACTCCATATGTAGCAATATGGCGATCAGTGGAAGCTTATTTCGATTAATTTTTAATGAGCTGAGGATGTGCCTGCGCATATTTTCTTATCTTATCTACAGGCTTCATTGAAAGCTTTCTGACCCCCAAAGGATGTAAGACGGATTTACTTGGACTTGAAATCGATTGAACGACTATATGTGTAATGTTAGTGCTTCTCATCACCGTGTTACATGTTTCTTAAACCTTATATGGAAATAAACTCGTGTCTTTATAGTTGTGGTGATCCCAAGACATATTTTGATGGCCGTCTCCATAGCCATACTGATTATTGGCATAACGAGTGTCGTATCCAACGGCAATCAGCTGCAGTTGAGATCACGTCGACAGTCGTACGTATACTACCTATGTGGAATTATCCTAACCAGTGTATATCTTTTTTTCGTAAGTGGTACTTAGTTATTACGAAGACATATTCAGGCACTTTTGTGTAGCAAAGTGATGGGATTGAGTTAACATTCCTTTACTCATTACTATAATGAAAAAGAGCAACGTTTTTCTTGCTGCCGTTTCTCCTTCTTCGTGAGCGACCGGGAAATCTAACTTCAGGAATTGAAAACAAGTGAGAGTTTCCCATAATCAATGCAGTCATCGCAAATTAAGAATAAATTCGGACGAGAATTTCAGACCAATCTCGGGCGGCTAGAGAAATCTCAAATATAGCATTTTTTTTTCTTATTTATTGAAGAAAGATTTATTGAAGAGAAAGAGTTTTTTATTTATTTACTGAGATAAATGAAGAGCAAATTGGGCATTTGAAAAAATAAGCCACCAAAAAGGAAGAATTACTCGTACAGTGCTTTACCCAATGGAGCTCCTCTTGTTAGCTATGTGAAGGTCTTCGCCAAGAGTATCATGCGCATCACATGCTACCGTTTTCATCAAAATTTTAGCTACAGTTTTTTTTGCTAGCTTCTTGTTAGCTTATCGAGGTAAGTGGAGGCAGCAAAAACCTCATCCGAAGTCTTGGAGGTGTTCACGTACAAGTCAAATATCTAAGTAGACATTTGGAAGTCAGGAACTACTGGGTGAGTTAGTTAGAAGATGTGGAAAGATTCGAAGTAATTTTTGTAGAGTACTAAAGGAATCTTATGAAAAGTTGCCACTATTCATTTTTTTTTCATTTATATCTATTCATCGATTTTCGGATCCTATGCGGAAAAAGTAATCTTCCGATGGTTCATAGCGTTCCTTGAGGATTATTTGACCGATCTCTCTCAATATTTCCACGCTTCAACGATCAATATTTGAATAGCGGGCAAAAAATGTTACTGTCCGGTTTTTTCCGGGATGTTTGCTTGTTTGGCATTATCACCACTGATTAATGTTTGATTAAGCACACCTTGGCCTGTGCACACTCTTATGGAAGTTACATTAAACTTTATTCGACAGATGACGTTTCGGCAGTTCGCCTTCTTCAGAGCCTGGAAAGGTCAAAATGTTTGCAACCCAATCAGTGAAACACCTCCATTACTTCTTTAGAAAAAATCACCAGACCTAGATTTCAATTGCATCAAGCAAAATCAACTCTCAACATAATCACCGCTTTTATATGTGTTCCACCAAATGATCCAAGTGGAGACAACCGGATGCGATTGAAATCTAGGTCTGGTGATTTTTTTGAAGGAGTAATGAAGGTGTTTGGCTTATTGGATTGCGGACATTTTGACCTTTCCAGCTCTGAAGGAGGCTAACTGCCGAAACGTCAGCTGTCAAATAAAGTTTAATGTGACACCTCGTGTTTGGCTCAAAGAAGAAAATGAGGAATTGGATTATATCACTATCAACCGGTTTCGCTGTAAGTGATGAGCCTTCGATGAATTTTATATGTAACTTGAATGAAGGGAAAGTCCCATTTATCATCCCGTTCTATTCAAATGAGATTAGTACAGCTATAAAATGATGTTTGAAAAGATCGGGCTTAGAGCAATCGGTGACCATTATAGAAATACCACCGAATATTCTAAAACGCCAATTAGTTCGAAACCGCTTATATGACCGTCTCTGCATAACGAAAGATTGTAAAATATGTCCTAACGGCAGAGACGGTGATTGCATGAGCGTAGGTACAGTCTACCTAATCTCTTGCAAAGCGTGTAGTGATAAATATATAGGCGAAACGGGTAGGCCGCTCTATGCACGCATAGAAGAACACCTAGCTGACAAGCGTCTTAATAGACGAAACACCCTGCTAGGGACGCATGAAGCACAGAAGTACGAAGGGGTTGATTTTGAAATTGAAGTCACCATACTTGCGCAGGAGCAAAAAACACCAGCGCGAAAGATCTTGGAAGCATTTTGGATTAATACGACCAAGCCAACCATAAACTGCAGGGAGGAATGCCTCGTAAACACTCGTGATATGAGTCAGTGAGTCATATGAGTCAGTATAAGACTGTTGTTTTGATGAGATGCATTACGAGCCTATGTGTCTCTCTTTCCGGTGATCTCCACTTGGATCATTCAGTGGAACACATATAAAAAACGATGAGTATGTTGAGTGTTGATTTTTGCTTGATGCGATTTAAATCTAGGTCTGGTGCTTTTTCTAAAGAAGTAATGGAGGTGTTTGACTGATTGGATTGCAAACATTTTGACCTTTCCAGGCTCTGAAGAAGGCGAACTGCCGAAACGTCAGCTGTCGAATAAAGTTTAATGTAACACCTCGTGTTCTGCTCAAAGAAGAAAATCAGAAATCACATTGAAGCATGCCGAGGTTAATAGACAGTCGGTCTTGGGAATTCTTATGGAAGTCTCAAACACGTTTCAGATACATACCAAAGCAACAGAGCAGAGTGATTGTTTGGGAATTGCGGGAACATGAAAGTTGATATAAATACGATATCGTTAGACTATAGGAGTCCATTTCTTTATCCCAACATCACTGAACGCCTCGTAGCCGTTCTCGTTGAAACTATACTGTTCAATTCTCCGTAGTAGAGGTACGTTGAGCAATTTAAATACGTAATATAATTACATAATTACTAATGGATTTTTGTGGTAGAATATTACACATGATTTCTGGTAGAACCAATAGAGCTGGAACGTAGCTGTGAGGAAGACAAAACGGGTACTCATTTGTGCAGTGGCTATAGCATGAGCTTCCGCGAAATGATCTGAAAGTATGAAACTCCCTCAAGGGTCGGAACTTCGCTCGTATACAACATTCTTATGGTTGTGTGGACAAAAATGAAACAGAGCGTTTGGTAAGTTTAGGCTCAATGAAGACGAAAATGTCGGAATGTCGACCGTCGGTGATTTTTCGCGCCAGACTATAGAAAGGCTCAAAAGCGCAGTAGTTAGCGATATTTTGCAGTATGTGGATTGTATCGGGTGCAATTAATCCTTGAGTCCAGCGAAAGTATATCATTTCTCGGTGTCAAAACAATGGTGAAGCGCTGTGGGAAGCTTACGAGATTGATGAAGAAACACGATTGTTTCTGATGAAGACACAGAACGCTCTGTTACAGGTTGATTCTGGTTTCCAGAAAGGCTTAATTTGGCCAGCGTTCATTAGCACTCACGAAGAAAGCAAGGCGATGGAGTAGTAGCCGAACCCCATGTACAAATCTTCTTACCTTCGTAAGTGTGTAGGTGCATGATAGCAAGCCAAACTAAAAAATTTGCCGAGATCAGGACTATTTGTGAAGCGTGGTAATGAAAATATCAAATAAATCATGTACTCGTTTCTATGATCACCAAGCGATCGAAACTCTTTCTTCTAATGATTGTCAATTCCTTGATTTATTTTGTAAGATAATTGGCCAATACATTCATTTTTTTTGGGTGGCGGTATAAATCGGCTCTAATTCCAGATGTTCAAATTCATAATGTTGTCGACGATAGTCTTATGAGTGCTATTACTGCAAATGGAACTCTAAGGTAGCAGCAAAGTATTTTATGTGGCAGTCTGCCTAATGCCTTCATGTCCAGCACAGGTCGGTCAGCTAATAATTTTCACGAATCGTCAGCCTAAGATGACATGCAACATGTCACTTATTTTTCAATTCATTCATTCCGAATGCTCGATAGGATCCAAGCAGAGTATGGTAGCTCTAGGTATGATTTGTAGATTGTGCGAACACGGACTTTGTGAAATTCCCAAAGAAACGTTTTTCTTGTCAGATGATCAAGTTTGTTTGTGCCCTAGGACTCGCCACAAACAATCAGGCAATATAAAATCTGATCCAAAAACTGTTCATCTGATTTAATGGTTTCTCAACAGAAAATTCATTATAGGATGCGGAAATTATAACGGATGCGACACAAACTGTGGAAGTTCGGCGATATTGCCACCAGTAAAGTGCCAGACATCATGCAACAACATCAATTGCAAACAGTTGAACGGAAACTATATGAAAGAGTCAGTCACAGACTGCAGTTAAACTCAGAAAACAATTTTTAAATTCCTAAATGTGACAAAGGATAAAGGATAAAACTTTCGGCGTTGATCAACCCCTGAGGGATGCGCCATGCATTCGTCTTCAATTTCTGATTTCGTTCTGAGGTGATTGAATGCCTATCTGGCCTTCACGATGACTCGCGGTGGCGCTTCCCGCTGAACCAGTCAGTGCTGCCTATTCTCCCAGCCAAGTCTGGAAGCCAGTCTGGTACCAATTCATCGACCCTCGAAGAATGGATAGCTTGGTGAGCCCTAGAGCGCGAGATCGAACCATTGACCTCGTGTGCAACGCCGACCACCTCTAACCACTCGCACCATTTGTCACTCTTTGAATCTGATATTAGAGTCTAAATAGTTATGCATTTTCTCAAACTATCGAATTCTTGACTCAAGAAAGCTTTGATGCCTCCTCCCTCACTCAGCAACGATGTGCCGATTTCAAAATTCAGGTGCGAAGCCTAGTATTGGATCCAGTAGTTTTTTTTTATCCCAAACTGGCTTCCATTATTGAGATAAATGCGGTAGCGTAGAACGACATTTAGTTCATCGCCTACTCAAATAAAGAGTATGAAGCTTTCGATTCTAATTTAAATCAGCACTGACTGCATTTTCTTGATCAATCATTTCTATGTATTAGACATATGTCTTTCGCTTCTTTTCGAGCTGATTTACATTAGCACATTATTTTTTTAGGCAATACTCAGCAGTCGATTCAAATCAGTATATTCCGTGCGTGAAATTGTGCTGTAATGCTGGGCCGAGTGAACACTGGCAACATGTGGCCCTTGCTCAGCTCGTATATGGTGCCTGGATACAACAACAACAACGACTTTTACAACCCATACATGGCGAACATCAACTATCCATTTACTGGCGTGTTGTAGGCCCCTCCACTTTCGATTACAATCCATACTACGTCGCCAGAATTCTATCAAACTCTGGTATACAAATTCGTTCATATTAACCTTGGAATCAAAATCAAAATAAATCAAGCAGTCCACTGAATGAATGCTTAAAAAATAAAGCTCTCGTAGCTGAACAAATCTTAAGGGATACGCCACACATTCGACTCATTAAGCATTGTCGATGCACATATGGCCTCTACAGTGACCCGCTGTGGCCTACCAACATAGCTAAGATGGCACTCACTTCTCCGCAGGCAAGCCTGCTACATATTCATTACACTTTTAGGCTGAGTGGAGGGATACGCCTGAGATGCGTGGTCAAGCCAGCAACTACGTGATAGTCGTGGGTTACCTTCCACCAGTGCGCTAAGCACGCTCTATAGTACGGATGAATAAACTAGACTGCATTGCCGCATCCACATGAAATTTGCCATAAACATATCATATGCTAGATAAAAACATGAATTTAGTCAATTCACAACAAGTCTTCCAATTAACCTCATATTTGAGCATGAAAAAGGTAGTGGAGAGAGCAGTGCGATAGCACTAGCTTGTGAAAACAGTTCTGCAGTATTGCCTGAAAAAATGATTTTTACACATTGTCTACAAAGTCTTCAGGATGGCGCTGTCCAAGGAAGAAATTGGTCTGCTGTTCCGCCTGCACTTCTGAGTGTCACGTGTCTCCACTGGCTCATCGATAAAGCGGCAAGGAATTTGTGACGAAATTGCAATATTCGCACAGCTCAGCGCTGCTTCAAGGCAATCCGTGAAGGAGAGACCGTACTTGAATGACAAGCCAAGAAGAAGGACGTCCACGAGAAAGTTGATCGCCATGCAGTAGTCCAATCGAACTGAAGAAGATCCATCGATGATTTACCGGATGTTGGCTGACAAGTTTGATTTTGAGCCAATGACGATTCGGCACATTTTCCAGAAGACCGGCAAACTTACTCCTACTATCGATCTTGTCTTTTTCGAGCTTGATTGCTGTACAATAATTTTTTTCCTAAGCATTCTGAAAACAATAGAAATTTTTCTGCGACATATTACATGCACGTTGTCATTGAATGCTTCCACTAAGAGCCAACCAAAAGAAGAGTTACTTGCTCCTGGAATCGCTGAGGCAAATCTGTACCACGCTTCAATCATTGCTATAATGAAAGCGTCAGAACGCCTTAACTCAGCTAAAGCCTTCATCTAGGATATCAGGAATAGTCTCCTCGATCATCATTTAGCAAAATGCTCAAAGAGACAAAGTTTGTGACCAGCCAGGGAACCCCCGACAATGCCTGCAGAACTCCTCAAGTAATGAATGCGAAGCAGGTCTTTACGAAATGGCTCGATTGGTACAATACGTTGAGCTAGATCGAATTCTGGAGAAAAAACTTGGGGCGTGATTGTTGATTTAGCTTGTTTGCTTGACGATTGTTTCACTATGTTAATATTCAGGGATCCAGTCCAGTTACCACATCGGAAAGAGTTCGTCGTAGTCTACCAAAGTCAGCTTTTCCAAAAACTCTCAGTGCAACACTCAGAAACAACACCTATGACCTGACTGATGGCAAATAATTGTATTGATAAAATTTACTGCACTCATTTTTCGATGTTTGGAGAAACACACAGAGTCACTTGCACTCTACGACATTTAGCTCTTCGAACACAAAAAATGTTCACTTCGGTAGAATGCGCTATGTTTGACTCTTTAGATCATCCTATGGATAACGGACTGCAAATTCGGCCTAAACAATGACTGGCAACATCCTGATGAAATATCGAGCTACATTTCCTTCCAAGTGACTATTCTGAGACCTTTCAAAAACATTCATAATCTCACAGTATATTCTGAGCCTTTCATGAGGCTTGTTATGAACACTTATACAGTGCAAAGCACGTGTTTTGGCTTTACAACGTTGTCCGTTGTTTTTTACAAAGGAGTAGATTCCCGAGGTTCGACTGGACGAAAAGGTAGTGTGCAAGTCCAAAAGCCTCTCTGATACGTTGTAGCATTGCAGAAAAGATATATTGCGTTTCACCGTCGGCGTGCATTATAGTCTGTACTAGTTCTTGGCTTTTCACCAGACTTATCAGCATGGGTTCGGTAGCTTAATTTTCAGTAATCTTAAAAATACATTTGGTTTTCTAGGAATATTTCCAAGGAATGCGTGTAAGGGTGAATGAAGATCACGTTTTGATAGGCTCACGTTCACGATCACGTTTTTTCACGTTTTTCGAGGATCGCATTCAAGATCACGTTTTTTTTTATAGGTACGGAATCTTTTATTGATTGGAAAAGTCAGTCGATCATATTTGGCAATTTTGTAGGGACCTCTAACTCTTGGATTTGTTTCGTCAACGAATGTGATATGTAGGTACGTTTACTTAAGCTATTCCACCTCAATACCGTAATATTTTAGTTAGAAGAAAAGAAAAGGTTAAGAAGTATGACTGATGCATTGGGAACACGTGCTGCTCCGAAATGGATTAACGCGAGTTGACAGCTCATATGAGACTCCGAGTTTTGCTCGTATGTCAACATTCTTATAATTGTATTTCACATTGTATCCTACCGTGAATAAAGAATGAACACTGAAGAAAACTTTGAATAATGTGCTTCAATTTACGCAGTCAATCATTTTTCAGTAATAGTTTGTGCAGAACGTAACTACAAGTGATAGCTTCTATTGCTTACTGCGTCCACGTTAAATTATAGTTAATGTTAAAGGAGGTGCTTACAGTATCTGGTCAGTTAAGGTCTCCTTTTTTGTCCTTGCTTATAATCAGGTCCTTTCGAGCATTTTTTTCATACATACCTAGGAAATTGAGTCAAACCTGAGTTTCATCCATACCGGGGACGCGTGTTACCACTACACTAACAAGGTACATTTGCGCCACCACTCATTCTTCAACATCTTTGTGTTGTTGTCATCCATCAACCTTCAACAGGTTTAATCGGGTATGCGATTTTCCTCTATAAACCCATTTGAGCCGACAGTCATTGTGATAAGTATACTAGAATTTTTTATTGTTTACACTGTATTTTTTCGCAGTGTTATGATGTTTTATACATATCTAAGAAAATTGAGTGGTGAGCTTTTTTGATGGCAAAAGAGGGATACATAGTGGCAAAGAGAAATTTTGACGAAATTGGTCTCATAAAGTGAGAACTTCAAGTTGTTATACACCCACCTCAATAATGGCGATTTTGTTTGTTCCAATCAACTAATCCTGTTGAAATTAGCTTTGTGCTTGAGTTCACTGCCTTGAGATAAAATCGACACAGAGGAAAAGTGGAACAGTCAAAAAAAGAGTAGACCTTATCGCTTATAAAGTAGCTATGGAACTATGTTTCAATCAATTATGACAGTGGAAACCTTCATTGTTGGTTAGAACACGGAATATGGTCAACTTCAATTAGTTTTTGGCAAGTATACGAGTTTAAATCTTTACAATTTCATAACGATGTCGCGTCTACGATTGCCACACTTCTTCCTTTGCACTGTTTTGAAGCGCATCTTTTTTGAAGCATTTATGATCAGTCGGCAATAAAGACCTCATCATAGAATGTAGAACGTTTCCTATCTTTCCTCAATCCAATCCACTTGAACTCCCTACACATACACTAACATTCAGAACCAGGTGTAGCTCAGCCCATTTTTGGTCGTTTGTGAACTACTAAGAGGATTGAGTGGCGAGCAAAGATTTGATCTTAGATGGGAGTTGAACCCGTGCTTCAGCCATATCAAGGGCGCGTGCTACCGCTACAGCACAAAGGCCACCTTCTGACGACCTACCACTCATTGTTCAATATCTCTCTTTCATAGCTATCAGAGACCAGCCTTTAACGGATTTGATCGGATAAGCAATATCGCTTTACAATCCCAGTAAAGCTGGCAGCTAGTGTGATATATGGTGCACTAAAGATTTTTATTGTCTAACTATTTTTTTCACAGTGTCATCCTCTATCAAATGCACCTAAGGTAATTGAGTGATTAGCAAAACTCAATGACCTAAATGTTTTTATTATAAAGTGATATTGCTTATCCAGCTAAACCCTTCAAAAGTTGGGGCTGATAGCTATGACAAAGAGACATTGATGAATGAGTAGCGGGTAAGCGATGGCTTCGGTGATGTAGTGTAGCCCCCGGTATGGGTGAAACGATTGCTCAACTCTCGTGTTAGGTTAGGTGTTTGCTGACCATGAGGTAAAAACAATAGAAATTTCGAGTATTTGTGAGCCACGTTCAAAACTTTTCCACTTTATGATCTCGTTAAAACAAAGCTTTTTATGAAATTTACGTTCTTCTTTGCCCGATGTGATCGTAGACAATGAATGGAACTGTCGGAATGTTCTTTCTGAAGAATTCTTTAGATTTCGTATTGCGCACTAATTTTATGCTGTTCAATCAGAACCTCACCTAGTTTAGAATTGATGCAATCAGTATAATAAAGCATCAAATTAATATGCTTGATATTCATTTTTGAGCTTTGCATGTGGTCTGTTACGGACAAGCTTATAGAGCCCGATATGCGTGTTTTGGCCTTATTAGTCTTATCAGTCGGGCAGTAGCCTTCGCCTTTCAGCCAATTC
Organism: Parelaphostrongylus tenuis; assembly: GCA_019055375.1. Taxonomy (NCBI): domain Eukaryota; kingdom Metazoa; phylum Nematoda; class Chromadorea; order Rhabditida; family Metastrongylidae; genus Parelaphostrongylus; species Parelaphostrongylus tenuis. The sequence goes on from JAHQIW010002093.1 coordinate 462,301, forward strand.
TCTATGTGGAACCCAACCTCTGTATAGAAGCGTTTGAGCTTTTGGCCAATTTGACTCGCAAAAATAGAGTTTTTCCAAGTTGACGCTGCAAAAGCAGAGAGTTCATCCACTTAATCCACCTGCGCTTCTGGAAAGCACACCGTTCTTTTAGTTCTCGTTTAACTCTCTATCCACTACTTCGGGAGCGCCACGTTCACTCCCGATTAAATGGGCGGGGTCCTTCAAAGAGAGAGATTCGTAAAATGAATAAAATGGACGCAATACAGTACAAAATTTTTCGAAGTTCAACAAGATCAAAGTGATTTGCAACTTCCTCGGTCGACCACCTCTGAAGGAGCTTCTCCGAAAACAGATTGCCGAGTAACAGCAATGCAAACGAGCACTATGCAGTACTTAGACTTCTCGAAACCGCCTGCGGCTTTTCGAATGAGTCGTTTCGTAACAAAGGAGTACTAAACTTTCTTTTTATATGCTATCTATAAGTAATTGTCAGAAATCGACAAAATCTATGAATCTAGATGGTAAAAGTGACAGAGAATACCCATGACAAGCAGTGAGGAAAACCAGAGTTGTTCATTAAATGATAGCCACAACTACCTGCATGTGGTCACATCGAAGTTCTTGAAAGGTTGGCACTTGAAGAAAAGTGCAGGAATGCCTTGAAAGCAATAAACTGAAAAGAAACGTGGAGTACGCAAAATTAGTAGGCAAAACCAGTGACAAAGGGTGGAGCGCCGAATTGTGAAGAATTAGTGGACATACTCAAAGCTAATATCTGTAGAACTATGGGACAAAGTTTGTTTTAAAATTTTATATAAATCTTAACTTTTGAAGTACGCTGTTAATCTAGAAATCATTTCAAGTTATCAATGAAGTGGTGCAACATGCATCATCATCGCTGAAAAACTATTTATTGCTTTCTATATTCTAATTACAGTGTTTTGTGCTGAACTTTTTGGATACTGATTAATTTTTGGGTATTATGAGATGAAAATTGCCAAAACTTAAGGCCTACATCATAATATGCTACATACAGCCTATTATAATTGACTGAATGCCAAAGACACTGCCATTACGTAGCGAACCAGCGCTTTTCTCTACACTTTAAGAGCGATACAAACTCCAAAAGCATATAAATGTGTTTTATTATCAGTGTAATCCAGGACACGAGTGTTAGTAGAACACCCTTATTATCAATGATAATTGAGAGACACAGAAAATCGAAGGAGCTCGGAAATGCTGATCTTTATCTCACTGTTAGTTTAGCTGTAGGACCAAATCCAAATGAGAATCACAATTTTTATTTTTTCTCAGAAAAACAAACCATTCAGCTTTGTTTTTTAGTAAAAAAAAGTAGGCGACAATTCCCAATCCTATAGATATTTACAGCGCTTCTACTTCCAGCAACGATCTATTACTAAGCTTTATTTCCTTCATTACGCATTAGTTGATATCATCAGAAGAACTGCCTATAAATATACTTGTCACACCTAGACGAATATCATGATTATAGAAAATGAGAAAAGCGGTGTATTCGTTTGAACCTAAGAATTGGGTACTGTATGGAATTTGATGATTGTGACGGTAAAGACTAGTTGTGTTTCCAGTGACTTGATTGTAAACATTCGGTTGATTTCGTCGATGGTTTTTATATCGGGTATGCGCAAATCTGACACATCAGCAACAGGTAATCCATAGCCTGAATTCACCTGTGTCTCAAAGAAGCACAGAAAGTTCTTTCGTCGTGTTTAAACTCCTTATACAACACCATGAAACACATCTCGTAAGCTTTGCGAGCGGTCAGCCAAGAATCATTTGTAAGAGAAAGTCGTGCTTTACGTCATAGGCTACCAAAAACCCCTCGAATCAAATGTGTAGCGGCATACACGACAAAATGTTTTCACCCTGATGTCGTAGTCGGGAAAGCAGCTCACTAATGGTCATACCCATGCATACTGACTTATTTCTTATCCTGTTTACTTTGCGAAGAAATGGCCTAGTGGTAAGAGGGTTCGTTCTAGATCCTGGAATCAAAAAATCTTTTCATTATTTCGGATTTGCAAATCAAAGAATTTCCTGAGAGGTTTGGTATGCATGTCAACTGTACGTTCAGTCACCTTTAACGATGTTTGATGAGGTTGAAGGCATAGAACTTTCGTCAGAGATACGTCGACACCAAAAGATTTATCATTCTGCTTTTGTACTTCTCTAGTGTAACAAGATCGATTACGACTGGTAACTAAGTAAGATACAAAAATGTAAACAGGAAAATATGTTTTTCTTTATACGCGTTCACATCCGCATTGATGAGCTCATCGATATAATATGCTGCTTGGTTGTTTCTTTACTTGAGGAGAGATCTTCACGTTCGGAACTACCTGTAAAAAAGCGTTTTGGCAGTGTGAACGGTAACATATATACCTAACCGATAATCGCATACCCGGGCACGGCCAAGTCTGCTAAGGGTTGGTGGCTAACAGCTAACATAGAGATGTTGAAGAATGAGTGGTGGCGCAAATGTGCCCCTGTGGTGCAGTGCTAGCACGCGTCTCCGGTAAGGACTAGACGCGGGTTCGACTCCCTCTTGAGGTCGTGCTATTGCTCACGACTCAAATCGCTTAGGTGTATATAAAACATCATAACACTGCGAAAAAAGCAGTAAAGATACTAAAATTGTTGAACGATGACGATTTGAAATTTGGGATTTATATTTACATTTTTGATAGGAGCGATCGGGCCACTCACCATGATAGGTTTTGCATGCGACGTTTTCTTGCCGAAATGAGAGAAACGAAAGTAGAATAGAATAACAATGAGGCTGCAAATCACAAATTTCAATATAAATCCTAATTAAGCAAGATCGTTGACCAATACACTACTTTTCTATGAGCAAAGTAACATAGAGAAGTAAGATTTCTTCATATATGAATTGACATCTTCATGTGCTTCGTTCGGAATTTGGACAAAAATCAAACACCCGGTACTGCATCAGCTACATTCGAACTCCTGTACAATCCCAGCATTTTCTATTAGAGCTGCTGTGAATTCAACTTTACTTATTCTCTTATATTCCTGTGTACAGAATTGTAAGCAACTCTGCGCCTAGAAGGATCCTTCAACAAGCTCATGGTCCTCAGCTCCATTCCACACTCAAAGCTCCATAGTTCTCTCATACCTCAGGAAGACAAAAAATCGGCGGCATGCATACTCGAAGAATAGCAGCTTTAACTTCACACATTGGAGGAGCATAGCAAGCCTTTGTACAAGTTAGTACGTGTTCATTCATCTTCAGATGTACTCATTATAATCAAGTGCATGCTGCATCTTTCAAGTGCTGATCAACGTCCTGCAACTTTATCTCTTCATCCTAAAAGCGACAAGCTACTGAAATGCTATATGCCGAGTAGACAAATAGTTTTGAAAATTCTTGACTCTGATTTATTGCGTGAAAAGTCTTCGCTTCAAGTGCTGAAATAAGCGGAAGAGAACTAACGCGCTCTTCGTAGTTGAGTCGAAGAACTCGGAGACAGATTATGAGGTTGCAGTGATCTTTGGTAGAATTTTCTGCTTCCATCTATACTCACGTTGTTCTATTTGACGCGTATCTCTTTCTCATGAAACCCAATCGTATCTAACCATACGGTAGAGTAAACGGCATCAACAAAGCACTTACCCATCCAGTGAAAAGCTCAGCTGCCACAGAAATGTGCCAGTGAAGTAGACAGCCCAATGATTTTCAAAAAGTGGACGAATTCCAGTTAGAGCTAACATGTTGAAAAAGAAATATACCGTTTGTGCTGAGTGCCTGAAGATAGAATATGCCAAAGTTCGCTCAAGTGATTCTGGCAAAAACTACTGAAAATCGATCTAATCTGTGTTAACTTGGGAGCTTTACCTGTTCAAAGAAACGGATTTCCATTTTTTGCCTCTTTTTGTAAGCGGAATCCGTGTAGATACAATTGGATTTGTGAGACTGCATAATCTTAAAGTACAAATTCATAAATCCTTATCACACGAAATCTTCATCACATGCTCCATGGATGCCACTTGCTTTCACAAAAAAGGCTACCATTTGACTTATAGGTCTCCAGTCATAGAGGGATTTCTGAGTGGTTGTTCGTAAAGCCTAAGGTAAGAGCAGCACTATCATAGGGAAATTAAACGTGTACAAAAGTGGTCATGTGGTTTTCGAGAACGCAGAAGAAACCAAGGTATGAACTTTCTCTTCTGGCAACTTAAAGATCACGTATGCCTTTTTGTTCGAGTCATGTCGGCTGAAGTCATTAATTATGGCTTTGACAATTACACTAGAAGGGTGAGAGTTGCCTTTAATGAATAATCTCTCTTCGTGACTCCTTTCGAGGTAACAAGCCACCTGCGATTACCCGGTGCCCACGCTCAGAGCTCATCAGGGTATATGTGAACACCTAAAAGTGAACATGTCATATAACTAAGTATGCACTCCTTAATTTTGAAAGAGTCCACGATGCGGTACAGTTGGCTTGGACGAGCATGGACGAGGCTGAGAAAATCTTATAGCCATGTTATGCTGCCTCAATCTCGAACAACTAAGTTGACCTATAATGCACCTATGATATATGTTCATTTGCACTCCATAAAGCACTTAGTCACGGAAACACGGAGGACTACGTTAAGTGTCATTAATGTTTCTGAAAAGAGAAGACGCCACCAATTTTGAGCTGATGCGAACACTGGAGACGAACTGCTTATCCAGATATGTGCTAATACAAGTTAGCGAAGTTCTACAGGAAAAAGAGCGACACATTTTATTTATGGTTATGCAAATTATCACGGAGAAGTATATTTCTACTTAGTATATCATTACTCATACTCTTATTCATAATTTCCTCCTCACCATCGGTCTAAAAGAAACACTTGGAAGTTACATAACTTCTTTCATTGCACTAAAGAAAGGCGAAGTAGCGTTGCGCTAAAAACGGCTGATCGTTTGCATGCTATATTTACAAAGCAGTCCATAAAAAACACCCTTCCGATACAAAAACTTCTCCGTGGTCCCAAACGTTAGTCCTTTGGATTTATGCGTTTGTCTACTTTAATTGATACATTCTTATCTTGTATGATCTCTGTACACAATAAATAATGGTAACCCAGAGTCAGTTAAAGGCATGTTCTTCAAAGTTACCACTATAGATAGCAACTTGGATATTGGACCGTCACGTCACATTTATAATTATTATAGAGCGTGCTGTGTGAAAAAACTCTTTGAGCTTATGACGATAACGAAGGTCATTAGCAGCAGCTCAATGATGTAGAAGCCTTACTCTAAACGATAGACGTTGGAGTCTCTAATATAGAGCACAAAAAGAAAATAGTTTCTGCCATAATAAATCGAAGATTTTGCCTAACTGGTTTCTTGCAAATTGGTTATAGAAATATTTCTTACGAATCGGATTTTCGTATTTGTTGTTCAAGATTTTACTATTTGCGGAAAAAAGAAAAAGTCAAATAGAATTTTTAAAGCCTTTTGGAGATTTGCATGGTACCTCATGTGCTAGACGTACGTTCCGGTGATCCCGAACACCTCTTCAGTAGCACATGCCACCCCTACAAGTAACAGAAGCGGCGCTGAAGAAGTATCCCTCTTCATCAAGTGAAAAGATCACTTGACCTGGTTTTTTCAGAAGCGATTGTGTCGACTGCTTGCTCTCAGTTGTTACGCCTGTGTATGTAGTGTACCGAATGACAAGTGCCACTGATAAGGTGTGCGAGAACACCGAAAAGCACGTCTATCACTGGAGTTGTCATATCAGACCTCTGACAGGCCCAAAAATTTCTATCAGATTGCATTGAATTTCAAGCGAGATCTCAAATAGTCGACTGAAAGGTTTTGAAGAAAAAGCCAGTAAATTTAAAAGCGGAAGCCTTGTCCGTAAAACCAGGATGATATTCAAATCATTAGTTGGTAAACGAAATTATGTTCAATTGTGTTTCACACTCAAGCATTTTTTGTCCAACTGGGCTTTTTTTGGAGCATTCCACTACTTGGTTTCTCAAAGCGAATTTTCAATGCACTATACCAAAAAAAGATTGTGTTTCTCACTTAACGCGCAGTGTGGCTCACATGTGGCGCCCAATTTTTGCTTTTGATTTGGGGTTTTTCCGCTTTAGAAAACTTTAAATAGAACTTGTGCCTCCGATACTCCATGACTTCTTCTGTATGATCACATGTTCCTTGTGCATATTGTTCAGCTACTTAGACTTGGGCTTAGGCTGCAAAGACTTATGCTTAGGCTGACGAGACTAATATCTTAGGCTTGCTAGCGGGTATACGTGCCTCCATAGAATGGAAAATGAAAAGCGTAAGCCCCAGAACGATTGAGCATAGTTTTTGCACACCTAGGTTCAGAATCACCTAAATTTATGCTATAACAAAACCGTTGTGTTGCAAAAACGCGGCGGCTTGGTGCTAATGATGTGTACTCTTGCTCACATTCCGGAACAATGAATGCTCGCTTAGTGCGAAATCCAACATCCTTTAAGCTGCTATAGCTCACTAGAAAGTCCTTTCAAGCAGTCAAGTACACTACTGAATTGTCGAAATTCGTGTTATCGAATGATCATTGAAGGCATAGGAAAAAACTTTGTTTAGCGAAAATGGTTAAGTACGGCGCATAATTTTCCTTTGTCACAATGCAGCAAAAGGGCCATTTTGAGAATAGCAGTCATCAAAATTCTTGAGATTTATGCTATCAAATGACTATTCAAGATTGAAATGAAATCAAAGCAAAAAACGCGCTTTCTACATGAGGGTGGAGCAAGGCGCTGATAACGGCACAGTTGCAGAATTTATCGTTATAAGCCATATTCAAACGGTAACATGACTTATGAAATATCGCAAGAGTACAACAAACCACTTTATCTCACTTCCTTCAACATATAGAAACTTTTGACTCAATTCTTCTTCAACCGGCTGTTTACTATGAATGTCGCTGAAATATTTATATATCACCTGTATCATCTGTCGTCCCGTTGATCGTCGAGTGACTCGAGCGTGTACCAGCAACACTTCCAGTTTTCCTTATCGCATGTAAGAGTAGCCCAGTGGGTCCTCCCCGCTCTAGAGATTCGCTGAGAATCATATCTTTTTTATGCCTTTCAAGAAGAAACTGGACCATCAAGTCGATGGTCTCCCTGTAGAGCGCTTGATATCCCAAGGAATCCAGTCAAGAAGGCTTCGTCCATCAGTAGTCGTTGAAGCGCCTCACGTGTCCAGCCCATCTTATTTTCGTTATCTTGGCGTGTAGAACGGTGTCTTCAACCTTCGATCACTGACGTAAGTCGGAACTCTGGATTCTTTCTCTCGTTTGTGAGATACGGGATACTTCTAACATTGACCTTTCGACTGCGCGTTCAATAAAGCCAAGTGGACTTTCATCCTGCTTACCTAGCAACCAGGTTTCTGCTGCATACTTTAGGGTAGGTATAATCGTCGAGTCAAAAAATTTGTGCATGAAATCGGATGTTCTTTGTCCTCTTCACTACATCTTCGATGCTCTTAAACATTCCCCAAGCCGCTCGTTTCCTCCTGCTCAACTCTGGAGCTAGATCGTTCTTCATGTTGATTTCACAACCTAGATGGACGTAACTGGAGCATATGGAGATTTTCGTTTCCTTGAGCGTGAATGGGGCATTCAAACCCCCTCTGTTCTCATGATAATCGTTTTCGTTGGATCAAGTTTGAACACCAATCCTTAAGCAGGTGTTGTCGGAAAAAATTTAATTCATATATAGTCGTTGAAAATTTAGACGTCTTTTCGAGGTTTTGTTACAACTTAGTCCGGGCAACTGTTCGGCAAACACGTGTGTTTCTGCGGTTTCTCGGCCACTCGCCCGTGTTTTCATAGGAAACGAGCATCGAAGAATGATACGTTCTTGTTGGGTGAAATTATCACTGACTAAGCGTGGTTACATCCGATGCTTTACAGCTGATGTGAGCATTATAGTACCTTTGAACCATCACTGATGATGCCGAAACTGCCGAAACGCAACTCCGCCGAACAGTTGCTATGAAGGTTTTTTTTACCAAATCTCGAAAAGGCGACTAGAAGTATCCTTAAAAGAAAATGTGAGCTTCTGGCTCAGTTGTGAAGGTAGCAGTAGAAATTAAAGACATCCAGGACGTCCCTACTCGGTGCATAAAAAATTTCTATGACCTGTATAAAGTTTTCACAGCAAAAATATCGCCATCCTGCGTATGAAGAAGTGTTTGACAAACCATCTTGTCAAGATCGTTCACTGCCCCCTTTTTAGAATGTTGTGTGAACATCGGATAAAACAACGTGGGAAGGGATCTTGATGGATAGCCGATCACTAAACCAACGTCGTTTTGCCGATAACGCATTTCTTATATAACCAAACGTCATCCATAAGTAGCGAATGTTGAAACCGTTTCAACAACTTTTGCGAAATTCCAGAAAGAGATATTCATGAGAAACATTGTTCTTACATCAATCTTCAACGGAACGAACATTTTTGAACGGCTCAGTTACGTTTATCTTTTTCTATCATGAAAAAACAATATGATTAGGAAGGTACGACATTCTTCTGGCCTTTATATATACTCAAGGCACTTGATTGCCACGCAAACAAAATGGATATCTGCGTTATCGAAGTCGAAGTTGGAGGGCTGAAGCTAGGAGCTTTTCGTATCTTTGAAGAAAGGAAGAAAAAAACAAAAGTTCTAATCTATTTCAACAACCCAAATCGTAGGCGCCGTTCAACACTCTAAGATATCAAAGAGCAACCGAGTCAAACACTTATGCGTTTCAACGAATATCTACGAACCATTGCTGACTGAATTTCTCGTCATGCGAACATACAACACTATGGCCATCGGTCCAGTGGTCGAATTTCTTACGAGAACTTTTTGAAAAATACGATGCTCAGCGATTCCTGTAGCGAAGAGAGACTGCTCTAGAGCATCATGGGAAAGAATAATATCCGTGATGTCTACAGAGGTCAGTCGACGATTAACGAGCCAACTTGTGAAACAGGTGAAAATACGGTACTAATGCAGTGATCTTGTCAGCTGATCATTGGCCTTCATTTACTACTTTTCTCATTTTCAGCGGTATTGCGCGATATGAGATAAAAAGAAAATGCTGAGATACGAGCGGGAGTTGGAACCGCATAAATATTGATGGACTTAGACCACGACTACACCTTCGTAGCACGAGAGCGCAACACATCATCCAGAGACTGGGCTATCTTTTTGACTGCGCCGTAAAAATGCATGATTTAATGGTGCTATATGGCAATCCGCATAAAACATGTGATGCATTTGATCATAATCAACTTATTTACCACTAACCGTGCCTTTAACTTTCAAACACACTGATGTCACGCAGTCCAGTAGAGTTATCAAGATCAGAATGCCCAGTTTGATATAGCCCTCTATGACGACTCCTAAAATGTAACCGCACGATGCACGGTATCCCGTCCACCTCCACTTCACTGTGTCGAAAGTGAAGAAACAGATCTCGGCTGGAAGAGATCCAAAATACTCTATTAAAAAATACTTTGAAAGCTTATACAGATATGTATATTTTTATACAACATGTTTCACTCGACTTGTGCACTTCCCGTGATTAGAAAACACTGATTACGATATATGTATTTATATGTAGTTCGCCATGAAAATCTATTACACGCGCTCAGTTTGATGTTTTGCGGAAACACTCAGCCACGACATGAGGCTACTAATTTCTCATATGCGTTGTAAAAAGAATAGCGCGTTCAAGCACATGCTTGCTGTTTGCGCCCAAGGACAGGCAAGCCCACCATTAACACTGTTTTACCATGATTATGTCAAACTGATCAAGAAGGATATAATGAACCGGCGTTATGCATTTAGGCCTCCACAAATTTCGCCCAAATGGGCATTTCTAAGATCTACGTTGTTGAGTGAAACCACATCAACAATGTCTCGCTTATGTAATGATCAACTGCGAACTCTTCATTCATTGAACAGCTTCCTTGATGAAATTTGCAAATAAGCATCCGTATGTCTCTATGATTTTGAGATATCCCTATGTCTCTTTGTTTTGGGTAGCACGAACATAAAAAGCGACAAGAATTTTCTTCCTTTTTTCCAATAATGTTGAGTGAAATACAAAACTGTGGGCTCAGTCGATAGTCCAACCAGCTCTTGGTTCACGGTTTTCCATATCCCTCAACATTATTGGATTCATGGTTTATACATCATGAAATTGCTGAAATTGCGATAAATTCAAGAATACGTATGGATCCCTTCATGCTATTATACGAACCCGAGTTTGGCATAAAATATTATTATTTGATTAACGTCTGAAAGTCTTTTTGTTCTTCGAAGCCAAACTGAGTCTACTCAATGTTTAATACGATCTTATTCTAGCTCAAATGCAATCTACAGCAGTTAGATATTATTAACATGCACACAACGTTGCTACGCGTTTTGGGCTAGATATGACGAACTGCTATAGGATCACTGTAGTGAACAAGCGGATTAGACTGAATGACGCTCTGACACCATCATCTGTCCTGTACAAAAGTGTACTATCGAGTGGTTTTGCTTATTCGAGCGATAACCCACTTTAGTGAATTTTACTCGGTATTGGAACCAACATCCACATTATGAGAGAAACAATCTGCAAACGTGCGATTCAATCGGTCTGGATTTGCTGAGGAGAAATGCATAAGTCCTTCTCAAAGTATTCTCAATGTCAGCCTGGCATTTCCTCACTAATATAGAAACATCGCTTATTGTTGTCTAGATTTGATTGAAGTCAACTATAAAGAATTAATGACAAATACGTCAAAACTCACTCCTAAACTGTGGTGTTGACTGGAGGAAACTGAGCACCCAGCAAATCAAAACGACGAAAGTCGTATTTTTTACGCTCAGTAGAAATGAAGCTCGCAGAGGAAGCGCTATGGCAATCAATCTGTTTACGGCGATTGCAAGGTGAGAATAGACGTGAATATTCCACAGCATGGAAAGCACCAAGCCGAACAGTTTACCTATCAGTTCCGTGGATATCCTGCTGCCACTGCAAATGATGAGATTCTTCGTTCTGTATGCATATGTAATGTCAGTGAAATTATTTATATCAGACAGATAAACATGTTTTTGTTCATCGTGTTGCATATAGTGTCATGTGCCTTAAAAGTTTTTCCAATACTGAGAAAAAATGAAGTTAAAAACAATATCTATTCGAAGAAAAACAGTTTCAACTTCGTGACTGACCACCTTTCCAAGTGATTGGTTTTGCATAGAACTTCACTACACTTCCACGAAACTCGCAGATCACTCCTAAGTAGCCCCTGTATAGCGCCAAACTTTTTTTTCTTAAATTTCAGATTTTTACATAAAGAGGCCTTACAACTTGGATTTATAACTAAATCCTACACTAGATGATGGAAGATATTACAAAACTGGCAATTTAAACTTTGAATGAATGAATCAAACTCCCTTATCAGTTAAAGTCGTTAAGCTTTTGACTCAAAAATAATCTTCAAAATGATAGTATTCCCATAATATTATACTTTGAATAGGATCTCATTCTGTCCTCAAAACTTTGCTTCCTTCATGTTTCCTCCGGAATAGTACAAGGCTTTTTCTATGTTATTCTACCATATTCGTCAGTGAGCTTCCTAGTTCTTCAGGCTTATCTTTTGTAAGAACTTCATCTTCACACTTCTGTCCTAACTCAGAAGAGAATAAGGTAATGCCCTTGCCGCTGAACACTCACAAGGCGATTATAATTAATTCAGCAGTAACCATAAGCTCTGAAGTCTCACAATAATGCCACAGAGGGTACTCCAGAACACGAAGAGAAGTAGAATACCCATATTGGCGATGGTGTGAGACAAACACAGCAGGCCAAAAGAATTCCACAGTGCTGGATTGTATCGCACTGTCAGTATAGCAGCGCCATTTGAGAGCAAACCAAACACTCCTACCTAAAAGTCACACATTTCCTTATGTATCGCAGAAAGGGCTAACTATGTTGCTTAATTGTGACCGAAGCAATGAATTGGCAACGTTGTTCTACATGCCATTCACCGTCAGAGTACGAATATTTATACGAGTGATTAATTACTCGTCTCTCCCTCAAGCATTAGTTGATATGGACACTAGCAGAACTGCATTAAAGTAAGGTGCGATCGTCATGACAGTCTGGTAACAACGCGAACTTTGGGACTGGACGCTTTGAGTTTTTATGAGTTTGAAAACTTTTATACGTTGTAAAGGGCAGCTCAGGACTCACCACGGCCATGATCACAGACACCGCAATGTTCTCCTCGTGAACATACAACGAAGTAGACGAGAGGTTTGACATCTGAAAAACGTGCTGGTTTCCTACTGATGAAAGTTGGTACACAGATGAAAGTACGTGTTGTATAAAAGATTAAAAAGCAAACTTCGTTTTTATAATTATAATCACCTGCTCTAAAAACAAATATAATTACGTCACGCGAAGCGTTCAGTTTCATTGTGGCATTAGCCCTTGAGTATATCCATTTTTAAGGAGCACACAGTAACAACCGCCAATAGCTTGAAACACTTAAGTGTTGTACGCAATAAGTTTTCAGTTACCCAGCGATCTGCGGTGACTTCAGCCACTTCTCATACGTAAAGACGATAAATGCGGAGGTTTATTCTAAGATAATAATGTTTTCGTATAGGTACTACTCTAGTACTCAGTCAAGTTTTGCCGCTACACTGCATAGTGGCCTATTTTCATAGCTACCTTATTCCAAGAGACAGCAGATTGATTGACATGAATGGAAGATTGTGGTACGCTCAATCTCTTTCATGGGAACAAAGTACTACTGAACTGCTCCAACATGCGAACCTAGCAGTGGTGTTTTAGCTGGTCGATAAATCACTTAAAGCGGGTAAGCCCTTATTCAATAAAATGAAACTTCTCTGCTTTTTTTGAAACACAAATTTACATTAGAGAAAAAGCGCTTGTATTGGCTATAAAGATTGAACACTTGTGTTCTGAAACTTCACAATTGTTCGTGCAACAACACGACCGAATGAAATGTAATTGTCGAAAGGCCATAGGAAACATAACGTTGGTTGCTTAAGCGACACAAAAATTCAGTGATGCTTTGTGGTAAGCAATAGTTTGGCGTCAGGCCAGACCCGAACCCGCATTTCAGCCTTTCCAAACTTGTGCTTAGTCAATTGCGCTATCAACGCCATTTTGCCACAACTCTTTCTATGCTACAACGCACCAATCTGTCAGCAAAGAACGTCAAAGTTTTGCACATTACTCACCACCATTTCTTATATATGTAACATCATGCCACCGCTTAAGAAAGGCTAAATAAACGAATTCTGTTTGATCAGACACAAAATCGCTTGAGTTAATCCAGTTTCCGTATGTTTTCCCAAAAGACAGATACCTTCGATGATATTAGAATTTTCAGAAAATATCCAGAGGTGATCGCTTATGAAGTCAACAAAATATGTCTTTTTTGTATCCGTTGTAAATATTAGTATAATAGAAAAAGTGGTGACTTTCCATAGAACCTCACACCTCATAGTATTAACTCTAGATTAAGCTGCACATTTTCATATAGGACATTATTAATAAAAAAATTCTCACATCTCGCTCTCAGTTGATGAGCTTTCGAAAGTTTAATATGAAGCTAAGCAAAGAGATAAGGAACGCATTGATTACCAACCTTAATGAACACCATAACAAACCCACCTATCTTCGCTTAACTTTACTATCGTGTAACGTCGAATTTAATGTTGAGAGACGATGAAAATGCACAAAAATTCGAACGCTCTTCTAGAATCACACTTTTGAAACCACTTTTGAGTAAAGCGAATTAGTTAAATCTCCTACTTGAAAAGATTCCTACACACTCTTACTCACATACACATTAACACAAAAATATAAAGGATTAGGCTTTCGCAGTCTATCAGTCGCGATATCGAACCACTGACCATCAATTGATCGACACCTCTGTACCGCAGAGCACCTCTAATCACTGCGCCGCATGCGTTCTAAAGAAGCAAACGTGCAAATTTTGATGACTCCCTTATCTCGGAACTGATTAAGATGAAGTGTTAGGTGATTGAGTGGTTTTACTTGAAGTTAATGGATTAATCCAAATGATATGCTATATCAATATGCAACAGTAAGAGACAGAAGTTAGGAGAGTCACACCTATCGGACACGGAGATTCATCATTCTTGAACACACGAGAGCACTACATATTTTTTTACTCTCAACTAATTAAATCGTCACAAGCCATCACATAAAGGCTTTGTAGAGTCTATAAATTGCCGGCGAGAGCTTTTTTCCCTCGTCCACTGAATACTTGTATTCGACCTTCTGTCATGACTAATCATTGATCTAATATAGCGATTACTACGTTTGTGGTCACATCAACACTTACAATCAACTGTCCCCCTCTGCTCTAAATTATTTTCTCTTGAAGATAATAGAGCATGCGTCTGCAGTCTCTCTTCATGGCCGTCCGAACAGCCCGACGCCGAGAATGGCGCCGTCTGCGAAGGAAATTTCATCTTCTCTTAAAGGCAGCTCATAGAGGTATAGAATTGGTCTTTTTGGATTGTACTTTATTTGTCGATCAAGCCTGTTGCACAAAGTGCTAACAATAAATTTTATTCGGCAAACGTATCGACGTGTTTCGTCCTCTTCAAAACCGATGGTGCGAGTCGATCGTCCACTGTCATTCGTCCTCGTTCAGGCACTTCGCCTTCGTCTCGCTTAAGTCGAACCATCTTGCACTGGAACATCGCTCGAATGAGAAGCTTCACTCGGCGAACTCTGATGTACGGGATGATTCTTGCGTTAACTAGCGTTATGTTTTGCTAATTTGTTAACCACCTGTTGATAGTGCCAAATCCTGAATAACAAACTCATCGAGTGGGTTCATTCAGGTGAGTTTACTTTGAGCTAGTGAACTCATCACTCCTGAAGCAAATACAATGCAATGTGGAAAATCATCTCACTTTCTATTACCCGTCCTTGTTAGTGAAAAAATATCAGTATGCCTGGTAATTATCTTTTAAGCCATGCATTCGGTCTTTATGGGCACTTATGGAGCTCGATGCACGTGTTTCGGTCTTAGCAGCCTCGACAATTGGGCAGTACACTTCGCCTTAGTCAATGCTTTTGAAGGAACTCAACCTCCCTCATAGAGTAGAAAGGTAATTATCAAGCATATTGAACTCTGAAAGTGCTCTTAAGAAAATACTTGAAACCAGCAGTAAAAAGAATACTTTGCTCAATCAATTGATTAAAGAAGAAATGGATGAAAAAGATATGACAGGCAGTTTTCAATAGATAGTGAAATTGAGTTAAAGTATTGTCTGATGAAAATGGTGGTAAACGAGAGAAGATATCAAATGCGGGAATAATTTGTACAGGTCCAATTTGTATCAAAATATTTTTGAGCAATACGACTGCGTATTATGAAGTGGAAGTGCTAGCTTTTGTTTACTTATATATTTTTTTTACTACAAGACGTGATGTTGAATACAATTAACCGAGTGCTGAAAATGAGCGATCATTGACACACAGGTGCGCTTTAAACTTGTGATTTTCTTCTCGGAAGGTCGCATGAAATCCATCAAATCAACCAGTGATTTTTTTCCTGTTCGCCTTCAATCCTTAAAGCACAATGATGTTGAACGTTGCGGATGTCGCGTGGAGCACAAAAATTTATAACTCTGCAGTTCACTCTGTCTCGCCTTCAATGAAATTCAGCAATTTTTTCATTTCTTTTCCAATAGGCATAGGCTCACTGAGTTTTTCATCTCTACAAGATTGGCAGATTAATGCTTGACATATCTGGAAGGATGAAGGCACTGATCAAATGCATCAGTAATCTAATGTGAGTCACTTTAGCGAAAACACATACAAATACTCTAACGTTGTTTTAGACAAGTCAGTTGCATGAGGCATACGTGATAGGTTGCTCAACCCTGACTCTACCTTTTATATTTTTTCATGAGAGAAGGGATGTTTGCGAAACTTCTCGGCCCGCGATACTACAAAAACTGGCCCAAAATAGCTTCCAAAATGTTTCTAATGTTCTACCGCAGTACCATATCTTTGCGGCATTTGTAAAACTTACAAATGAAAAGTACTTGTTTCACATCATAAGTTGCAGTGGACATGCTGAATAGCAGCGAATTCAAAGGTCAGCACGACACAACACTATAAAACAACACTTAGTATGCAGTAATCTTACAAGCAGCAGTCCTTCGTAGATTCTGAGACCCAAATGTCAATCATTTACACAATGATGTTGAGTGACGTAAAAACCTTTGCGTCAGACGGGACTCGAAACTGCATTTCACGCTATCCTGGCGCGTGGATAACTTGCACCACCGACGTCTGCGACCTAACTAATTCACGAAGCTTCTTATCACTCGAGCTTAGTTTCGACTAGAAACGCGCACAGCATCAACGCATACTCAAATTTTATAAACATTCAATCTACTGCTATCTCGCCTATTTCTCACATGCTGTCTCAACTTAAGCTACTATGCACTTCCATGCATTCGCCAAGTGAGCGCATGTTTTTTTTTTGCGACATGCATCTTATCAAGAAAGTGAGAAGTAACAAAGAGTCGATTTCTGTCACTTCCATCAAGAAAGATCGAAGTCTTGCGCTTTGACGAGTATGAAAATCTATTTGTGGTCGAAAATGTCACTCGATCATTTTTAGCATTTTCGTAGGAGACTTCCAATTTTTTAAATTGTTTCACTAAAGAATATAATTGGTAGGTAGGTTTTCTCAAAATTTCACACTTCGGCACCATAATATTCCAATCAAAGACGAGCAAAAAGCATTAAGAGGTCTTAATGGTGCATTGGGGAACACGTGGTGCTCCGAAATAGATAAACGCGATTCGCCAGCTTGCATAGAATTCCGAGTTTTGTCTTATGTCAACATTCGTCTGATTCTAGTTCACATCGTATCCCATGTGAAGAAGAATGAACATTGAACAAACGTTAGCATAAGTACGCCAGTCTACGCAGTCACGCATTTTTTCAGAAAATTTGCGATACAAATTTACCTTGCGCAGAAAGTAGCTACAACTGATGGCTTGAATAGCTTATTGCGTTCACATTGCACATTACAATCAGTCTTAAAAGGGGTTGTTCAAAATAAGTGGTCAATTAGAATCTCCTTTTTCTTCTCGCTGGTTGAATAATTAGGCCCATACAAGCATTTTATTGATGATAACAAAAGAAATACGGCAACAAGATTAAATTCCTGACAAAGTTGGTTGTATAAAGCAAGAACTTTGAAGTACCTGTACTTCCACTTCAGTGATGACAAATTTAGTTGTCCTGGATCAGCTAATGCCATTGAAAATAGCTTTGCACTTATGTTGGTCGCCTTAAGCAAAACCTCATCTCAGAGAAGGCGGAATAATCAGTCAAATATGTAGATTTTATGGTTCATATAGTAATCACGGAATAGCAGATAGCACATCACGTCTGCATACAAGTGGCTTTCATAAAAAAAAGAACATATCACAAGAAAGGCTCCGAAGAATGGGATAAACACGGTTATAGATTTTATTGCTCTCTGTAGCCTTTGCTAAGCTCTATCATTCACCACAAATTTCTCTAGATCATAGGACTTTAATTTTGGTAGCAAAAAACATAAGCGCATTGTTACAACTCCCTTTCTGATCGAATGTAAGAAGACTCTTATAAGAAAGACAAGCCGAGTAATGAACCTCATAAGGCTTATGTCTTGTCCTAACACATCTAGTTTACCGATGCATAATTCAAGTAAAAAATTCGATCCCATTCACTAAAAAAATAATCCAACCACGAGACTCACCACGAACACAAGAATGTTCGTTATGAATAAAAAGTATTAGATTTTAGCAACACTACCCAACACTCTCCTCACTCATCAGTTAGGAACGGATGATGACGAAATAGCCAGATAGAAACAAGCTTGGACACTAAAATTGGCAAAAAATTTTCAAAGTCAAAATAAAAGACAAAAGTTCTGATAAAGCGTCAAGCTTGAAAAAACTTCTACAGAACCACAGTATAACGACTGGACGGATGCCAGTTTTGTCTTTCCTTGAAAGGTACCATAACTGTTGTTATAATAGTACTGATGTATTCAGCAAACTAATAAATGTTTCAAAATTTATGCACAATAATGATGATTCACTCAATGTACATAATGGCGCAATGCAAATCAACTTCCTTCGAATAATCTTGGTCAGGAGATCCCTCACCTTTCTCAAATTTACAACACTATCATCAACCCGTTGTTACACTGATACTGGTCCATCATGAGGTTACAAATGAAAAACCTATCTTATTCGCGGGGCACGATCTTTTCATGGGAGTGTTAGCAGCCAGTCGCAAGCCTGAACTTCTGGCTAATGCCCCATATGGTCAATTTCTCGAAACGCCCTTTTACGACCCTGCTGAACTCAAAGTGGAACTATGTTTCACGCGGCCACGTGTTTTTCTTCTTATTTCGCTTAAATCTCGGTGGACAAAATTCCTTCCTCAAAGTGCTGGCACTTTTCCGATAGCACAAGTTTCGAAGAATTCAAAGATGTGTTGGCTTTTTGGAAAAGCTTTTTATAGCGCTATAGGAGACAGAAAAATTTGTGCTATACACCTCACCAGACAGAGCGCTTCCTTTAGACTATTAGTAATCATTCGATAGCGTAAGTGTCAATGATTCCAACCCTGTGCTTGTTTTATAAAAAAAATCGTTTAGTAGAGTAAAGAAGAATAAGTTTCACATTTTCGACTACTTGCTTACCGCCTAATCCATGTGGTCGGATGGGAGGAAGAAGTGGGTAGGGGGATGTGAGAGGGAGGGGAGGAGTGGTGTAAATTGATCGCTGCCCTGGCCGCTGGATATATGGGATGCAACTTGTTATTCTGGATAATAGAAAAAAAATATTCAACTGGGAGTTTTTTAGCCGTTTTGAAAGAAACTCTACATGAAACGATTGACTCACATGCTACTAAAGCTCCTCTACACGTTGATGTGTTTCTCGTGCTTCCAGCGAGTTATATGCCCGATACAGACTACTACGCCTGATAGCCTAGTACGGCGACCTACATGTTGAATCACATCACTACCATTTTCCTTTCTGTGTGGTATTCACCGCTCGTTTGAGATCCAACTCTTCTTTGTTAGTATTGTGACTACGTGGCAGGGGCTTCTTGGTGCCTACTAATATTCATTGAGGCTCTCGTGTGTGCGTGTTTTCCATCATTTCGTGTCTCAGTATCTATGGAAGCACCAGTAGACTTTAGACATCCTGTACACATCGGATCATATTATCTCATCTGGAGTGTTCTGTTTCTGTGCGTAAAGACGTATCCGTCTGAAGAATATTGATTTCTCAGATATTCTTTGGACGCTGTACACTGCGGTTCTTACATACATGTTTTGTGATAGATCTACTTGTGTCTATTCTAGCGCACGACGTAAATGCTGTGACAAGAGTATCTGGTACGATTTCTCTGGCAGAGATTCGCTTCTATGTTAGGTAATTATATCCTGTGGTACTCCTGGGTGTGGTGGGCAGGACTTACCGGTATTCTCGCTTGTGCGTATCTATACGGGCTCCTTAATGTCGGTTTCTCCCTGTGTTTCGTGTGTGCTTTGGTGACATCTACGCGTACTCTAACTAAGGTGAAGACAGCTTGTGGCTCGTGATGGAGGAGCGATGTGACTGGCTGGGAGCTACATGGGGGAGGGTGAAGCGTGTAGGCTGGCTGGAAACGAGGGTGTGTGAAGTCGTTTTTACCAGGAGAGACGTGGGTTCCGTCAGATCTGGCTTCAATGAGCATCAAAGCGGGCTCTTGCAGTGGGGACTTGAGTGGCTGATAGACAAAAGCAGTCGGTGAGGGTGCGGTGTCAGTAGGTGGAAACATAGGAGTGGATAATGAGGCGTTGATGGGTTTTTGCTCGCTATTGGGCAAGTCGATGGCTGTGGGTGCAAATGGGTTGCTAGCCAGTTTTCGGAGAAGCGGCATCTCGATCCACTTCACTAGTATCATCCTGGGGCGGAGTGCCTGAAGTACTTAAGGTATAGCTTTACCTACTGACGTTTGATTGATGTATAAGAATAGTTTGTGTGTTATAAGAATTTCATAGCTATAAAAGATTGAAATATCACAAATGAAACCTTTATAACTGTGTTACTGAGAAGAACGATTACATATCAGAAACTTCCTTATCAAGAAAATACATCCATGCAGAAAGAAACTACTTTCCACTTGTTATTGAACATTATCCTCGCATTTCATCTATTTTTGTAGTCATTCGATAGCTTGAAAATTCCAAGTTTATTTATGAAAACGTTTTCATAGTATGCTCGACTAGCAAAAAGAAAATAACGTCTTGCTTTTGGTGGAATTACCACGCTGTTTGAACATTACAGCGGATTTTTTGGGAATTACGTAGTGAGATTTTGATTCTGAAAGAATTTATGCTAGAAAAAGATAGACATCTTTTAAAGTGAGTTCTATTATTGAATTTCCAATAGAAAGAACCCTCGTTTACCGTAGAAATCTTTACTTTCCAATATGAATGCTACGCTTCCTGAGGAAACAACTTTCAAATTCTTATTACAATAATTGTATGGGTGTAAGTAGCATTATATTTTCTACACAATGTGACTTTTGGAAGTGACATATGTATAGGTGGTTTTACTATTCTGTCGACATAAGCCTTGGTTGAGTCGGTACTCATCATTTTGTAGTATATTTCTCCAAAAGGAACTCATCTTTCCACAGAAATTTTTGGAATACTTACTGACGCTGTAGATTTTCTACTTTGTTCAACAGTTAACAACTTATATGATCAACATCAGCAACAAAAAATTACCCTTGCTCATATATTAATATCTATGAACAAATTACCATTGTTGCGTTAGCTTTGTAATTCTTAAAATGGTGCTTCCTCGTTTTCAACTGAACTGCTAGAAGTGATTCGATAGCTTGAGAAACGGAGATTTCTCCATTCGACTTGGCTTTTGGAAAGGCCGTTTTACTGCGCTGCACCAGCGAAGAGAGTGCACCTTGCCTTCCGGGGTATTCTGCCCGCTGCTTCAACTTCACAGCGGGCTCTGTTGGCAGTCAGATGATAGAATTTAGACAGTTGGAACCTTTCCTAGCCGCAAAAAATAGCATGCAGCCACGGGATTCCTAAAGGCATTTCTAGTAAGGGACGCCCTTGCGTCTCAGCAATCCGCATTTGTCATTGAAAAGGACATCCATTGAAAATAAACATATTTCGAGCTTGTATTGCACATCCTTGTCGCTTACCTTGCCAGAGTGAGACCTTCTATACTTTTTATTTGTCCATTGGACATTAATCTACAATCATTCCCTTAATATTGGGCATATCTAGTTCATATAAGTCGATTGATTTCCAGTATCTGAGTATTACGTTTCATAGAGCGTCTCTTGAAGCGAGCAAAGAGTAGGACAAAATCCTAGGTGACGACACATTCTACGACAACTCATCGATTATCTCTTTATCGGTTTCCTGATGAAAGTAGGCGCAATACAATGCAAAATCGGCTCAAGCTTCGAAATTTTCTTTTTTCGGAGCTTAGTAAGGTCAAATTGGCTCGCAATTTTCTTTAATCAACAGCTCTAAAGGAGCATCTCCAAGATTAGTGAATGCCGAGACATTGCAAGCGAGAAATATTCAGTGCTTAATAATGTGTAGTGGTATGCAAAAACATTTGCGTCAGCCCGGAACCGAACCCAGATCTCACTCTTTCCTGGAGATTGTGGTGAATATCCGTCAGCATAAGTGCGTATAATGTCGATAAGTGACTGCCTACGCCAGACTGTAGACGGTTGGCTATTGACAGATAACGCGATGTAGCGTAGATGTGCAAAACTACGACGGTGGTGCAGTGGTTCAGCACACGCTCCCGGAAAGGTGAGATCTGAATTCGAATCCCGGCTGACGCAAATGTTTCTGCACACCACTCTACATTATTGAGTTTATTGTAACATCATTTCACCGCAGTTCGCGGTCAAATAAAATGAAATCTGATTCAGTACTCAGTTTTCTCAAAATGCCTGTAGCTTTTCGTATAGAGTCGTTTCATACTGAAGAAGTATTAGGCCTCTCTTTTACATATAAACCACAATATTGTATCCAATCGCTGAAAGTGAAGTGGGCGACCCATGGGAGGCAACAGGATAGACTACGTTTGTTGTCCACTGATGAATGGCCACAGCGACCTGCACGTGTTCACATTGAAGTTTTTCTGAGAGGTTGGAATTTGAAGGAAAGTACGGTTAATCTCCATGAAGGCAATAAACTGAAGAATACGTGAAATACGCAAGATTATTAGACAAAACCGGTGACATTTGTTTCAGCGCCGAATAAAGTCCTCAATAAAGTATCAATGCACATCCATAAAACGAATATCCATAGAATGATAGAATAAAGCCTATTCTATAATTTTATATAGATTCCATTCTCTGAAGTGCACTAATAATCCAAAAAGCATTTGGAGTTGTCAATGAATTAGTTTGACAGGCAGCATACACCATCATCGTTCACAATTTATTCATTGCTCTGAAATTTTCAGTCACAGTGTTTGGGTCGAATTTTTTTTGAATATTGACGAATTTCTTTGGTTTTATGATTTTTTCTGTTATTGTATGTATTGGAAATTAGCAAAACTTAAGCATCATGGTTTGCTATATACAGCTTATTATAATTTACTGAATGCCAAAAACATGTAGCACGTGATTGTGTAGTGAACCAGTGCTTTTCTTTACACGATAAATGACTCCGTGGCTCCGTGGTCGAGCAGTTGTGATGCTCGTCGCGGCGCGCGTGGAGTCAACCTTCACCCACCCCTCTCCGGCAGTCAGCAACAACATCCCATGGAATATCACAGCAAGGCTATCTTTGAGATTGCATGGAGACTCGCTCAACCAGTATTCCACGACGTTCAAGAAGAAGACGATCAAGCAAATTGAATGCTAGAAGTAGTGGGATCAGCACAGTGAAAAAAAAAACACTGTGATGACGAATCAAATGAAGTGCTAAAGTTTCACAAGAGACATGCAAGCTCCAAAGGCTTATAAACGTGTAGAGTAGATCGTGCTGCATCGAAATATGACGACCTACCCAGAAATTTTCTCTAAAATTGGAAAAACCCCATTCAAATAACGAAAATCGCGCACCGTTTTGCGATTCGCGCTGCGTATAACTATTTGTGCCACCGTCCTAAAGTGATTGAATTTTCCGCAACTGCAGGCTCTGAATCCTAACAGCAATATGGACAATATAATCCAAAACACGAATGCCAGTAGAAGACCGTCATGATCTGTGTTATATATGAAGCACAGCATATATGAAGCACAGCAAGTCAAAGAAGCTCAGCAGAGTCGCATTTTACTGCACTGCTACTTCAGCAGTGCCACATAGAACCAAACCAAACACTTATACGTGAAAGTCTCACTTTTTGCTTTTTCCTTAGAAGAAACAAAGATTTTCATCGATTTTGTGATTAGAGCAGTGACTAGGCAACATGTTTCTAACTCCATAAACAGCTACGGCACTTCTGCTTCCTGCAACGATCTATCATTGAGCATTATTGTCGTTATAAGGCATTTGGTATGGACAATAACAGAGCTGTCTTGAGATATACGAGTTACATCTAATCAGTTAACATGGTTTCAAAGAAGAAGGAAAATGATGGATACGTTCAAAGTTAATGCTTGCGAACTGAATAAAATTTGCTGAAAGTGATTACAAAGGCTAGGCACTCGTAAAACTTTCGTTCACTTCTACCGAAATCTGCAGCGGTGACTTTATCTGTTAGCGAAGGCTTCTTAACACATTCCACATACCAAACAATCACCTGGTTGCAAGGATTTGGCTAATTTCACCCGATGAAATTATGGAACGCATTTCATACCAGGCGCAGAAATAGCAGATTATCCAGGCCCGAACTCACCTGTGTCTCAAGCATTGTATTTCATTCCGTATCAAAAACACGTGGACAGGAAAGCCAACAGCCAATCAAGTAAACCTTTAGGGGCGCACAGGACGAAAAAACACAACGGTTTGGACTTTGATGTGCTAGTAAAACTCCTAAGGCAAGAATCAAAGGCATCATCGCAAAAAGCCCTTGAGGTTTCATAGACAAACCGAAAAATCCAAAAATGAATAGGACGAAAGAGTGTCTCAACATAACAGGTGATATGGCACCTAATCTCAGATTCATTTTCTAGTCTGAGTATGGTTCATTTTTCACGGTGTGTCACATAATATCAGTGACCCCTCCCATATAGGTAGAATTAAGGTGGGGGTTTTCAAAAGGACCAGACTGCTAAATTGTTTCGTATTGAATTCTTGATGCATACGAAATATTAACCGAATAATCAAACTTGTTATGATATATTACGTCAAAGCTTTGACGAAAGCGGAGTCTCTGAAACGTTAGTCATCAAATTTTGAGGGAGAAGATGCACCAACCTCGAGTGACTTTTTAATGACTTATCTATTTTTACGCCATTTACAATTTTATCGTACGGATCCCAGTACTACTAGCATTCATTCGTTTTTTGCTCTTGAATGACGTAGAGTATTGGTCGAGTATGTCTTCCTGTAGTCTCGAGGGTAGCCTGGCTGTGGCGTTCTATAGAGCGTTTTCTTGTGAAGCGCCGGAGAGTATTGGGGGGGGGGAGGTGGAGCTCGGATCCACGCGTGTCGCGACGAGCATCACAGCCGCACGGCGCTTCCATGAATATCTTAATTAATGAAAAGGACAGTTCGTGATAAACGTGATGTGTGACCAGAATCCCTCGAATCAAAGTGTAGCTGCAGACCATGATTACGGCAAACACGTTTTAGTCCTGATATCCTGGTGGGAAAAGCAGCTCACCAGTGTTCAAATCCATATACACTGACAGTATTTTTGTCCTATTTATACCATTCATAAATACCACTCAAGATCAACTGAGTGTACAGCACTGCCCATTTAGTGAATTCTTTCACTTGTTGGTACGTGTAAATAGTACGTCTGCGTCTCCTCTATGTAAGGGAGTTCTCCCCAAGAGGGATTGGCTCAGACGAAAGGCGCTGTGCAATTGATGAGACTGAAAGGCCGAAATACGTGCACTGCACTGTATATGTCTCCATAACAGACCACATGCATGGCTAAATTTAATTATGAGGCATGCCCTTTTTATTTTCCACTTTGTCTTTTTCAAGGAATGTATGGTCTAGCACAGTGGTAATAGAGTTTGATCTAGCTCCTGGGCTCACAAATCCCTTCATTATTCCGGAGTTGCATTTTGAAGAATCGCCCGAGAAGATGGATATGAAGGCTTACTGTGTATACAATCACCTATGGCGATGTTAGGTAAAATCGAAGGCACATGCGTTAGAGATACATCGATGACAAAGCTTTATCATTCCTGTCTTTGCACTTCTCTAATTATAACATAGTAGAACACAATTGGTGAGTAATTAAGATACAAAAAACAATAGCAGATTGATATACTTCTCTTTTTATCCGTCTACATCCGTACTGATGAGTCTGTCGATACAACTTTCTGCCTAACTGTTTGCTCACTTGTGAATAGTCTTGACGTTCTGAACTATTGAAACAAGGCGTTTTGGCAATACGAACGATAACAACTTGAGTTTTGGAATTCATAGTTACCTGCTTTCAATACGAACATTAAGGCCACTCACCATGGCATGTTTTGAATGCACCGTTTTCTTGCCGAGATGAGAGAAACGGAAATGGAAGAGAACAACGATGAGGCTGCAAATCACAAAGTTCAGTAAGAAAAATCTGTTTCAACAAAGCATTTGACCAGTTTTCGTTTTCTCCTTTGGGCAGAGTAACACGCACAAACAAGATATTCGCATGTATGAAATGACACCTTCATGTGTTTCTTTCCATATTCCGGCACGAAATGTGTCACCCCCGATACCTCACACATTTTTGAACGCCTGTGCAAATCAGATTTTTTCCATTATAGCTGTCATGATCCAACTTTGCTAACTCTATTCTAACTCTATTATTATATTCCTGTAATCGAAAGCACAAGTAGTTTCGCGCTTAGAAGATCTCTTCAACAGGCTCGTGGTACTTGGCTCCATCGCGCATGCAACGCTCCTCAATCGCTCTCTCCTCAGAAAGTCGACAGATTGGTAACATCCGTGTCTGGAAGGGTAGCAGCACTACCTTTACACATTGGTGAAGCACGTCTTTGTATAAATCAAACACGTGTTCATTTAATGTTAATTATAATAGAATGCGGGGTGTATATCTCCAATGTTGATCAGCATCGAGAGCTCTATCCTCCATCCCATAGGCAACAAAAGCTACTGAAATGCTAGATGTCGAGCAGACAATAAGTTTTGAAAAATCCTTGACATGGATTCATTGCATGTAGGAACTCCGCTCAAAGTGATAACATACGTAAAAAGAATGAAGGCACCTCTCCTTGTTGAGTTCAGGAACTCAAAGACAGATAATGAGAGTGCAGTAACTGATCGTCGTATTGTCTGCTTCCATCTATACTCACATTTCGTTATTTTACGACTATCTGTTTCCCATTACCAGCAACCGTATCTAACTATGCGGCAAGTGCGAAATGATGTTAATGTAGTACTTACCCATCCAAAGCAAAGCCCAGCTCCCATAGAAATGTGCCAGTGAAGTAAATAGCCCAACGATTTTCAAAAAGCGGGCGAATCCAATTAGAGCTAACATGTTGGAAAAAGAAATGCACCGTTTGAAATTAGTGCCTGTAACTGATAGGATGTACTATTCTAGAAAAATTTATTCAAGAGTTTCTCACAAAATTCACTGAAATATTCTGCACAATTGATAGTTAAGTGTTGAAGCTTTACCTGTTTAAAAAAACGGATTTCCATTCTTTGCCTCCTTCGGTAGGCGGCATCTATGTAGACACCTTCGGATTTATGAGACTGTATGAGCTTAAATCACAAAATCATAACTACTATAGACATCTCTTTCTTTATAAATTTTTATAGCATATTAAAAGGTCGCCTTTACATAAGAAAATAGCTATCGTGTGATTCACGGACTTCCATTATAGAGCGATCTCTAGACGGCTGTTAGAAATCTCTTTGTAATGGAATGTCCGTAAATCTCATATAACGCTTTCTCATGAGCGACATAATCATGAGCAAAAACGCGGGCAAAAGTGACCATCTGCTCTTCTAAAACTCAAGAAGAATCAGAGTACGGAGTTCTCTGTTCCGACTACGCTAAAGATGGCTTATTCGTTCTCTTACACGTTTCATATTGGCTATCAGCCAACAATCAAAACTTTGACAGCTTTTGACAGTTACACTAAGAAGCTTGGGAGGTCGCTTCAAAAATTAATCTCCTATCCGTATCTTCGTTGGAGCCGACGAGCCACAAGCGAATATTGAGTATCTACGCTCAGATCCATTAGAGTATATGCGAACACCTAAAAGTAAACAGTGAAAATACGTATACATTACTTTCCAGATTTTGAAAGGGCCCGCGATGCGGCAACGTTGGCTTAGACGAGTTCGGCATGGCTGGTAAAGTCTCAGGGCTGTGTTATGTTGTCATAATCTCAAAAAAAGTAAGTTGATCTGTAAAAGCTCTAAAATGCTCTCGGCGTTTGTCAAACCCTGAGAAATGCACCACGCATTCTTCTTCAATTTTTAACTTCGTTTGAGGTGATAAATTTGAGCGCAATCAACTTATCACTAACCGTGCGTTTAGACCTCAAACACACTGATGTGACGCAGTCCAGTAGACAAATTAGTATCAGAATACCCAGTTTGGTATTGGTCTCTAAGACGGAATCCTATTATGTAACCGCATGATGCACGGTAGCCCGTCCACCTCCATTGCACTGTATCGAAAACGAAGAAACATCTCTCGGCTAAAAGAAAGCATAGTGTTAGAGAAACACTCTGAAAGTTCTGAACAGATCTGTCTGTTTTCATGCATCATGTTTGAATTCTACTTGAGCACATTTCATAACTGAAAAAAATATTTGTGATACGTGCAGTTCGTCATGCAAGTTGTCTGCATGCACTCAGTTTAATGATTTGAAAAAAATACTCGGCCACTAGATGCGGTAGTAAATTTCTCACATGGGTTGTAAAAGAGGTAGCGCTCATAATGCATTAATCAAAGGTAATATGGAAAGCGTACGTGCTTGCTGGTTTGCGCCTAAGGCTAAGCAAGTCCATCATCAACTTGATGTTGCCAAGATTATACCAAGCAGATTGAGAAGGATATAGTGAGCCGACGTCATACAATGATCGGCCTCCACAAATTTTGTCCAAGTGGGTATTTCTAAAACCTCCATCGGTTCTTTTCAGTTCTAAAGGGACAAGTGAAAAACAGACCTCATTTGCTCGGCAGAAATTGATCATAGCAGTGTAGTAGCCATTTGAACTAAGATTTCAGGCTACAGCGGCGCATCGCCACTTTTCCAAAATACCCTTTTATAATGATGCAGCATCCAGAAAAAATTATGCTTTACACCCGCCGTGCGCCTTTATTTCTATGCGCGTATTCGCTCGAAGCACGAAAAGCATTTCAGCGTGTAGAGAATTTCTCGTAATACCAGAATTATACTTTTCATCTAGAGTTTCTGTCGATGTGGTGAAAAAGTCCTCAATTGAATAACAATAATTTCAACGCTATAGATTGTTTCCACCCTCCGCCCTTGCCCACCTCCCTCCTTTCCCTGCGATCCGTGATTTAGTCAGTGAACATGGTCGGCGAATGTAAAGCTCAGATCAATTCTCCGTGCCAAGGGTACTTTTGAAAATAAGCACAACGTTGAAATCACTGGAACTTACAATATCGAATGATTACTGATAGTTCTAAAGAAAGAGCTCTGTCCGGAGAGGTTTTGAGCACATAACTTTTCTTAACACTACAGCGCTGTAAAGAGAGCTTTTTCTAAAAGCAAACATATTTTTGAGGCGGCTTGGGGCTGTAGTCTGAAATCTCAACTTTTGAATGGTTTCTAAGACTCCTATGAAATTTTCTGTTCAGCGAAGGAGGCTGGTTTTTCATTCATCCCACTATAACTTAGAAAGTACTGAATAGCTTCCTTAATGAGCGTGCAAATGAGCATCGCTAGGTCTCTATGCTATTGTAATGTCCATAGGTCTCATTCTTCTCAGTAACACGAATATGATTAACGACAAAAAATTTCTTCATCATATTTTCTGCAATAACGTTGAGTGATATGTAAAACTCTGAGCTCAATCGGGAATCAAATCACCCTTGGTTCAGAATTTCGTATATCTCTCAACATTATTGGATTTATAGCTACTACATCATAAAACTGCTGAAATTACGAAAAATAAGAATTCCTATAGATTTTCCACATTAATAAACAACCTGAGTCGACATAAAATTTAATATAAGCTATTTGGTTAATGTTTCAAATTCTTTGTGTCCTTCAAAGCCTATCTGACTTGAGTCGATGATCCACAGTTAATCGGTGTTCAATACGTGCAGACTTTCGACTCGAATCGGTCGGAATTAAACTCAAATGCATTGTACAGTAGTTGATAACGCTTTCCACAAAACGCTGCTACACATTGTGGGCCATATGTGACGGAGTGCCACAGGACCACTATCGTCAAAAAGCAGATTATGTTGAATGGTAATAGATCAGCAGCTGTCCGGTGCGGAATAGCAACTACCGAGTGGTGTCTTTTGCTCAAGCTGTATTCTTTCTTGGTCAGAATTATTTTTATTTGACCGTCACTTGCGGTGGTATGAATGTTACAGTATACCCAATATTGTGGAGTGCTGTGTAAAGCGTCGGCGGATGCAACGGTTTAGCACACGCTCGCGGAAAGAGTGAGATCTGGGTTTGAATCCAGGCAGACGCAAATGTTTCTGCATACCACTTCACATTACTGGGTATACTTTTTTCACCGAGTTTTGTCATTATCACAACCATCACCTACATTGTAAGGGAAACAACCTGCAGACATGCGATTCAATCGGTCTGGATCTGCTGAGCAGAAATGCATAAGTCGTTCTCAAAACTATTCTCAATGTCAGCCTCGCATTTTCTCATTAATATAGAAACATCGCTTATTGTTGTTGAGATCTGATTGAAGTCAACTATAAAGATTTAATGACAAATACGTCAAAACTCACTCCAAAATTGTGGTGTTGACTGGAGGAAACTGAGCACCCAGCAAATCAAAACGGCGAAAGTCGTATTTTTGACACCTAGTAGAAAAGAAACCCGCAGTGGCAGCGCTATGGCAATAACTCTGTTCAAGTGCGATTGCAAGGTGAGAATAGACGTGAATATTCCACAGCATGTAAATCACCATACCGAACAGTTTACCTACCAGTTTTTGTGGATATACTGCTGCCACTGCAAATGATGAGATTCTCTTTTCTGTATACATATGTAAGTCACTGAAATTATTTTCATATCAGACAGATAATCATGTTTTTGTTCATCGTAGTACACATAGTGTCATGTGCCATAAAAGTTTTTCAAAACTAAGAAAAAATAAAGTCAAAAACAAAACTTATTCAAAGAGCAACTGTTTCAACTTCGAGCCTGACCATCTTTTCAAGTGATTGATTTTCTAAAGATTCTCACTATACTTTCGCCAAAACTGGCTCGACTTATTCGCAAATCATTCCTGAGTAACCAGAGTAAAAGATCTACTTCGTTTACTTCTCAATTTCTAATTTTTTACAGAAACGGGTTTATTACTTGTATTTATAACTGAGCCCTATATTAGGTGAGTGGAGAAATTACAAAAATGGCAATTTCTGATTTGAAATGAATTAATCAAATTCGCTATCTCAGATGAAACCGTTAGGCTTTTTGGCTTATAGCATAATTCTCAAAATGATAAAATCTTTATAAGATTATACGTCAGAATGGGATTTCACCCCATCTTCAAAACTTTGCTTCTTTCACGCTTTCAGGATAGTACAAGGTTCCTTCCATGCTAATATACCAAATTCGGCAATGCGCTTCCTGGCTCATTAGGCTTATCTACTGAGAAACTTCATTTCACGCTTCTGTCTTACTATGCACAGGAGACTAATGTAATGTTCTTGCTGCTAGTTCTATATGAAAAACCACTCACAAAGCGGTATAAATATTTTAACAGTGGCCATAAGATTTGAAATCTCACAATAATGTGACAGGGGTACTCCAAAAGACGAAGAAAAGTAGAACACCCATATTGGCGATAGTGTGGGACAAGCACAGTAGACCAAACGAATTCCGCAATGCTGGATTGTATCGCACTGCTAGTAAAGCAGCGGCGTTTGAGATCAAACCAAACACTCCTATCTGAAAGTCATATATTCCCTATTTCGTAGGAAGGATCTACTATGCTACTCAATATCTGAGCGAAGTGGTGAATCAACAACGTTGTTCTTCATGACATTCACCGATAGGGTACTAATACTTCTATGAGTGATTTTTGGTGAATCAATCTCTCTCCACTGCTTATTAGTTGATAAGGACATCAGCAGAGTTGCATTAGAGTAAGGTGCATGCTATCTTTTATCTTGGGCATTAGTGATTAGATGTTTTGAGTTTTCAAGCGATCTTATACATTTATTCGTTTTAAAAGGCAACTCGAAACTCACTACGACCATGATCGCAGACACTGCAATGTTTTCCTCGTGAACATAAAAGGAAGTAGATGAGTGGTTTGGCATCTGAAAACGGTGCTGGTTTCCTATTGATAAAAATTTGGACACAGAAAAAAAACGGTGTTGAACGAAAGATTAAGTGCAAACGTCGCCTTCATAATCATGCCACTTGCTCGAGAAACAAATGTGAAAACGTTACACGGAGCCCCCAACTCCGGTCTGACATTAGTCGTTGGGTATCATTTACCTTTTTGTAGTGCGCAACATTACCCCCCTATGGCCTCAAGTGCTGAACTTTTCTACACAATAAATTTTGACTGCAGAGAATTCAGCGACTTATAGATGCAAATGTTCATCGCGCGAGTTTCTTCTATTAGGGTGAGGGCTTGTGCATAAATTCACTTGAAACAACAATAATCATTCTTCGAAATAAAGACCATTATTACCCTGTCAACGATTTGCAAGCTTCTGGAGCTGCTGGAAATGCCATTCTTTGAATTTCGATTCAAAAACTCCTGACATGCCTCTTCAACTTGATCTACTGTCTCGACTCGGAATTGAGGCAGAAAATGCTCTACTGAAAGGAAAAGACCATAATCGGGCTAATCGGGCAGCGCAGCATGTGGAGTGTAGGGTAGGTGCGACAGGTCCTCGACTTCCTCCAGTTCTTTGAATTCTTTCATAGCCTTCTTTGGGGTGCAAGGGTCCCTGTAGTACGAGGTGTGATTAGCAGTTTTTATTCGGAAAACGTATCGACGTTTTTCGTCTTCTTCAGAGCCGGTGGTGCGAGGCGATCGTCCACTATTATTCGTCCTCGTTGTGACACTTCGCGTTCGTCTCACTCCAATCTGATCATGTTGCTGTGCAGCATTGCTGGAATAAAAAACTTCACCTGACGAGCTCCCTATGTACAAAGTGAATATCGTGCTAATTAGCAATATGCTCTGCTATGCTATTGCTATTTGTTAATCATCTACTGCTAGTGGCAAGTATTTTATATAAGAAACTCGTCAAATGGGTTTATTTAGGTTAGTTTACTTTGGGCTCATGAAGTCACCACTACTATAGCAACTACAATGCAATGCTAGAAATTCTTTCACTTTCTACTACCCATCTTTCCCAAAAACTTCGTTTACACAGCAATGTTCCTCTTTTTTTGTTAGCGAAGAAAATACTTTGATGGATCAGTTAACTGAAGAAAAAATGAATGAGAAAGATATGACAGGCGACTTCTAACAGATAGTGAATTTGAGTATAGGTACTGTATGATGAAAATGATGGTAGGCGAGACAAGCTATCAAATGCAGAAAAAATTTGTACTGGCTCAATTTGTATCAAAATATTTTTGAGTAGCTAATACGACTACGTAATATAAAGTGCAACGTTTCAGCTTTTGTTTGCTAACACTCTTTTTTCTGAGGCACGCTGTGAGATACAATCAACAAGAGTGCTGAAAAAGAAGCAATACTTGGGATCACAAGTGCGCTTTGAACGTGTGATTCTTTTCTGCAAAGGTCGCATACATCCACCACATCAAGCAAGGCTTTTGCACTTCTTTTTGCTCCTTTTCAATCAGACGTACGATGATTCGAAACGTTTCGGATGTCATGCGGCGACATGTGGCGCACAATAATTTATCTCTTTGTATTTTATTCTATCTCTCCTTCACTGAAATCCGACAATTTTTCATTCTTCTTCTTATCAATGGGCACTTTCGAGCAATAGCAGTCAAGATTATGTTTGGGCTACACTGGACTTTAAATTCTGCTGTGATTGAGAAACATGAATTCTGAAAGTTAAACGGGCACGTATCATGTTATGGTTCGAGGTAACCTGCAATTTACATGTGTGGTCTTGGCTTGATCCCAGTGTTTCCGGCTAACCAAACTTTTCATACAGGACTGCCAAATTAATGGTTTACATGTCTGGAAGGGTATCGGCACTGATTGAATGTATCGTTAGCCCAGCGCGAGTCATCAATGGAAACACATTCAAACAGTCTAACGTTGTTTACAGAAGCTGAATGCACCGCGCATCTCTCAGGGATTGATTAGCTCTGAAACTCTATCTCTTCCTTTTACTAGTGGAAAGGGATCATATGCGGAACTCTACTGTCAACTATGTTGCAGAAAAATGACACACAATATCTCTAAAATTGTTCTACTGCTCTGCTCCAGTACAATATCTTTTCAACTTTTGTAAAACTAACAAATGAAAAATATTTTTTCACAATGTAAGTCGCAGTGAAAATGCCGAATATTAACGAATTTGAAGACCAAGACGACACGACACTATGAAATAACACCTAGTATGCAGTCTCCTTACAAGAAACAGTCCTTCTTAGAGGATTAAACTAGCTCGCGATCTAACTGTTTATTATTTACCCAATGATGTTAAGTGACGCGCAAAATTTTGCGTCAGGCGGGACTCGAACTCTCAGCTCACCCTATGTTTACGATTAGAAAAAGATTAGAAGACAGGTAGTCCCATAAGCAAAATAGAATTTTTCCTTAAACTTGTAAGCCTCCTAGAAGTTTAATAAGAATTTGCTCGTTCAATGAGGAAAGAATTCTGATAGACCACAGGCTCCTCTTTCCATTGTAAGAATCGGTTTAGAAGAAACAAATTAATTTATGAGGACTATTCTTAATCGAGATAGGCCCTTGGTACAAACGGGTAGAGTGCATCATAGCTTAGTAAAATCTTAGAGCCATCCAATTAAGTGCTATTTCGTCTATTTCTCTATGTTGTTCCAACTTAATAAACTATTCGCTTTCAGACATTCGCTGAATTAGTGCGCCAAGGAGCCGCTCTTTATTAACTCTATCAGGAAGGCTCAAAGTCTTGTTTGATGAAAGCAGTAAAGCGTATAGCGGATTCATTGTCGCAGACCATACGCTAACTACTTAGTAAACGTTTTCGACTGGAGACTTTAATAGAGTACATCGGCCCCAAAGCGATCTGAGTTTGCTCGTACAGTAGCGGCTTTCATGAGTACAAAAATTTGCTAATGGTCGAATATCACCACTCGATCATTTTTGGCATTTTCGTGGAGGGCTTCGAACATTTTGATTGGTTTCATTGACGAATGTAATTTATAGGTACATTTTCTTTAGTTTTGAAACCTCAAAACCAAAATATTCTTTATTTGAAAGTTATGAAAAGGCAGTAAGATGTTCGAGTGTATTGGGGCAAACGTGCTGATGCGAAATGAATAAACGCGAGTTAATAGGTCATATTATGTCAACATTCTTCTAATTCTATTCCACATCTACTCTACCGTAAGAAAATAATGAACACTAAACAAAAGTTAGAATAGTGTACTTCATTTCACACAGTCAAATCACTTCTCAGCATCATTGCGATACAAACTTACCTTGCGCAGAAAGTAGCTGGAACTGATAGCTTAAATTGCTTGTTGCGTTCACACTAGATTATAATTATTCTCAAAAGGAGCTGCTTACACTGACTGTAATTACATCCTTTTTTTCTTCTTCCTGCTAAGATAATTAGACCCTTTCAGGCATTTTTATTGATAACGAGAAGAAAACAAAGTAACAAAACGAAATTCTTGATGCAAATGGTTATATAAAATAAGGATATTTCAAATGTTGTACGTACCCTCAAACGACTTCTAAGCACTGCAATGCCCGGTTATCACGTCTCTGGACATGCAGTGGTGATATGTTATTTCTTCCTTGTGTGAAGTAAATTTTCACTTTGCACGTGGCAGTGTAACATGTTCGTCGACAATTCCTTTATTTGAAGAGGCCTTCCTTGAAAGGCATTGGCTCAAACGAATGGCACTGTGCAACTGACGAGGCTTTGACGCCGATACACGTGTACTGCACTGTATAAGTACCTATGAAAGACCTCATGAAAGGCTCAAGAAAAATTTATTATCAGATTATACCGTTTCGAGCGAGGTCTGAAAACAATTGAATATGAAGGTATGTCCAATCAATTATGATAGCTACCAACTTCAGCATGGTTAGAACACGGAAAGTGGACTACTGCGATAATTTTTTGATAAGAACAGAAGTTCAAATCTTCACAGCCTTATGACGATCTCGCTGCTATGAAGGCCACACTTTTCCTTTTGCTCTATCTTGATGAACAAGATCTTCTCTCCAAGTGTTTATGATCAATCGGCAGTTCATACCCTGCAATGGAATGTTAAATGTTTCCTATCTTCCCTCAATCAGATCCCTTTGAACTCCGTGGACAAGCTGTCATACAACTTTGCTCTAGCTTTTAAAACAACATACAGCTCAACCCCTTTTCTTTCGCACTATGTGAGCTACGTTCGGAGCATTTTTCGATTCTGTGATCGCGTTATAACCAAGTTATTTATTACGTCCGTTTTTCTTCACCTCATGTGATCATACACAATGGATAGACCGCCGGAATGCAGTTCCTAGAAAACTCTATGAATCTCCCGGTTTACTAGCTCTATGTTGTCCTATCAGAACCTTGCCTGTCTTAGTTTTGATCTAAGAAGTATGATAAATCATCAACTTATTGTTGCAGCGTGTTGAGTCGTGACTATCGTTGGCTAGTTGTGAGTGCCTTACATTCTTCACTATCACCTTTCTAAAGAATATTGCTGTTGCTGTGTTACTACTACTGTGATCTGTTGAGCTTGTGATGCCTCAAATACTAGCAAGAAACTTCATTTCAATATCTCGAAGAAAATCAGTGATAAAGAGTCCTGAGCGTTTCTTAAATTCACATCATTTTCAAGGAGCTGTATTAACTTAACAGAAACACCAATAAACTTAGAATAGTCCATGACATATCGGATCACTACAAAGGATGCTCATCATCAAACTACGCCGCGCTTCGTGGACCATTTATTCCTTCGCAGATTTTGGAAGTTATCTTAGCATTTGAATGGACACATGATGCTCAACCGAAAAATCAAGACAGCACTAGTACAACTTCATCTGAACGATCGCATTTTCTCGATGCCATGGCTGCTTAAACACAGGTTACCACCTCTCCGACTAACATCGGCCCTCCGATCCACTAAGGTAATATCTGGATTGAAAGCATCTTAATCTATGTATGGAAGACATTTAACGCTTTGGCATCGACATACTACATTATGTGTTGATCAAAACATGCTACGATAATTCTTATTCTCGATTTTTTGTATAGACCTCGCCTAATACAATAACAATCTCCTAGTATGATAGCATGATAACATGTTATGAGCCTTTTATGAGGTCTGTGTGATACTTATACAGTACTACACAGCTGCTATATCGCCTTTACAAGCTCTTCAGTAATACGGTGCCTTCTAGTACAGGCTTAAAAGGCTCAAAACATGTTATCACATCATCAGATTACCATATTGTTATTAGCAGCTGTGTTTTTAGCAAGATCGGATCTTGTTAGTTGACATGCGGTGATCTAATAATTCGGCGTCGATTCCGATACTTCCGGTCATGAGGGAACAGATGAATATTCGACCTCATATGCTATACAAGAGTTCTTCAGAGGAGTCTTAGTGATTATTCGAATTCTCTGACCAGAGCCGTACGCGACCGATTTTCTGAAGCACTCTTCAATAAAGTTGTAAAATCCAAAATAAAATTATGTTTCACACAACCACGCGCTTTTTTCTTATCTCGCTTATATTTCGCTGGACTAAGCTCTTTCCTCGGAGTGATAGTACTCTATCAATAGCACAGGTCTCGGAAAACTCAAATATGTGTTTGCTTTGGATAAATTCTTTGATTTCTTCATAAAAGAAAGAAAAATTGCGTTTTACACCTTGCCGAACACAGTTATTTCTTCAGACTTTAGTAGGCATTAGCGTAAGTTTCATTGATTCAACGCTGTGCTTATTTTTTGGAAAGACCACACCAATGCAGTGTAGCACGGAGAATAAGATCGATTACAGCAAATTCTGCTTCTTGCTTACGGGCTAACTCTACAGGCGAGTTAATTAGCGGGATTAGCGATCAATGACCTGACGGGTTATACATTGGAGTGCAACTTGCTGTTCTAGTGGGAATTTTTTGCCCTGAAAGAAGCTCCATATCTATTGATCCAGATTCTACGAGATTTTCTCTACATGTTCATATGCTTTTCGTGCTTCCAGCATACGCGTGATAAAAATGACGGCCTGACCGACGTAAAATATAATTTATTTTAGATTTTACACCGTCATAAAAGGGCTCTTTAGAAAGCCGGTCCACATACCCCTCTAGCCATAGATTTTAGCAGTGGAACGATCATTAACACTCTCTTGAAAAAATCTTGTACAGCGAATGATGTCAAATATCCATATATTACCCTATTACCAAAGAGTAAATCGATTCATTTACGAGTAGGAGTATAACCTCTGCAAGGGATCTACTGGGCCGCACGACACTGAGCTATTGAGGACCTTGCAAGAGCGAAACAGCAGCTGTCCAGTACTGTGTAAGCACGGCACCAGACCTCTATAAAAGGCCCAAAACACGTTGCCATGTTATCAGCTATTGCGTTATGCTTTCCGCAGTTGCGAAATTTGAGTCCTCACGAAAATATGACTAGTGTGTTCCGGAAGAAATGTCAATAGAATACCCTTATTATCAGCCCTGCGTGAGATGCAGAGAAAACGAAAAAGGCTCAGCAGTGCTGGATTGTAGCTCACTGCTAATTTGATAGTACTGAGTAGGAACAAATCAAACTTTTCTGCATGAGAGTAACACATTCGCTTTTTTCCTTAGGAGGAATAAGCCACGTAACTTGATTTTCTAACTAAAACAGTGTGTAAGTGACATGCTTCTATCTCCATCGGTAGCCTATCACTGCGTTTTGTCCTCTTTATGAGTTGTTAGTTGATATGGGCATTAACAGAAATATACATGCTACATCCAATCGAATAACGCAGCTAAGACTTTGAAGGTAAGGAATGTATATGTTCAACTTTAAGAATTCTACATTAAAGAAAATTCGCTTATTGTGACAGCGCAAAGTAGATACACAAAGATTTTGGCTCAGCTTCTTTCAGAGTAGATTGCGAAACTAGTGCTGTAAGGAAAACTTCAAACTCAATTCCTTTATACTTTCCACTGAATATCTGTAAGCAATTAGTTAATCTGTCTCGAGGAGATCATAGAAGGTATGCGCAGCCCTACTTAGTATCAGCAGGTAATCTAGACCCGAAACTTTTGTGTCTGTGAGAACAAAATCGTTCCATCACGTTCAAACCCCCTACACACCACCTGAAAACACATCTCGTAACCTTATGAGTAGTTGGCCAAGATTCATCCGTGGGGGAAATTTGTGGTTTAGGACATATATAACCACAAATTTCTTGGAATCAAAAGTATAGTGAGAGATCTTGATAAATACTCGACAAAGCGCTCTCAATATAATCCTACTAATGAGCAATACCAATAATGAAACTCATATACAATGACAGGAATTTATATCTGATTTGTTTTCCCACCTTTGAAATTTTTCCAGAAAAGAGATATATCATATCTTTTGTTTCGAGTGTTTTCTTAAGACCACAGCTCAAATTTCAATATGCCTGGTAATCATTATTTGAGCCACGCATGTCAGTGGTCTGTCAATGAGGGCTGACTTATAGAGCCCGATACACGTGTTTCGATCTTGCGATCTCGTCAGTCGGGCAGTTGCCCTTCTCTCGTCTTTTGCTAATCTCTGTGGGTGCTCCAGTCCCCACAATAAGAGTTAGCGACGACGTACGACACTCGACACAAAAGATATGATATATTGAATATACTAGTCACGAGCATTCGAGTGTACAACACTCTGTGTTTGGTGAGTTTTTTACTGGACATAGAGTGTAAATCGTACGTCGTCGCTAACTCTTATTGTGGGGACTGGAGCACCCACAGAGATTAGCAAAAGACGAAGAGAGGGCAACTGCCCGACTGACGAGATCGCAAGATCGAAACACGTGTATCGGGCTCTATAAGTCAGCCCTCATTAACAGACCACTGACATGCGTGGCTCAAATAATGATTACCAGAAAAGAGATAGTTTGGAAGAATGGCGAGAGGTTACAGATTCGACCTAGATCCTACTGTCACCAAATCCTCCAACATCCCGGATTCTCCAAATTCTGAAGATATGTGTGCAGACCAAACAACCATTATCACCTCTGACAATGTTTGATAAAGTCTATGGCATAGCGTATCTGTTGGATAGAATTCAAGGCCGAATGCTTCATTTCTTTTCGCGGTTCTTTACTTTGCAACAATAACGATCTTGATTGAAGGTCAAGTAAGATGCCCTGAACTGTTAAGAGAATATCATATTTTTCATTTTATCCTTTCACATCCGCGCTGACGGTTCACTGATATATAGTTCTTGCACAAATGTTTGTTTACCTGTGGAAGATTCTCATGCTCTGAACCGAAACTCTGAAATATGTGCTTTAGCAATGTGAACGATATCAAATCAAAGTTTGGGATTAGTAGGTTACCTGCTTTTGACAGGGGTTGTCAGGCCGCTAACCATGGCATGTTCTGTATGCGACATTTTCATGCGAGATGAGAGAAACGAAAGTGGAACAGAATAACGATGAGGCTGTAAATCACATTATTCAGTATAAAATTTGATTCGGCAAGTCATCTGACCAGTACAGCGCTTTTCTATGATACAAAACTCGATACAGCACCACGTAAATTCGAACGCACAACATTTTTCATTGTAGCTGCTGTTTCCTGATTCTATTATATTCTTTAAAGGTAGCGAATGTAGCTTGAGCCTAATGCCTCCTTCAACAAGCCCATGGTTTTGGCTCGATCCCATATTTAAAGCGCTCCAATCTTTCCATCGCTTAAGAATTCGACTAATCGGTAACATGCTCGTCTGGATAGGTAGCAGCACTGAGTTACGTCATGATAGAGCATCGCAAGGCTTTGTTCAGACCAGAAACAGATTCATTGTCCTATGAAAAGCTAATTAACATTCACTGCGGATGGTACATTTCAAGTTTTGCTCATCGCTGAGAGCTTAATCCTTTTGATTCTATGAGCGACAACAGCTACTCATTTGCTGATTGCCGAGCAGAGAAATAGTTTTAGAAAACCTACGGCACGGTTTACTGTGCGTAAAGTCTCCGCTCAAAATGATGGAATAAGTGTAAAATAAATAGGCGCCTTTCCTCCCTGAGTTGAAAAACGTGAAAACAGCTTATAAGAATACAGTAGTCCATAGTCTGATTCGTTGCTTCCATCTATACTCGCAATCCGTTATTTTGCACCTTTCTCTTTCCAGTCAACATCAGCCATGCCTAAGCATTCGGAAAGTTTATAATGATGTTAATTCAAGCATTTACCCATCCAGTGCGAAACCCAGCTCCCAAATAAATGTGCCAGTAAAGAAAAGAGCCCAACGATTTTCAAAGAGCGGACAGATCCAGTGGACGGTCACATGTTGAACGAAGAGCACACCATTTGCGCATAGTGCCTGTAATCGGAACGATATAATGTGAAGAAATTCGTTTAAGATGTTTTTAACAAGAGGATTCATTTCTGTTAGCGGAAAACAAGTGGAAAAACGACCCCCTTTGCTGGTCGAGAATTTTATTATAAGAGTCTTGGAAGTCATTCGAAAGTTGGAATCTCTAGCTCTGCGCAATGTGACTGTTCCTAGAAAATATTTGCTTTGTGACGCTGTGAAATTTAAAACAAAATTGTTTATACATCGGCTATGTGTTCTTGAAGTTAATTCGCTGAAAGCACGGAAACCATATCAACGTGTACAGAAAATCTTGTGGCATTAGAGTCATTCATTTTACCTAAAGTTTCCTCCCCAGCAAAGGAAAAATTCCTTAAGCGAATTACAAAAACTGCACTTCACATGTAACTCGCTAACGTTATTCCGATCGATCGGTAGCGAGACGACGCATCTAATCCGCGGCTACCCGTTACTCCGGCCGTAAATTAGGAGGTAACAAGTATGCCAAATAAGTGAAACTTGGCTTCGTTTTCCCTGCTACACTTCGGTGAAACGGTCTTCCC
Source organism: Parelaphostrongylus tenuis (assembly GCA_019055375.1). Taxonomy (NCBI): domain Eukaryota; kingdom Metazoa; phylum Nematoda; class Chromadorea; order Rhabditida; family Metastrongylidae; genus Parelaphostrongylus; species Parelaphostrongylus tenuis. Next base: position 503,998 of record JAHQIW010002093.1, read on the forward strand.
AGAAAATCTGCACGGCGTTGGAGTCGCTGAAACTTACCTATCGAATGGTTAATTACAATTTGAGAAAAGGGTTCTGGCTCACGAGAAATATGTGTATATCTGCAGCGTGTTTGTGTGTGAAACACAAATGTTTTATTTCTGCTACCGTTATAAATAGGCTTCTTCAGGAAACGGCCATTGGCGCGGTAGCTGAAGATTTCAGCTGTTGAAGGAATACTAAAAGTGCAATGTAAAGTCTTTGCCCAGTGAAAGGGGTCATTTTTTCACCTATTTCCCGCTAACAGAAAAAAACCACAAAAATAATTGAATATCTGATCCAATTTCATGGTAACTTGGGAGTCTTACCTGTTTGAAGAAACGGATTTCCATGTTTCGTTTCCTTTGATGGGAGGCATTTGTGCGAGCACCGTTGGGTTTGTGGGACTGAATGATCTTAAAGGACAAATTCATAAATACTCATCAAACAAAACTTCTTCTTCTTACGTACTCCAAGGCCGCGCTTACCCTTAGAAAAATATGCTATTATGTGATCCACACGTCTTCACTAATCAACTATAGTGAGGCTTCTAGACTGTTGTTCGCGAGGCCACATGGTGCTTTCTCAAGGGCTGCATCATCAGCGGAAAGTTAAACGAGGACAAAAGTGACCATGTGTTTCCCCATAAATCGCAGAATTTAGGATGTGGACTTTCTGTCCTACGTTAGGTGACGTATACCTCCTCTGTGCGATCTATTTCGGCTAAAAGCCGAAAGATGAGGCACCGAAGGTTGCACTAGGAGTCGCCCTACAGCGCAACATACTTGAGTTCTCCTTGTATCTCCACATGGAAATAGAATAAGATAATTGAACTTTAGTCCTCTGATACGAAAGGGCCTTATGCGGCAACGTTAGCATGAACGAGTTTTGCAAAGCTGATAAAATTCCAAGGCTATGTAAGTTCCCTTAATCTCAAAGAAGTAAGATGGACCATAATGTGTTTATAAATCTTATTCATTGGACTCGATAAGAGACTTATACATAGGTACGAAGGATTAAATTATGTGCCAACCTTATTTTCGTAAAGGAAAGGTGCCACCCATTCTGAACTGCTACAACTATCAAAGAGAAAATGTTCATGCCTAGACTTCGTAGTGCAAGCTATAGGAATTCCATGGAAAGATTCACATTTCATCCATAAATGTACAAAATATCACGAAGTAAATATTTTATGCTAACATACTATTACTTATGCCGCCAATTATGATTTTCTCCTCACCGTCGATCTTAAAAGAAGCTTTGAGCGCTACATGTCTTCTATGATTGCACTAAGAACAGGCAAGGTTGCGTTGCACTAGAAACGGCTGGTCGTTTACGTGCATCATTTACAAAACTTAGTAAAATCAATGCTTTTAGTACACAAGCTGCTTCCGTGCTCTTTAACATTAAGTCCTTTGTTATGCTTGCAATCGTCTACTTTCATTGACACAAACTTATCACACGGTGTCGCGCTATACGGTGCAATCAATCTGTCCAAAGTCATTCGAAAACACATTCTCCAATGTTGCCAAAGTGGATAAATACGTAAATGCGTAAACACATACGTAAATATTGTGCCCTCATGTCATATTTAGAATCACTATTTAAAATGAACGCGCTACATGTAGAACTCTTTGAGCTTATCATGATTACAAAAACCTTTGATAACATTTCAGAGCTATAGAAGCATCACTTTAAACGGTTAGACGTTGGAGTCTTCGTAAAGAAGTGCCAAAAGGAAGTAGCTTTCATCATGATAAATCGTAGGTTTTTAGCTAGACCATGTCGCCGTTATCCAAAAATCTCCTACGACTCGCACTATCGTATTCCTTGTACATGAATTTACTTTGTACGAAAAGCAGGAAAACTCGTTGAGTTCAAAACCCTATACTTTAGTCCCTATAATCAGGAATACATTAAAATTGTTTTGGTTCCTGAAAAGATGTCGTTATTAACAACATTGCAAAAGTATGCGACGGGCTTGTTGGGAATCTTCACTTTACTGCTATTAAAGCTGACAGTTCAGAATTCGTTGAAAATGTTCGTCTACAGAAATACCAGATTTGATATGCCAGTGTCGAATCGCGCAAGCCAAAAGTAAATGCCTCACTTGCGAACTTGCAATTTGAAAAAGAAGAGCAGCAGTTATGACCTAATATGCGAAAAATGGAATGCCCATTCCTATTGCTTACGGTAGTCCTATTAATAGCAACATTTAGATGATGGCACATCAATGCCCAGACGAAATAATCATACCTTCCAAAAAAGTTAGTTTAGAAAAACACCCACAATGGTTACTCGAATCTTTTCATTAGCCAAGTTGTCCTATTCTTCATAGGAAAAGGAACAATGGTTTGTCACATCGCTAGTTTTTCCTTTCGAATTCCGATAGCTACTTCGTCGAGGAATAATCGAACGGCACCTGATGAGAGGATGATAGGACGTGGTCACTTTCAGAACTTTTTCTAGGACTTATTAACGTGCTGTGTCCACTTTTCGCATTCATCTGGCTAAATTCACGCTTTCTCCTCTCTTGAGAACTACTAAGACGGCGTTGTGGCTTGTAATAATGGCCTCAACGGCGCCAGCAGTTATAGACTAACTAACTGCTGCCCGTTGTCTATGAATTATTCACTCAAGTTATTCTCAGTGGGACTGGCAGAACACTGAACGAAAACAGCCATGCCAGCAAGTGAGTCTCAAAAAGAATGCGGGATCATCTCTCTTATCCTCTGCCCTGTTCTATCTCCATAAGGAAAACAAGGATTTTTTTATTTCCAAAAGTGTTAGTAGCCACTTGATAGCTTAGATTTCAAGAATTACAAGGTGCACTTTATCTTAATAATGACCTTTCAACTCTTTAGGAACACAAACGTACGTTACGCAGCAAGTGGCTCGACATCAACGCACTCGACAGCTGTAATGGCGGCGTCGCGTCTCGTGGGTCAGTGGGCAGACAGCCATGCATGTCATGTACAGAGGCGTAGATACCGCTACCTGAATTATCGCGCAAGCAACGGCGCGACGCCTCCTGTCTATCAACGGTGTTTCTCAAAGGGTTATTACGTTGCGACGATTAAAAATAAAATTATACTCCACATAGAAGCATTTTTTCTCGAAACTGTCTTTCTAGACGTCAAGCAATCATTTGATGGCCTCACCAATCTATTAGTTTACTTGATCCTTTAATGACTTTTCCAAGGGCTGTAGCAGCCAAAAGAAGTCTGGATTTTGCTCAGCTCGCGGTACGATTCACATGTGATGTGCGAAGTTCGTTCTTAATTTAGCGTTTTTTTTCAGTTTTCGAAACTCTAGATCAAATAAATAGCTTTAATACTCTAAGACTTCCTTTATGCGTTTATATGCTTTCCTATAAACTGCTTAGACTTAAACTTAGGCGGCTTATGTTTCAGCTGCATAGGCTTGAGCTTAGGCGGCTTGGGCTTCAGCTTCATAACAGATTTGTATGGCAATATAAAAAGGAAAGGAAGAGCCCAAATCCACACAGCGATAGAGCAAAGTTTTCACACATTTCGCTTTAGCATCATCTGAATCTATGGTATCAATTGATCGCCATTTTGAAGAGCGCAGTAGCTTCATGATAATATTGTGAAATCCTGCCCGTCATCCAGAGCAAAGAATGCGCGCCGAGTGTGGAACCCAATATTCCTTTGACTACCACAGAGCACTAAAAAGCGCCACTGAAAAAACGAGTCCACCATTGAATTGTCGAAATTTATGCTGTCGAATGATTACTGAATGTCTGGGAAAGAAGTCCGGCCAGTAAAAATGCTTGATGTGAAATATGACTCATTATTACTCTCACGGCACACTAAGGAGAACATTTTAGAAATAAAGTACGTCAATGATAACTTCTAGATTTATGCTATCAAAACGGTTCTTCAAACTCAGAATAAAAGCAAAAAACGCGTTCTTCCCAATAGTACTGAAGAGCGTTAGAATAACGGGAAAGTTCTAAAATTCGTCACTGTAAGCCATATCCAAACGTTAACAATAGTCACTGAAACATCACAAGAGTGCGATAGACCGCTTTATCTTACTTTTTCGGTTTATAAAAGTTTCTAACTCAGCGCACAGTCATAGGAGCTGAATACATTCAGTAAGTCTATCCGGTGCATGACAATTTCCATAAATCTTCACAGCAAAAATATCACGATTTTACAACGATAATACTATCGACGAGGTGTTCGACAAGGCGGTACTATCTTGTCAGATCATCATTGTTCCCTCTCCAGAACGTAATGTGAACCTTAGATTGAGACAACGTGGGAGCGATTATTGATGTCTAACCAACAATTATCCCTCCTCCGTATTGGTGTTAACGTTGTTTCTCATGGCACCAAACGTCATATTTAACAAATATTGAAAGATTTTAACAATATTTGCAGAAACTTGTTTGCGCGACTAGATTTCAAAAAGGCAACGTTTAGGAGAAACAAATGGTTTTCTTTCATACATATATCTCTAATGGAATAAATATCTTCGAATGGCTTAGCTACGTTTACCTTCCTCTATTTATTGGGAAAAAATTACGATGAACAACATGGCTTGAGTTGAGCCGGAGTAAACGATTAGTCTAGGAAGCGTTCATGAACATCAAGGGTGTATTGAAGAGAATATGGAGAGCACGAGTCCACGTTTCTTTCTACTCAGCAGTTGTTACCGCCTTGACACATAAGTTAAAAACCTGACTATCACTCAACGGATGAATCTCTGCGTTATAGGACGCGAAGCGAGAAGATTGATGCTAAGAGTTTCCGGAAACACCTGTGCGCTTCAATATAGAGTCGTCATCAGGTGGATTTCTTACTAGGGCATACGTGCAGCATTACAACCTTCGGCTCAACTGTCAAAACTTCTTCATTAAACTTTCGGAAAAATATGATGCACAACTGTTTCTGAAGTGAATGGAATGAGCTGCTCCAGCACGTGATAGAAAAGAATAGAAGGCTTTCGTTCTAACCACTTAAGTCACTCGAAGATCAACGAGGGAGCGGGTGAATTAGGTGAATATGTGACACTGAAGCAGTAAAGTTGCTAACCACACGCTTGTGTACGGTCTCCTTCATTTTAACGGCAATTTATGATGTGAGATAAAGCCAAGAAAATCCCGATAGGAGCGAAACTTGAAATCGCATCAATGTATAATGAACTTAACCCACTACTTGTACTTTTCCGAGATGGGGCCGTTTGCAACATACCATCGGGAAATTTTATCTATTTTCTGTATGCGGCAGGATAAATGATTTCATAGCGTCACCTGACAATCCGAAAAGAAGGCATGTGAAACATTTGTCAGTAGTCAACTTATTACCACTAACCGTATGTTTTCTCAGACAGACTGATGTGGTGCAGTCAAGTAGAAAAATTAGGATCAGAATTCCCTGTTTGATATGAGTCTCTATAACGATTCCCATGATGTAGCCGCACGATGTACGGTAGCCCGTCCAACTCCACTTCACTGTATCGAAAACATGGAAACAGCTCTCGGCTGAAAGAACATCAAAACTTAGTGCTAAAAACACTCCGAAAATTTGTACACACGTGACTATTTTTATGCGACATATTTGCATCCGACTGGCGAGCTTTCCATAACCCGAAAAATGCTATTTGTAATATGCGTAATTTGTCATGGAAGTATTGCACGGACTCAGTTCGATATTTTGTGGAAATACTCGACTGATAGATGAGCTAGAGCTACTAGATGCATTCGTCTTTAATTTTCAACTTCGTTTGAGATGATTGAATGCATATCTGGCCTTTAGAATGACTCGCGGTGGCCTTCCGCTAAGCCGAGTTAGTGCTTCTTATCCTCCCAGCAAGTCTGAGACCAGTCTGGTACCAATTCGACGACCTCAAAGTGATGAATGGCTTGATGAACTATGAGCGCGTGATCGAACCATTGACTTCGCATGCGACACAGAGCACCTCCAACCACTGAGCCATACGCACTATTCGCTTAGTGCAATAATTAGAGATAGTCTGCAAAGCGCACATGTTCGATGGTTTGAGCCCAAGAAAAAGCATGATCTTCATCAACCCCGTACTGCTAAAAATATTCAACTAGTCATGAATGAATTCAAAAAGCTGATATTATGTATCGACCGCGCTCCAAAAATTTTGTCCAAGTGGATGATTGTAAAATTTGCATCGCTCAATGAAACTGCATCAATAATGTCTTGTTTATGAAAGGACTAGCTCTAAACTTGAACCTCAAGAAACGTGTAAATCAGCGTCCATATGCCTCCATACTATTGTGATAGCCCTATATCTATTTTCTTCCAAATAACACAAATGTAATTAAGCTTTTTCATATTTTCAATGATATTGAAGGATATGCAAAACTCTCAACCTCAGTCAGTAATCGAAGAGCTTTGTGTTCAGAGTTTTGCATATTTGCTCCACCGCACTTGTAGCTATTATATTATAAAGCTGTTGAATTGTGGTAAAATTAAGAATTCTTGTAGTTTCTTCCATACTGTTGGACAAACCAAGGTTGACATAAAATATAAGTGCTTGATCATCGTTTCGACGTTTCCGTGTTCTTCAAAGCCATGTTCATGAGAGGCTATGTTCGACAGTAGTTGAAGTCCTGGGTCGGATTTTGGAGCCATTGCACTCTGTATCAGATGTATCACCTGTAGTCCCGTTGACTGTCGAGTGATTCGAGCGCGCAGCAGCAACGGTTCCATTTTTTCCTATTACGTGCATGAGTAGCCCAGTTGATTCTCCCGCTTTAGGGATTCGTAGAGCATCATGTGCCTTTCTAGGCTAATCATGAAGAAATAGTACCATTGGGCCGGTGGTATTACTGTAGAGCGCTTGATATCCCGAGGAATGTGACTGCTCTGGTCCATCGGTTGGCGTTGAAGCATATCACGTGTCCGACCCACCTCATTTTCGATAGCCTGGCGTGTAGTACGGTGTCTCTGATCATCGATCGTTGACTTACGTCGCAACCTCGGATCCTTTCTCTCATTTTCGAGATACGGGTTACTCCTAGCATTAACCTTTCCACTGTGCGCTCAATAACGCCAAGTGATCTTTCATTCTGCTTACGTAGCTACCAGATTTCCGCTCCACACGTTTGGGCAGGAAAAAGCGTTGTGTCAAAAAGTCGGGCTCAGAGTATAATGTTCTTCGTCCTCTTCACTACGTCCTTGATAGCTCTCAAACGCTCTCCAAGGCGCTTATTTCCTCTTGCTCAATTTTGGAGCTGGATCGTTCATCAAGTTGAATTCACGGCATAAATAGACGTAATTGGAGCA